>CM065665.1:1039536-1209536 GCA_033220385.1 Triplophysa yarkandensis
CACTTTCGTGTAACCTTGTGCTTAACTCATGAGTTTTTGCTGTCTTAATTATGGCAAGCCTGCACTGCTTTCCTCCTCTTTAGAATATGAAGGACTTTCGTTTGTTTCTTTACAATGCCAAGCTCAATGTTTGTCTAAGTTTGTGATGAAAGATTGCCGCTCAGTTTCAGCAGCGTTGATGTTTCTGAAGGACGTTTGTGATCAAAAGTTTGAAGGTCAATGTTACATCTTAACCAGCAGTCATAAATAAGGGAAGTTTTATGTTTTGATCCAGAACTTTATTGTCAATTACAGTATACATTATTAATTGTCTAAAACACAACTCTCTTCAAAAATTCCCCATGACATTTTTATCATTGGGAGTTTAAGAGACAGTTGTGTTTCAGACCATTGTAAATGTGACCCAGGGAAAGTGTTTGCTGGTTATGATGTGGAGGAGCAGGAGATCAGTAGGGTGCACAGGGGAGGGAGACCTGGCTTAGGGCTGCGGGAAGGCGTTGACGGAGTCTGGTTGTCTCTCTCTAGGAGAAAATTTTGTATGGTAGGTCGCACGTTCATCACTTCCGTAGGCAGCGTTTTCTTTTAACTCTATGTAGGTTGCTTGGTGTAATATACGTCATAAGAGACCTTCATGGCGGAGGAGTCTGTGAAGAATCCATTGGTGTAAGTAAAACTGTGGATAGATTCATGCATGAGTGTTGTGATATATGAGATATGTGTAGTTTATACAGGTCTCCGATGTTGAGGTTTTACTGGGATTTGCTTTTGTGAAGCACAACGCTCCAGTTTAATTTGCCTTTAAATGTTTAAGTGTCTATTTTTGTCATGTATTTTGAAGTATCATGATATCACCAGAGTCTTAGAAAAGTTGTCATGGTATTAGTTTTTTGTTGCAATATACTGACAATTATCTTAAAACCTAGATTTGTTTCTTCATCAAAAGGGATTTTCGATGCTTGAAGGGATATAAAAAAGTCTATTAATCTATAATGAGCTTTATATGCTTATTGAAAAGCATATTGATTGACTATGGATCTGAAGTCATCAGGGACGTGTTAACCTCATGTCTTTGATTTTCAGCCTTGATTATCGATGCTTCTTAATGTTGATCTTGCTTAAGTTCTTTATGTCATCATTCGCTCTTCCTCTTTTTTTTATCCTGAATGATTTTCTTCTCCAAAACCCAAAAGATATTTTGAAGAAAGTTGGTAAACGAACAGCAGTGGCATTAACTTCTACTGTATGGACACAAAACAAATACAAGAGATTTGATGCCAGTTCCCAATATTCTTCAAAGTATCTTCTTTTGTGTTTTTCTGAATATAGAAAATTCATACAGGTTTAAATGACAAGAGGGTGAGTAAATGAAAATAGAACTTTTATTTTTGGCTCTGTTCTTACATGGTCTTATAAATTAATTTAAACACTGCAATTTGTTTCCATCAACTTAAGTCATCTTGATGCCCTATTGAAATGATTCTTGGTTAAGAAACACTGTTTTACAGTATTTCCATTAAAGTCTTATGATAACAATATACCTATCTTTCCTCTGCAGTTCGCACAAGCAGTTTGCCACCTACAAAGAGCAGGTGCGGCGGATTGGGCAGGAGCCCCAGCAGAGGCAGCAGAGCCAACACAAGGATGACGCCCCCACCTGTGGCATCTGCCACAAGACCAAGTTTGCTGACGGCTGCGGTAACCTGTGCTCCTACTGCCAGACTAAGTTCTGTGCCCGCTGCGGGGGAAGAGTCTCTCTGCGTTCCAATAACGTAAGTTAAGCCCGAGCACTCGGCTTCCTCGACCCGTATCCATCTACCGATACCCAGACATTTAAGCAGGGACGAGGAGTGAAAAGCAAGCTGGTCCCAGAGCATTGAGTTCATGAGGGAAAGGTTAATTGGGCATTAGTCAGAGGAAATGATGCCACTGGTCAGCGGGGGGTCGCCATACACACGCTCTAGGATGCTTGAGTCTGTGCTGAGTCTCCACAGGGGTGACGTTCCATGCAGAAAGAAAGCACCTGAACTGGTGGCCCACCTCCTGGAGAGTGATATTTACCTTTGCTTTCTATTCCTTCTATTGAGTAAAGAGAGCTCATTAGTGTTCAGTCATAATAACTGCAGTGTGGGGAGTCAACAGACAGATAGAAAAAGCTCTCATACAGCCGCGGTGGATTAGGGGTTGGGGTCAGACATTCTATAAATGTAGTTCATTTAAAAACTACAGATTGGGTTCATAAATGTATAGCAGCTGAGCATTGAGAGCAAATGTGTAAAGTTATACATTAATATGAGGAGATAAACACTCCTAGTTAAAACGTTTTAGAAGACTAAGAGTGCGTTCTTATTTTCATAACGTGCCTCTTGGATTCTTAACCTCATCTCACATTTCCTTTCTGTGTTTTTGTGTATGTTAGTACCTGTAAATGATCTGTAAAGTTTTTGATAAAGCTTATCGTCTCTGACATAAATCAGACGCCTGGACTACAGCGGACGGCAGGAGTGTAGTCATTGAATTACTGTTGTGACGTGTTGTCAGAGATTAGTTACAGAAGTGACTGCATTCACATTATGCCGCCTTGTCATTGGTGGTGATGCAGTTTCTGAAAGCTAAGTTGACCAATTACAATAGACTAGACCGGATGACCAATCAGAGTACACTGAGAGGCGGGTGTTGAAGAGTCAGGAACTAAAACGGGTGTCTTATAGGCATGAGGAAAGATCCAGTCTTTGATTATTTAATGGCAATTATGTACAGTTAAGGATTAAAAGAATATAATTATTAATGTTTTTACTATCCTGGGGCACTTTAAAGGGATAGTTTACTTGTCATGAATTACTCACTCTCTAGTTCAAAACCTGTGGGAAGTTCTTCAATCTTTTGAACACAAAGAGAGATATTTATAAGAATGTTAGCACTGAGATTTCTGTGGCACCACTGACTACCATAGTAAAAAAGTATACAGCATATGTTTTGTTGGACACAAAAGAAGTTCTTTTGAACAAACAATTCTGTTTCAGCTTTGACTACAGAAGCGGTCTTTACTATCTTTGTCTATGTTGACCTAGAAATCTCATATGTTAACATCCTTCCAAATATCTTTCATCTTCCATTTCAACTGAACAAAAACATTTATACTGGTTGGAACAACTTGAGGTTGAGTTATTCATAACAGAATTGGAATTTTTCTATGGTAAAAATCCTTGTTTTTTTGACAAAAATGTATACAAACGTCTTCTTTAACATTCAAATGTGGTCCTGATTGATTTACATTGATTTTATGTTCATACAATGGAAGTAAACAGGGACCAAACGTCGAAATGTTTTCTCTTGTGTTTTGCAGAAAAAAGAAAATTGTAAACTAATTTTAATTCCCTTTAAACTATCCATTTAAGAGCCACACTACATTCATGTTTGAAGTATATTCTGGTCACAAAAAGAGAAAACTAACAAAGATAAATAGATGGATGGAGTGATGGATGATTGGATGGATGATTGGATGGATGATTGGATGATTGGATGGATGATCGTATGGATGATTGATTTGATGGACAGACGCACAGACAAACAGACAGATCGATCTAAAGGTCACTGTTGTAAAAACAGTCTCTTGGTTTTGGATAGGTGCTACCCCAGGTTAGTTTCCCTGAATTGAGCATATGTTGTTCATCTAAGCCCCTTGGCGTGTACTATTAATGAAAGTGGCACACTTGATAATTGAGTTGCTGGATGCCTATAGGTTAAACATAGAGAGCTATACCTACTCAATCTGCTCGACTGGAAACAGTATACCTACCAGCAATGAAGTGCATTTAATAGCTCCTCTGTTTCAGTAGCCCGAGACCAGTTGGCCTAAAGTGAACAGACCTGACTTTTTTAATGCACCTGTTGAGAAAATTCCATCATCTAATCCCAACTCCTTGTATTGTGTAACAGCAGGTGGACATTTTCAGCACCATTTGGCCATCTGATGCATATTGTGAAGATTGTAAAAGAGTCCTTTATACATCCTATGATCACTTATATCATTGGATTCTTATACACAAAAGATCTTTTGAAAAAGATGTAACAGAACAGCAGTAGCACCGATGTACGTTCATTTTCACAGACATAACAAATGTTTCTCAACATTGTTCAAAATATCCTCTTTAAGAAAAAAAGAAAGCCAAACGGGTTTAAAATGTCAAGAGTAAATGGTGACTGTTTTTCGGTAAACTATCAGTTCAAGATTTACTTACAGTCCCAATTTTCTGGGGAAAAGCTTTTCGGTGCGTTTCTTTCAGGCTGGACAGGTGCATCCGTATTTATAGAAACATTTACGTGTCTGTGTGTATTCTTAGTAAGGTGACTCAGAAGAAATAAGACGGTACTAAGTGGAGTCTAATGTTCTCGTTTTCAGCGATCCATTAGCTAGCTTTATTTCCGCTGAGGATTACTCAGTGAAACACTATATGTACCTCCTCGCTGTGCCCTGTGGATGGCAATATACCTGCAGATTTACACCACCATATGGTGCGGGTGTATGCTGGCATAATCTGTGCTTCAAAATCGATGAAAGTGTATAAACACACTGGACGCTTACTGGACAACCTTTCAGTTCTGTTAGTACTAGTGTGAGAGCTCCTGTTATTTGTCATTTAAATGTCCATCTAAATGGCCTCATGTTTTCTTATCTGATTATAATTTCATACATCTCTCTTTTTCTCTGTCTCTTCTCTACCACCCCCCCCCCCCCCCCATCCTTGTCTGTGTCCTGCTGTGCTGCCCTGTGATGCTCAAGAAGAAGGAGGACAAAGTGGTTAGCGTTTTTATTCTCTTTATGTCACTGAAAGAGACTTCACCCCAAAATGAAATTTGTATCATTACTTATTTTTTCATTCTCTTCTCATTTCAAACCTTTCTCTCTGGATATTTTGGAAATATTTTGGAAAGAATTCATCAAAGATAAAGAGCTTACTTTTGTCTTTGTTTTAGTGAAGTATTTACTCATATAATAAGTTTTTAGTTCATGTTGTGTTTTAAGTGTTATTCATTCATTCATTGTTCATCTCACTGTACTTCAGTTTTCTCTCAGTCAGCAGTCGAGTGTGAAGTCCAAACACACACAAATACACACACGCACATGCACATGCGTGTACATACACATCACAAAAATGTTTTTAAGAAGTTTTTTTAATATAGTGATAGTGAATGGCCACCTTGACTCTGTTTCCCATACAGAAAATTCAAGACATCTCCTTTTGACTTAATAAATGTTTTTTGTAAACTGGTTTGAATAAAGGTTAAGTTAGTAATATATTTTAGGTGAATTGTCTTTTTAAAACAATGCCAGTGGGGCAAAAGCCTTAAGAGATACTTTAAAGTTTTCATGATTTTCTGACAGGTGCTACTAGATTTTTATACAGCTGCCGAAGTTTTGTATTAATTTAACATCTTTTCTAGATGTATTGTGATCATTGCCGATAAATGATCATTGAGCTTTTCCAAAATACATATACAAATATTACTATTGTATTCCTGAAAGTGAATACAAACTTGTATTTTAGGTCTGAAAAAATACAGAGCATATTTCCTCTGATTTGCAAATGTTTCCTCACATTTTTATATGTCCCTCTTACAGACAGTAGTGAGTTTCTCAAGTAAACTTGAATACATATGGATGGTCGTCATGTCTACCCTACCGTAAGCGCTTAAGAACAACATGAATATATTGAGCAGATTGTAACAGAACCTCTGTGTTTCTCCCATTCACAGAACATTTCAGCACTGCAGAGATCCCTGTAAATGCAATTCAGAGCTCATTATCCCAGCCATTATCAGGCTTCTTGGTTTTCTGCTGTTTTTCAAGTCAGATTTTTTCTCTAGGCAGTACACTTGCGATCTTTGTTCTCTCTTAGTCTTTTGTCTTCCGAGGGTCCTTTTAAGATTACGGTCAACGGTGCTTGCCTTTTGCGTTGGGCATTTTACTATAGCAAGTTTTCAATGGTACTGGAAGAAACATGCGGTGTGTCATTCCGCGGCCCACCCCACCTAAGCGACGATGTGAAATGATTAGTATTGATCTCACTCCTCTTCCTTTGCATCCGGATCTATTGTTTACTGGCACTTCAGGGCCCGTGGTTGTCCGCGAAATGTCGGCCTTTCTTAACACGACTTTATGTAGTGAAAATGCAAAACATAGATCTGGCTTGAGTAAACTTCAGCTCAGGAAGGAATAATGCGACATTATATGAATAGCCAAAGGCACCATGGGAAGCCTGAAGCGGATTTATTCATAGATCTCATCATTCTGTTTAATTCAGAATAGGTCCAGTGTTTGGAGAGGGAGTAGAGCTAAACTTATCACACCATTGATCTGCAGATGGCTTTTCGAGCACGAGATATATGCCTCGGTGACGGAAGGGTGAGAGTTGGTTTTGTAACATCAGCAGAGAGCTGTAATATATTATTTACACTATCGATCCGGTATTTAACAATTGGAACAGTCTGTGTACGATGGACGGGTGAATGAGCGTTTCGCGAGAGGGCCGGTGGGTGAGCGTCTCCGGGCGCTGATGTACTAGCTCATTAGATGAAATGGACAGTAATGTCTTTTGTGGCAGTCTTTCATCCTTATCCAGGATTTATAACATGCTGAATTATGGGTCTAGCTGTGCCTGTTGCCGCCCCAATTCATCAAGCTGTCGGAGGCAGAAGCGTAAACCGCATTCTCCTTCTTCCCTGCACTCACAAAACTCAAGCACTTCATTTATCTGCCCTGTTTGCATGGATCAGACAAAGGCGGAAGACCCTGCCAGTCCGCAGGTGATGGAAATGAAATTATATCCAGAAGATGGAGGAAGAGGCGGAGTTGGCTGATGAATGAGAAAAGACCTGAATGAGATGATGCTTGTTGTAAAATTTCAAGTTCACGATTTGCTATTTGACAATTTTGAGAGGTTCTTCGGTTTGTTTTTGGTCCTATAAAACAGTCAATAAAAGATACTTTGAAAATGTTATACCCATTTATTAGCACACACTCAAAGAAACAGACCTGACACCTGTTTAGGGGTTGTGACTCAGAAGTTAAGAACGGTCTGAGATTTCAAGAGAAAAACTGAACGAGTGTTTCATCAGACTCTTGACTGAGATGAGTGTGTGTGTGTGTGTGTGTGTGTGTGTGTGTGTGTGTGTGTGTGTGTGTGTGTGTGTGTGTGTGTGTGTGTGTGTGTGTGTGTGTGTGTGTGTGTGTGTGTGTGTGTGTCAGGAGATTTTGTGACTTCAGTAGTTTTGTCTTTTGTAAGTACCTTATCCTGTGACCTGTTGATCACAGCAAACATTCTATCTGTCTGCACACAATTCTCTACACTTTCTTTACACATTCGCACACACTCCGACAAAATCCTTCCCATGTTTTAAACCATCATAAGTACAATAAATGTATGTACTGGTGCTTAACAGCTCAAGAAATAAAATAAATATACAGGAAAATATGTTCCTAATAAGAAGAAATACAGAAGCTATTATTTTAAATGAAATATATATAATAGAATATAATACTGGATAATTAATACTGTAACCAAATAGCCTCTGACATTTAAAAACTTATTTTACAGTTTATAAAACCTTTTTACACTTCTTAGATTATATCTTTGTGAAGGTCCTAAAGTGTTTTTGGTCAAATGCAGATAGGATGTTTAACTAAATAATAAACCCACAAAAATTACGAAATAAAACAAAGGGATAAATAATAAGTAATATTTTATAATGATAAATAAATGGGAAATGTGCTCATTTTCAGTCACCTTTGATTAGACTTTATATCAAGCAGCTAAGGCTCCTTGAAGGTATGCTTTATTGAGAACTTTAAAGGATTCCCCATCTATTCTACACTCTTATTGGCTGTTCTATCTTCACTATACAGTCAAAGTCATCCGTGACAAAAACATTTTTTATTAAATATATAAATATAAACTGATTCAGAAAATATATTTTGTTTAATGAACTCATTTCAAAAGTATTACAGTTTATTATGTAACTCAACCTGTTCTGATTAGACTGTATAATGTAATATATTGTAAACTCATTAATCCTTAATTTTAAAATGTACATATTGTTTGTTTGTTTATTTACTTCCATCAGGAAGTGTTTTCATATTTTATGTTTAGTTCTTTACTGGAGCTCTACAGAAGGTTTACACTGATATGAAAGGGAGATACTCTTTAAGTACTCTAATATTTGTTTGTATCTGATTCATTCAACGTCAAACTTAACTTGATATCCAAATATTTTTTGGGTCTGATGAAATTTAATGATGTTTTGTGTTGCTATTTGAGATCTTCCCAAGCAGCAGTTATTGTTTGATCTAAAGTTAAAATCAGTGGGGACATACTTGACAGAGATTATGTAAGAGTGTGATGTTGTCATGCTCCATATATACTTCTCCTAGCTCACAGGCACCAGGGCTTTTACTGCTCATAAGCAGATGTTAATTAGTTTGATAATGACTCAATCATTGGGCCTGCAGGAGTTTGATGAGTATACTGACCCTCACTGTCTGCTGCACTCCTTCACTTCCGCTTTTGTCACGTGTTTTTGACAAACCCCTGGGATGCTTTGAACTGTGTGAAGCCCTTGAGCTGAATCGGGGTTTGGCCCATATAGCTCGGTTTGATGGTCAGGGCTCATTTTGATGATTTTAATGTTAATGTCTCATACTTGTGTATAGATGAACTGACGGAAAATGTCTTTTTCTCTCACACATACAGTCTATGTCCTGGACAGGGCAGTGTTTTAGTTTGTGGATGGGAGGATGGTATCTGAGTGTTTTAATCCATGTAAGGAAGGTCGCGCGCGGTCTGTGCCTGACAGCTGAGGATTCTGCTGTTGATTCAGGAATGATTAGTTTGGAGCTCTGCCAGCCATGTTCAATCACACCGTAATGCTTTTTCATTGTAAATGACCTGCCCCTAATGCCCTCCTTGTACTTTACACAACACCGCCACCTCCTCTGAATATTCCTCATCCCTACAGCATGAATAGTCGGCTGTCTATCTTTCTTTAAGGCATACACTTATGTAAAATCATTTTTGCATCACACAAAATCTTATTTCATTGATGTTTCAAACTTAAAGGCGAAATCTTCTTTTGTCGGTCTGTAACCTTACATTTGATATACATAATTGACTCATCTTGTGCATCCTCAAATGTAATCTGCTGACTTTTTTGCTTTTATGTGCTGGTTTTGAGGAAATTATGCGAAATTCTACCAAATGTCTTCGGTAATATGTAAACTTCTACATTCTTAATGGTAGTTGAATATAAAAACCAAGTGAATTAACATATTATAAGGGCTGGAAATGATTATAATTTTGTCAATGACATGCTTTTTAGTTAATGTCTGATTTTAGATTTGGATTAAATGTTGTACTTCTGCAGACAAAGGACTGTAAAGCACGGCATTAAATAATGAATTATAGTAATCGTTTACTTAAGAATAAAATTATATCATCATTTACTCACCCCCTTTCAAACATGTATGAATATCTTTAATTTGCACAAAAGAAGATTTTTATGAAGAATGTGGGTAACTGCCAACCATTCACTTGCATTACTTTTGTGAATGCTGTTCTTTCACTAAATTTCTTCAAAATATCTTATTTTGTATATTTGGAATAAAAAAGTTATACAAGTTTAAAACTACAAGAGTGTGGAAAAAAATGACACAATTATTGTTTTTTGGTTAACTATCACCCCAACTTAAGGGTGTTTACCATACATATTGATAATTATTTCCGCTTTTTTAAATGTAGGCAGTTACTGCAGGTGGCAACTTGCAGGGTGAATATGAACCTGCATCACCCATGTGTGCACTTAAGCCCGTGGTTATCTTAAAGTCTCTGCCAAAAGTCTTACCAATTCCCACTTTATTGGTTGGATCGTTTTCATCCACCACTGAGCAAGGTTAATTTCCTCTCTATAAAAAAAAGACTTCTATTGGAAATGTTTTGGAATAAAGCCTTTCTAGTGTGCTGGAACTAATGTCCCTTCAAAAAGTTTTACCGCTTATTCAAAGTTTGGATCGGGGAAAAATCCTAAATATATTCTTTACTCAGAAAAAGATGAAAGTGAGAAGTAAAAGGCAAAGTAGGACAGGAGTGCTGGTAGCAGGTGGTACATGTGAACATTTCGTTTTCCGACTCTAACCGCTGAGTGTGTTTGTCTGGCATTGGCATAAGCACCAGAAGGCTGCGTGTTTACGTAAGCTTATATGCATGTGTGTGTAAATTTGTGTGTTTGCTTAAGTGTGTGTGTAAGATGGCTTATTTGGCCCTGCATCTGCGGGATCAATGGTATGCTAGTCTTTGCTCAGTTATGCGGCGAGCTGGGGAATTTTTTTAACGCATCCCCATTGGTGCTGGGCGGCTGCCTGGATAAATATAGAAGTGTTGGTGCGTGTCTCTCTCTCGCACACTCTCTCTCTCAACCTCCCAAGCTTTTAATCAAAAGCAATCTGGAGGAGGAAAGTGGAAAAAGGAGAAAATATTTGGAATGTGCCAAGGTCTTTTGTGTTCCTCGCTCCTGTTTCTTCTTTTAAAGGATTTAGGAGGCAGGCTATCTGTGGATGTGGAGGAGGGTTATGAAGGATAGCATCGCTAATGCCTGCATGTAGCAGGATCCGAACCTCCGTGTTTTCCCCACAATTCCTATGAACCTTCCCACCATGGTGAATGCGTTCGTGGGCATGCGATAACATCCCATGGCCCACAAAATCTAAAGTCTCAACCTGGGTTGAAACAACACTCACCATCATATTCATTGTTGTCTACATTAATCTTTGCAAGCATTACAGTTTTGTTTCTGTCTACACAATTTTGTCAATTTTTCCATTTTTTCAAGTTCACACATCCTCCTGCCTACATTATCCGTTTTGTCTGTCAGACCTGAGTCATGTGTCTCTGCGAGATAAGCCTGTTTTAAAGCGCCTCAGGTTTTATTTTTGGACACCACATGATGAAGAAGACAGTTCCTGGATGGATATGGCAAGTTTCGATTAAATTAACCGATGCTCAGGGATAAACCATGTTTCTGTATTTTCCACATCAGTACCATAAAAGAACGACATTTCCTAGATGGCGGATCTGGAATACATCTGCTGTGTAAAATCATCTGATTAACATTTTAGACAGAGCTGATTTCCACCCATTCTAAATCATAAACATCTTACAGACGTCTTCTAGAGGTCTATATGACAGACCTCTCAGAGATGTATTGCAGATGAGCAAACAGATGTCTTGTAGATAAAATGCAGACATCAAATAGATGTCGACCAGATGTATAAGAAAAGACAAAGGATCATATGTGCAATATGTGTTTTTACATTTTTCCATGTGATCCCATGGGTTTTACTTAGGAATTTACATAGGATACACACAAAAGAGGACCAAAAACATATTTCACATGTGATCCTTTGTGTTTTAAATGTGATCCCATTGGTTTCACGTGATATTTTATCCCAAGTGTTTTTGTGCCGTGTGAATTCCATGTGTCTTTTCTTAAAAACCTTGCCGACCTCTAATACCACAATAAACAGCTTTTTGTGTTGTTGTGTTTTCTTCATTTACTGGCCCTCATGTTAAGTCCAATGTGTAAACAAAAAAGAAGGTCATTGAATTTGATTAACATATTTATTAAAATATCTGAATGGATACCAAGTTTTCATAAACTCATCTTTTCTGTTCTGGTTACATATTTGTGCGAACAACTTCTCCCAGATATTTAAAATGGTGTCATTTGTATTACAAAACCTGTAATTTCTATTTCTTTCTTTTCCTCTTGTTTTTGGACAGGTAATGTGGGTATGTAACCAGTGTCGTCGGCAACAGGATATGCTCACTAAATCAGGAGACTGGTTTTCCAACCAAGGACCCAAGCCTGGAGAGCTGGGGTCAGCAGTCAGTGAACCAGCCATGTGTGGAGACCCCACTGGGGAGAAGAAGATGCGCTCTCGGTCTCAGAATCCTCTCGGCTCTTCCGTGTCCACTGCCCATAATACTCAACCTCCTGCCCTGACTGACCCTAGCAAAGGCCCAGGAACAACAGATACATCACGTTCGCGCAGCGAACCTCCTCAAGACAGGTACATTGGAAATAATTCATCAAAGTGTTTTGTGATATTGATTTGTTGAAGTGAAAATATATTTACATGCATACATTCAACATTGATTGTTTTCTAGAAAAAAGCCACCAGCAGCCTCTGACCAGAACGGCAAGCCAGGCCAGAAAGGCGAACGGCGGCGAGGTCTGTCCAAACTTCAATCCCAGGGTTCCGAAGAGAAGGTTTCTGGAGAAAACCGAAGGGAAAGTCGGAGACTGGTAAAGGCTCGATCTCAAGAGCATGGTGATGCTGACAAAGCAAGGGCTGAGCCCAGGAGAACTGATGGGGAACAGAGAACACCCAGGGAAAAATGCAGCAGTGACCCAAATGCCCTACATCACCCATCCAAGCTCCGACAGGCGGAGTCTGATGGGCGACTGCACCCTAAACCAAAGGAAGCACTGGAGATGGCGCAGGGTGCACGAAAATGGGCAGATGGGCGGCAGGCCTCGTTGGATAGCCAGAAACAGGCCTACATGCCTGAGAGGACCGTGGGGGGTAAAAGTATGCTGGGCACACCTGCCGTGCAAGGTCCTCCCTCTAAAACGAACCACAACCCACAGCCTCCTGCTCCGGGCTTCCGGCTGGGCCCCGCCATGCCTGAGCTCAGGGAGCCCCAGGAATGGGACAGGAAGTTGCAGCTGAGCCACTTGGACCCCGGCTCGGCTGCTCTGTTGCGCAAATCGAAGCGACAGAAAGCCGAAAGCATGCTGCGCAATGATTCGCTCAGCTCCGACCAATCCGAGTCTTTACGACCACCCCCGCCCCGCCCCTACAAGAGCAAACGGGGCGGCAACAAGAGGCAAATGTCCGTCAGCAGCTCAGAGGAAGACGGCGGGTCCACGCCCGAGTACACCAGCTGTGAAGATGTAGAGATAGAGAGCATAAGCGAGAGAGGTGGCTCAGGTGAATATCTCATCTTTTTCTGTTATATCTCATTCTTAGAACACAAAAGTAGATATTTTGAAGAAAGTTGGTTGCTGGACAGTAGTGGCTCCCCTTTACTTTTTATTGTTTGGACAAGAAAACCATTACAATTAAATGGGTGCCTGTTACCAACATTCTTCATGTCTTCTGTGTTCTGTGGGAAAAATTCAGGTTTAACAATGAGAAGAGAGTAAAGAAATTTTGCTTCATTTCTTATAAAAGTTCATATTTCATGTGTAACAACCATCGATATTTATGTACAGTATGTTCATTGATTTGAAACGTGTAATTTATACTCAATGGGTGACCAAACCGGTAAGAAGCTGTTAGCCTGGCAAGGTGACTAAAGACAGACTTAAAAGGTCAGTGTATTAACACATGCCAGGGGTACATGTAAACATTGTAGGTTGAGCAGTAGAGACAGAGAGAGAGTTAGAGAAAAGGAATGAGAGACTGAAGAGAGGAAAGGAGATTAGCAAGAGCATAAGCAGTACACAAGCTCGCTCTTATCAGAGGAACAACTGCTGATCTGCTTTAACAATCCAAACTGAACATATTTACCAGTAAGTGAATCATTGTATTACTGAATACTTATATATTAATGATAATGCTTAACAATGTAGGACATTATGAGGCCACGTTTGTGGTGTGGTGTACTGTCCTGGATAGGGATATGGGGATATCTAGAAGAAATACACTTTTTGGGATACACAGAATATGTGCAATGTATGCATTTATGTGTTTAGACAGAGGAATCCGTCATCTACAAAAATATTTCACACATAACAAGTTTGCATTTGTTTAGTAGCTTCATATTTTAACTTATGAACCATTTTCAAATTTGATCATGATTTACCCACCCTGTTGTAACTTTTATCCTGTATGACTTTTTTTTCTGCAGAATAGAAAAGGTATTTAGAAAAATGCTGTGAACTGAACAGCGGCGGCACCCATTACATTTTTTTGTATACAAAACTAGTGCAAATGGATGGGTGCCATCGCTCTTGAGTTACCTACATTCTTCAGAAAATATAGTTTTGTTTTCTGCAGAAGAAAGAAGGTTAAAAGGGTTTGACAAATCAATCGAGTTTGTAAATGACAACACTTCAGTAAGAGTCTATAGGATACTACCCATCTGAGGAGACCTGTTAGTAACATAACAGGCACCGGATTAAACAGTAAAATCCAATACACCTACATAAAGGGAATGCATGAAGACCTGTGGCTTTTGTCGATTGTCGTTTGTTCCTTCCGGGTGACTTTGTCAATAATCAGAACTTCTAGGACTGATGGTTAAATTAAAGGTCCAATTCTCCATGTGTTTTTGAAGCTTTGATTGTGTTAACAGTGTGCAATATAACATGTATTTTTCACATAATTCCCTTTTCCCTGTGCTGATGAAAGTCCCGCCTTCAGAAATACATAATGATTTCTGATTGGTCCAGCGGTTCCTGTGTTGGGATTCCACCGCAAAGTTAGCGCTTGTGGCCCGGAAAAGTGACACCACTTACCAACACACTGAGATGCCCGCGCTCAGTTAGCGTAAACTGATTCTTTGTCGGATTCTGGCTCAAATTGATAACATTACAGACATTAAATGGTATTCATTTGAGCCGGAATCAGATCCGGAGATCATAGATGAAGAGGATCGACTAGAACGTGTGCAAGCACGACTTTTGTATACGTTTAAACTTATAATAATGATTGGCGTGTCTGCAACTACACTTTACCCTGATCTAACCCATCATGTGTTTAAACAATAAATATAATAAAAGAAATAGTTTATACTGATCATTATAAACACCAATAATCAATGGTGTCCGGTTTGTAGGATTCATTTAAATTACCAAACAAAAAAACAAAGCTAAAGCTAAATAAGTTATACAAACTGTTAAAGTGACCTAACGCACTTAAATAATAAAATACATTTACTGGTGGAGGTCCATAAACAATAGAGGGAAGTGCTCCATCTTTCAACAATAATCTTTGTGTAAATCCAGCATTAAACTGATGGAGATTGAGGAAGCTGTCCTCAGTAAAAAGTGCTTCACATTGTTTTATGTGTCAAATATAATTTTCGGGAACCAAGTTAAACATAAATTGTATTCATTGATTTGTGAGTACAGCATCCATTGGAAAGCCAAACAAAGGTGATTGGTCTCCGGTATTAAAATAACAGTTTCTGACGACACGGCGACCCACACACTCCACAAACTCAACCCTTTCTCTTCTCCATGGGAGCACAACAAGACACGTCCCCGTTTTTGTGTGCTTCTGTCGGTGAGGATTACCGCGGGTGTGATGTCACCAAAGAAGGAACTAGAGGGGTGCAGCCGGCTCTTTTTTGTAGGCAATTTCTGTTTAATAAAGTATCTTGATTGATATGGAACTTTGAGCTTTATAATTTTGCAGATATTATTTTTTACTGTAACAACAACATTATACACTAATTCAAGTTTGAAATATGGAATCAAATTTAAAGGGATCTTTAAGTTAAATATAAGAGTGTGTGTTTTGATTTTAGAGTTTAAAAGATTTTAGAGAACATTTTATGGGACAGTCCTGAACTGGGTTGAAAGCTGCCCCCGTAAGTAGGCTGTTTGGTATACTTGTAAATAAGCTATCCAGGGCTTTCGGTCCTTCCAGGTAAGCGTTAGTGATAAATGCATGTGCTTTGATAGCACACAAGAGGATAAAAAGAATTACATTTATTTTTAATAATAAACATGATGCTTGCCCCAGCATACAGCACTTATTCATATATTTTCTGTAATCCTTGTTTTATTACAGGTTCTGATAAAGAACCGGAAGATAGCCCAGAAACCTGTATGCACAAGGCATTCATCCATATAACATGCCAACAGTAAACTGAAGGCAAACGTCATGGAAAGCATTGAGACTGCCCTTGTATATGTGTATGTGTGTGTGTGCTCAAGCTGTGCGTGTCATTGCTCCGTCTGTCTAGAGACTAAATGAAACTCTTAAGCAGCGTGCAAACACACATTCACAGACACAGAGGCCACATTAATCCCCGTCTCTCTGCTGCTCTGCAGGTGGGACGGAGCAAGACACATTTTAGTATAAGATCTTGGCTGCAGGTGCCTCTCTGGAGACCAAATATTCAATAAGCTTAGTTGTGTCAATGTAAACAGAGCGGCCTCTGGCAATTGTAAGGTGGCAGCTCGGTCGGCATACTGTATATGAATGTTTGTGTGTGTTTTTTAGGGGACTGGGAGTGCTGTCCGCTGGACCCCACCCACTGGCATGTAAGTGTTTTTTCCATGGCGCAAAGATTATTTTGATTCATAGTTTTACATTGTTTGTTAAAAAGTTCACTGATCAATTATTCACAATATGACCTTGAAATCTGATGTCATGTGGAGTTTTACGTGACAAAGGGAGATTAAAGGTTAGATGTGAGAAGGGGATTTTGAGTTGGATTGAATTGTTGGGATGGTTGTATCTGGGATGTGAATAATCTCTGGCTTGTTCTCTTTAGCATCCGGTTACATGGCAGCCCTCCAAGGAAGGTGATCATTTAATTGGCCGAATTACGTTGAGTAAAAGGACGGCTATGCCAAAGGAGGCCGGGGCTCTGCTGGGGCTAAAGGTGAGAGTAGAGACACACACATACAGAACTGTGCAAGTCTTCGGCATATGTCCATATTTTTACCCCATATTTTCAATTCAGTTATTTATATTATTTAAAGTAGTGTGTTATTAGAAATGAACATTTCTGAACATTCATACTGTTAAAAATCCATATTTCTGTATGCACCAGATGTGTGATGCTAATCAGTGCTCCACAAAGAGATCTGGTGTTATCATGTAATATATCTATTATTATTTTGTTATTATTATTATCAAAAGACAGAAAAAAATCCAGAAGAACTCTCAACGTGCCTCAAGACACATACGTGCAAAGCTACAAGTCTCCTCACAGTATTGCATAACAAAATGTATTATTACAAATAATGACAAAGTAAATCTCAGAAGAAATTTCAATAGTTTGTCATATGTTCTAATGACACACTTCCGCAAGTGATGTAAATACTGACTGAAACCAATTTAACCAACAAAAGTATTGACGTGCCTCAGACTTTTGTACTGTACTGCACATTAAACACAGGGTTACCTTATACTACATTTATGCATTTGGCAAACACTTTTATCCAAAAGGACTTAACATTTTATCATACTTTTTTATTTAGAGTATGTGCAATCCCTGGAATGAACCCACGTCTTTGTTAAGTGTACAGTCTTAACTTTTGTCACAACACTTTAGGCAAATACAAAGCAAACTTGTTTTCTAAATAATCTATTATTTATGTATACTGATGTTTTCTGTACTTTTTAAGCTGGACATCATTGTTTAATCTACAGTTCATCCTTAACTCTGATTATAAGTGAATGTATACACACAACCCCAATTACACCAGAATAACTTAAAGGTGCTATGTTAATTGTAAGGAGGATCTTTAGACAGAAAGGCAATATTATATACATAACTGTGTTCAGCGGTGCATACAGACCATGCATAATAAAGCATTCTGTATTTATTTACAGTTCTTTATGTCCACAGACCGCGTGGATCCTCTAACATGGGATTCGCCGTCATTTTTAACAGTAGTCCTAAACTGACAAACTGCTTATCGGCCTGTGTTCATGAACATTTGGTCTCCTTTGGCAATTAAGCAAAATCGTGACAAAATCATTGTTGAGGAGCTTTGTAAGGGAGCTCTTGGTTGCAATTCGGAGCCCGTCGTCTAGATATTGCTAGTTTTCATGATTGGACCTTAAACATGTCTACACAGATCAAGTCAATAGTACCTTGTATCTTGTTCAAAACTCTGTGGACTTTACCCTTTTTTATTTTATTTGTGTGGGCGCAGGTGGTGGGAGGAAAGGTTACAGAAACCGGGAGACTTGGGGCCTTCATCACCAAAGTCAAAAAAGGAAGTCTAGCTGATGTTGTCGGACATCTACGTGCTGGTGAGACACACTTAAGTACACTTCTAGTTAGAATCCCTAAACTATTGTTTCACAGTAGCACGTTTTTTTGTAGCGTTATTATTTGTAAGCAAGGGAATCGTCACTTTATTTATGATAATATCATTCGTAAATTATTTTCAGACTCAGAAAAAAATTCTTTTTGTTTGAAGGTGATGAGGTGCTTCAATGGAATGGTAAAACTTTACCAGGATTAACCAAGAAAGAAGTTTACAATATCATTCTGAACTCCCAAACAGAACCGCAAGTCGAATTAGTAGTTTCAAGGCCAATTGGGTAAGTTTTCCATCACCTACCTTCTCAACCACCTCTTACAAAGTACAGTAAGATATGTGTCTCTAGAATTTGCTGGCCTCACTGAATCAGCAAGTAAGCACAAGGGTTTTTCCAAGAACAGAGATTTATTTCAGTCCCAATGATGGTCAATTTACTCAACAAGATTCTGAAGAGACTAGAGGCAATGCTTTAGCTGTGAAATAGATGTTTAACTGATATCTGTATTGTGTTTAGTTTTTACTGTAAGCCATTATCTCTATGGCTCTGTTCTTCTGCCTCTTTAAAAAGATTTATTCATTGATTTCTCTCCAAACCTGAATAAATCTTACCAGTAAGTTAAACAAAGTCTAAGTGGTTTTAGGGCCTCATCCGGGAGTTTTCTTTTGCTTTTGTCAGCTGTCCCTTAAGCCCTTAGAAAGTGAAGTTTGTGATTTACTGTACACACCTCCCATCTGTTCTCTCTTTAAACCACAAAGTTTGTTCGCTTGTGTGTGAATTTCATCATGTGACAACTAATGTATAGAAATGCTGTATTTTCTTGCAGTGATATACCACGAATACCAGAAACATCACATCCTCCATTAGAATCTAGTATGTATTGAATCAGATGTAGTAATGTTTATATATCTTTAATCAGAAAAAGATAATTTTGTGTTATTTATTTGTTTGAATTTTTTTTTGTAACACTTGATGTTGGTTTTGTCTCTGTAGCAGGTTCAAGTTCCTTCGAGTCACAGAAGATGGAAAGACCTTCGATATCTATCATGTCCCCGTCCAGCCCAAGCGGTCTTAGAGATGCCCCTCAGCTACTACCTGGACAGTTATCGGTCAGTACACAAAATTATCATCTTAAGGTTTGATTGAACTGTTTGTTTCCTTGTACTTCTTATAGGTTACATGTATATCTGTGTTTTTAGGTGAAAATGTGGTACGATAAGGTAGGCCATCAGCTGATCGTGAACGTACTACAGGCTATAGACGTGCCGCCCAGAAAGGATGGACGTCCCAGAAATCCCTATGTTAAAATGTACTTCCTTCCTGATAGAAGGTATTCTAACTTTATTTGTCTATAATAATGGAGATGCAGTTTTTTATGAAAAAAAGCGTTTATGCTTTATTTTACTAATGTTGGGTCTTACATACATGTCAACATTCGGTTGGACCCATCATTGTCATTCCATTACTGTGGCTTCAACAAGACATGTTCATATTTGTTTTTTGTTAATTAGTGATAAAAGCAAAAGACGGACCAAGACAGTGAAGAAAAGTCTGGAGCCCAAGTGGAACCAGACGTTTGTGTATTCTCACGTGCACCGGAGAGATTTCAGAGAGCACATGCTGGAGATCACTTTGTGGGACCAACCCAGAATCATGGAGGAGCAGAGCGACTTTCTTGGAGAAGTGTGTAGAAAAAAAGCAGAACATAAAAAGTTCTGAAATTGATTGTTTGAGTATTACACATAGACATAGAATTCAGTCTATTAAGTTCTATCTTGTGCATTACTTGCAAATTTGAATGTGACATTTTTTGGCCATGAATTACTTACCATCAAGTTTGTGCAAATCTGTTAAAATGTCTTAGTTCTGTTGAGCACAAAAAGATATTTGGAATCAATTGACAACCATCGAAGAAAAGAAAAGATAACTGCATATATTTTTTATAATGCATATATAATACAAAATGAGATACGTTCAAGAATTTACGAAAAAAAATCTTGGACACCATTGACAATTTTTTTTTTTTTAGAGAGGGTAGTCAATGGTACCCAAGAAATCTCAGATCTTTTGATTCTTACAAATATCTTTTTGTGTTCAACAGAACACAAACTTATTTCAGGTTTGGAACAACTTTTCATGTTTGGGTGGACTGTCCATCAAACAATTAAAAAAAAACTTTATTGGTTTTACTTGAAGTTGATGAACAATGGATGACATTCTCCCTTAAAATAATTCAATACAACGCTTTGTAGCTTCTTAAATGGATAGTTAAACCCAAATAATAATTAGTACTCACCTTTCAGTTTCCTGGGAAGATATTTCGATGAATAACTGTGACCAAACACTTCTTGGAAAACCGACCATAGTAAAACGCCAATTTTATTGAAAGTACCTGAGAATTTTTATTATGTCCTACGTTCTATAAAATATCTTATTTTGTGTTTAACAGAACAATATTCCCATAGTAGGAAAATGTGTGGTTACAAAGCATTATTCTAGGTTTCTTTATCTGTGTTCATCAGAACAGAAGCAATTTATACAGATTTGGAACAAATGAGTAAATGAATGAGTGAATTTTTATTTTTTGAGTAAATCTTTTTTGATTTTTAATATATTTATTGTGTGTGAATATAGATATTGATTGAGCTGGAGACTGCCCTACTGGATGATAAACCTCACTGGTACAAGCTGCAGACCCATGATGTCTCTTCCATTCCTCTACCACACCCATCGCCATACTTGCCCCGCCGACATAACCACACAGACACGCCAACTAAAAAGCTGCAGCGTAAGTGAAGTGTTCTGCAAATGCTTTGGTATCCAAATTTCGTTTTTAGAGTTGCTAATTTACATCCGACACCTAATGATGATGGATTTGACTTTAGTTACACATTGGGATAACATCATTGCACCAACCCCATCATACCATACCGCTCAACCCTCATATTGTGTCTCATTAAGCAATATTAGTTAAACATCAACATTAACATAGCATATCTTGTAGCTCTGGACCTGGAAACGTGTCAAATCTCATTCTTCTTTCTACCTGTAGATACAATATATTTGCACCTTGTAATATTTTTCATGTCTGTGTTGCCTGTATGTTTGTGTGGAGGTATGTTTTGAACAATGTTGCTTTTCAGTCAGTGTGTAGGAGTTTAGCCCATGGGTTCGTCCACAACAGGCAAAGTTATTTCTGTATGCCTTTATACGTGTTTGCTATTCTCACCAGTGTTTTATGTGCAGCCGTTTACGTCTGTATCTCCGTGTCTGTCTGTCTCTCTATCTGTACTTCTATCCTTGTGTGTATCTGTTTGTGCAGGCTCGCAGCGTATTACAGAAACTGATTATGATGATGCCTTTGGCATAGTCGCCACAGGTGGGTGAGAGGGGCAAAGGCACTGGCATCCTTGGCACTTCTATGTGCTTTCTGCTGTAGAATACTTCATAAGAGAGAAGCAACCAATAGCTGGCTTTCCGGTCTTTTGGAAGTCACCGCTGTTGTCCTGGAAAGAATGCACCAGTCATTATGCATCTGGACTATTCATTAAGTCATTATAGTTCTGAGAGACCTTTTAAGTCATTGTTACATGGCATATGAAAAAATACAAAAACAGGACATGGTTTTATAGAACTATTTGGAGTATTCTGTTTCCAGTGCTTGTCTCTGTAATGTAGTAGAGTAAACACATTTGCATGGGGAAGATGACAAACACAGGATTATATACTGTATGTATAGGATGACTGCTTCCTTTTTGTGGTGCTTCACATTTTAGTTTACCGCATGGTAGAAGGTAGAATGTGACACATCTGTGTTACGCTACCTTGATTTCATTCTCCAGATCATACATAGTCACATACATATAAAGTCTTAGTACCGTGGTTCTCATTTCAAAATCACGGTACTGCCCACATCACCCCAGTCACATCATTTACATTGGACACCTTTGATCTAAGAAACTTACAAATAAAGAACTCATATTTTATAATCATGATAGTATACACAAGATAATTGCAATCTTTGTATTACAAAAATACATAGCATTTTATTAATGAAAATATACAAAACTGGAAATCATATACGTAGCTTATGAAAAGAAAAGCTGACGCCTAAAACAAACAGTAACAGTCAAACACAATATTGATATATCTGTTTTTTTAATTAAGTTTATCTTGTTCATTGCTTTCAGCTATTTATTGTTTAGTTTATTTAAAGGATCAGTCCGTATATAAATAAATAAAAATATATATATATTAAGCCTGAGGAGCTAAATTTTATTGCCTGTTTTACCTTCATTATTTCGTGATGTCCTATTCTAAAAATATTTTTATTCAATACATTTTGTTTTCTTATCAAGGAATTTTTGTCTCCAATTTCGTCTACAAAAGTTAATGAATACATATTCATTCATCTCGAAATGACATTTTTTTATCTATTTTGTTATATTTTTTTGTTGGCTTTGTTGTGGTCCGGTGGTTAAAGGGGTCGGACTTACCTTACCCCCGTTTGCTCTGTAGTAATAGTTATCCACTGCACACTACTTGTAAGTCGCTTTGGATAAAACGTCTGCCAAATGAATAAATGTAAATGTGTTTTCCAGCTTTTTAGTTGTAGGTGCTTTCGATCATCATCTATTCATCCTCATGTTTTAATAGTCAGGAAGTTCAGGAAAACTAATCGGGGAAACATTTTCAAGAACTTACATATGCAAGGGATCATGAAAAGACTTTTCTTAATTGAGCTTAATCCGTTTTAAGCCATGGTTTTTGTCTTTATCGACACACTGGGTAACATATGGAAACTGCCTTAATTAAATTTCAAGCAAAAAGGAGAATGAACAAGGTATTTTAGCTGCCCGGCATGTTTAGTTATGATGTGTTTTTTTGGATGGGTTGTAACATTGGAAATGTCTAATGGTAAGCTGAAGGACAGGATGAACAATGCATCTGAATTGATCTGTATTTAATTTGTTACATTTTGGTGTGTTTTATCACAGCTATAGAGAACCGATTAAGAGAGAGAGAACGAGAGAGGGACAGAGAGAGAGACAGGGATCGGGGAACAGCTTTAGAGGTTCCTGAGCAGCAGAGACCGACTCAGTATCGCTCACGGTCAGTGTCCCCACACAGAGAGGAAGAGAGCAGGTCACGGTCCCGTCCACCCAATGTCCCCGCACAGAGGTATGACAAAGCATTTCATCTAATCTACTCTTTCAGATTTAAGATATTATAAAACACATAATACAATAAACTATAATAGAAAACATCAATAGAAGTGAAAATCATTTATTCACACTTTAGTCATTTTAAACCTACAATACTTTCTTTCGGCAGAACCCAAAAGAAGATATTTAGAAGAGAGATAGTATGCGTTTACTTCTATTGTATTGACATATAACCAATACAAGTAAATGCATGGAAATTCTTCAAAGTATCTTCTTTGATGTTCCGCCTTAGATTTTAAAGATTTTAAGACTACAGAATGACTTATCACATTTACAAATGTACCCTAACACCATTCAGCTCTGAGTTATCTATTCTCTATTTTTTCTTTGGTTATTATTATTGTTGTGGATCATTTTTCTATTGCATTTAAACTCTCTTCTCTCTTTCTCTTTTCGTAAGGAGTCTGGATGAGGTCCAGCACAGCCGTAGATCACGATCTCCGACACGCCACCATGATCGTATCCGTGCGCAGGAGAGGGAATATGTAGACGACAGGTAAATTGGGATAAAATGTGGATGTATTTTGCTTCTTTTATTCAAACAATCTACTTCAGTACTCATCAGTCATTCCAACTGAAGATAAATACTACTGTAAATGATTGTGTAAATGACAGCTTTGTCAGATAAGGTGGGATAGAGCAGATCCATGTTTCTCTTCTTGAATACTATGCTAAGGATCGGTCGTCGTCTGATGGTTTGTATAGATAAAGATGACCCGAATGGCATCTTGTAGTATTGTCTTCTAACTGTTCTGGCTTTGAATATTGAACCCTTCCTATTCTAACTCACCCGTTTTGTCTTTTATGTTGCTTGTTTATTGTTTTTTTTCCTGTGTCATCCATCTCCATGGTAATTGCAGTGAGGTCATCTTGATACACAGATCAGTGCGTGGTAGAAGCGCAGAATGTCTGCACACCCAAAGGTAAAGATAAAGGCCAAAACTGGATCACAAGTCCATATACAGTATTGCTATATTTTCTTTATAGTCACAATGACAATTATATTCACTCACATCTGAACAATCCATGAACAATCGTGTGTTATATCTGTCTAACCTTATGTGTTTAAAATAATAACAATATGTGAGTGTCGTTGTCTTATTGCTTGTCAAACCAGTCTAAGATTACACTTGAAAGCAGCTCAGTGATGAACGCATTACAAGCGGAACTTTCCACTTGCTTTTGGCGTATAGCCCAAAAGACCAATACCAGCCGTCTCTTCACAACAACAGTGTGGATTCTCAAAATAACAGCCTCGTTCTATTCAAGTGTTATTTTGTCAGATTTATTTTTATTCCGCACGTCACTGACCTCAAAAGGAAATTATGAGCAAGCTCAGGAAGTCTACCTACAGGAAATTATGTTGAATGAGGGATTCGTTTCTGCAGGACTTTTTCAAGCTTGCATGAGTGACCTGTGACATATCCCGCTGCTTTTTGAGTAGACTAACAACAGCTGTGATTTTGATCCTTTTTGTTCCCCTTTTGCATGCTTGCATGTTAATGTTGCATTGCCAGGAGTTCATCTATGTACAGTAGTGAACTTCCACCTAAGATGCCTTTATTAGTCAATGGAATTCACAAGGACATTTACAGGTAAGGCAGTCAGACTCATGAGCACACTCAGGATGCTTTTATTACAGATTAGCTTATATAATGTCCTGGTGCCTATTGTATCTTTTTAATTGTCAAACAATTCAAGTCTTTTCTGTAAATGTGTTTTTTGGTTTAAGCGGTGTAGAAATTGCACATTTTCATTTTATGAATTATTCTTAACTTAAAGTTCAAAATTCTGTGATTTATAACCACTCTCTTTTCATTTAAAACATGTATACCTTTTTATTCTTCTAAAGAACACAAAAAATATTTAAATGTATGCTTATTTTCACGCATTGACTTTTTTTAGTGAACGCATACCGCTCCGATTTGGTTACCAACTTACTTCAATATACCTTAACTTCTGCAGAAGATAGAAAGCCATACAGGTTTTAAAAGACAAGAGAAAATGATCACAGAATGTTCATTTCCAGGTGAACCATCACTTTAGGACGTTAGGATCACCTTCATACTTTTTTTCAAACACAATATTTTCTGTGACTTGTGATTGCTTTTTCACAAGTTTGCACTTGATACATTTTTGTTTGTTCAGCTCAACTCTTCCTGCATGCCTTAAGTCAAAACCACGGCTGTCCGTAGTCACTGCTACTCAACGTTCGGTAACGCGGGTTTTTGCGTTAACAGACAAGATCAACTTAAGGTAAGGGGTTGAACATATAAACCCCGTTCCATTGATTAAGAACAACACCAAACATCAACAAGTCCTCAAGAAGAACACCTTTAAAAAACAGGCTGATTTAATAGTTTCACCCTCACCACATTTCAGCATCTCTTCCAACTGACTTCTCTTACATTGATTGTACAGGGCAAGATTTGCTTTTCTTTTTATGTTGAGTCTAACATTTTTTGTTCTTTGTCATCTTCCTGTCCACCTTTCTTCCCCCTCCTACTTCATTGGATGGCATATTGTGACGCTAGTGATCTACAGCCCTCTCTTGACAGGGTTAGAAGCGCTAGTACCAACTGTCTGAGACCAGAATCTTATTCACCTGACCGAGACAGGTACACGTTTGATTAGATATAAATAGCAAATTAATTATGAATAGTTCACCAAATCAGAAAATTCTAAAATATTAAGAGTTTGACGGGGTTTTTTTTGCAACTTTTAAGCACAAGAAACTACTACTGTATGTTTTATGTAACAGTTTAAAAAAAGAACATACGTGTCTTACATGTATTTTTCTCTTTTGGTGAACTGTTGTTTTTATTTCCTTTTATGTTGCACCTTTTTTACAACACACTTTGTGTTATGTTGGTCAGTATACAATAATATATCACCTTCATGTCACACACTATATGCAATGTTATGTTACCATTGAGTCCATATGTTTCCATCGAGCCTGGCCTGAGGTGTTTTGTATTTTTGATGGCAACCATTCTTCTAGATTTACTCTTTTTATTTAGATGAAAAGGTTTCATGAGCAAATTAGCCCCTGAATCAATGTCATCTTGTATTTTTACCATGACCAGTATCAGACTCTCATGACTGACCTCCCATGTTTCTTCCATCTGCACTTGAACCTCTTTGGGTGTTTGTGGATCACACACTCACTCACACAGGAGCACGCAGTCTCTGCCCCGTACCAGACCCACCAGCCCCAGGATCCTAATTCAGCATGCCTCCCCAGAAGATGACAGGTATCCCTCCTGTCCTCCTTCAGTTGTGTTGCTAACCCTATCTGCTCTTCTAACCTGTCCGTTTTGCCGTTCTGCCATACGGTTCAGTTTTGTAGCTAACCCCTCCAGACTTCTTCTGATGTTTCTCTCTGTAGTTTCTGATTTACAGTATAACACAGCCCCGTGATTTGTGTGCTTGTGTGTATTTACTAGATTTCAGGCTGCTTGGTAGATTTAAGACAGTGTGGTGACATGTGGCTTTCGTTGTGTGGTTTGTAGTGTTGTGTGTGTGTGTATTTTCTTGGTTTTCTATGGTTCGTTCTTGTTTCTGAATACTTTTGGCAGTTTTCATACTGCTTTCTTTGGCATTAAAGGTAGAGGTGTGCTTACTACAAACATTTGTTGGCCTCAAAAAGTCTTTGGAAACTTTAAAGTGATATTTAGATGTATAATTGCATTAAGAATGGCTTCAAAAGAGACACCTATTAATTAATAATGGACATTTTTTCAGTACAAAACATTACAGTACTAATGATTTACGTTCAGTGTTTTCTTAAGAGTGACTTCAGGTATTTAGACATATTCAACCAAGATTTATGATTTCTTTATAGAATACAATGTATTTAATTTATTTACAGTACTATTTGTTTAAAACGAGTGAACGGAAAATTTGTGTCTTTCTATATCTATATATTCTCTGTTTATTTTTTATTTTGTAATGCATTTACAGCCGGGGAAATATAAGAGACCATTTCATATTCATTTTTTAGTTTAAAAGGGGCTATTTATAAGCATGCTTTTTGGTAAAATATTTATTTTTCTTTCATTATTTGTTCAGACAAGGTTAAGCAAAAATATTTTTTAATTAATTTACTGAAAATGAACAAATAAAATTGAAAAAGAAAATGTTTTAATCCGACTGCAAATACTGCAAAGAATTCAGTTTAATATTTGAAAGACATTCTATAAATATCATGTCTTTTGTCAGGATGTCTTTCACATTGCTGTTTCTTTATGTCATCCAACTATTTATGAGGTTTGATGTAGTTATAATTCAACAAAATATTTGACATTTAGAACAGCCATATATCTAGAAATGCTTATTACAAGACAATTTGGAATGGTCTTTTTTCCACAGCTGGATTTTTTTAATGTGACTTGAGTTTCTGGATAATTTTTGAGGCTTCTGTAATTGCTCCGGATTTTGCTTTCCAGACATTAACTGAACACATATTATTTCTGGTCTGCATTCACAACTGAAAATATATTAATTAAGAGGTTGGGCACAGATTTTTAAGTCTTTCTAGTCCATATCACTCACAGTGTGTCACATGCATGCATCTTAAACGCCATTTTCTGTTGTAGTGTAGAATTTTAAGTGCCACATTCATTTCTGTATTGTTAACATCCGCCCATGCTGTGTCATTGTGTGTGTGTCTGTCCATGTGCCGTCCTCTCCGTGCCAATCACATGTGTTTGACCTGATCTTATGAATCAGCTGGGTTTTGGAGGCTATGTTTCCCGCTCAGGAGACTGTGCACCACCTCAGTGCAAACCCAGACGCACAGAGGTACACACGCACCAAGAGTTCTAGAGCACAAATACAAACAACACGTCCATCTCCATTG
This sequence comes from Triplophysa yarkandensis, assembly GCA_033220385.1. Taxonomy (NCBI): domain Eukaryota; kingdom Metazoa; phylum Chordata; class Actinopteri; order Cypriniformes; family Nemacheilidae; genus Triplophysa; species Triplophysa yarkandensis. Next base: position 1,067,690 of record CM065665.1, read on the forward strand.
TGCAATTTTATAAGCCAGCAGTTTCTTTCATTATCCGTTGAGTCCCGAGTGAAGTCAAACCTCATTCTTTTGTTTTGTTTCTTGCCTAAATCATTTCCATGTTCCAGGCAGTCGAGAACACTGGACAAGCCGAGCTGTCAGAAACTTGGCAAGAAAATATCTGACAGCGAGCGGTAAGACTCATCATGTCACATTTGTTTTGTCAGCTCATTGTACGTCCTGTGTTTCGGACGGTACCCGTGTGCCTGTTTAGTGGAAAACTTTGTATGTATTAGGGTTTTTGATTGGAATATTTTTGGAAAGGCATTTTTGTTTAATTGTACCGGACTGTTTTACAGGAAAATATTTCACTGCAGTTTGATGCGAGAATCATTATTTTCGCAAATATTGTCTCAGCTTTCTTCTCTGTTGGTTGTTTCTATTTCCACAGTTTTGACATGTATTTTATGTCCCTTTTATTATTCTATCCTGTATGCTGCTTTTCTTACTGGCCTGCAGAATAAAGCCAACCTCCATTTTAAAGGGCTCACACAGGAAGAGGTTGTCTCTTCCTCCATTGGGTAAGGTGACCCCAGGCAAGGGTCAACCCCAGGCACAGGCCAAATGTAAAGGTGGTGACCACGATCTGGGCTGAGAAACCTCCCTGTGGTTAACCTACCCCACATTCACACAGAGCATACATTTCTTAAACCTTTGTGAATTGAGTCAGAATGATCTTCTCCATTTGTCATTTTTATAACCTGTTCCTTACTTTCAAAGCTCTGTGTGGTTGCTGCTTCTGTACCGAGATTCCACCACCTCTCCATCACCTACCCACAGCTTACTGTTCACAACAATCTTGCCTTTCACAGTTTACCACTTGTTTCATGAATTTCACACCTTTCACTCTTGTGCTTGTTTTGCTTTTCTTGTGGCTTTGAGCTACAACAAAATTCAGAGGTGTAATATGTTCTGAGAAACTATATTTAAGTAAAGGTATGGTATGGGTGTCAAAGTTGCCCTCGGTAAGTAGCTTGTCCAAGTTTTTGACAAAACTTGAGAGTACTGTCATCATTTGCTTTTCTCTTATGATGTCAAACCTGTAAGAGTTTATTCATTCTGCAAAACACAAAAGAATATAGTTTGAAGAATGTTGGTAACTGGCATCCATATGGCATGGTTTTGTGTCCGTAAAGTAAAAGCGGATAGGGGACAACTGTCATTTCCAACATTCTTCAAAATATATATTTTTGTGATCTGCGGAGGAAGGAATCGCATGATTGAAATGACAAGAGTTTAAGTAAATGATGACACAATCGTCATTGATTCAAATATCACTTTATAGTAACCTTAAGTAAATTGGTGACACTGCTTAAAGACTCTGCATTAATGTCCTGATCATGTCTGTAGGACACAGATGTCCAAAGATGAAACCTGTCACTTGAAAATGCAATGCTTTAGTTTACTTTATACTGTGTTGTGCTGATGGAAGAGAAGTCTCTTCACAGGAACAAATAACAGTTGCATCCAAGTAAACCCTTTAGTTCAGTAAATGTCACTTGCTATACATCCTTAGCAGGGGGAATTTTTAAATTGGAAAGTTTCTCTTCTTTCTTGCTGTTTTTCAAAAAGTAGCTCCAACAATCCAGGCTGAATATAGGATGATACCAAAGGTAAAGATTCTGTTGCTCTTGTCTCTCTTCTTTTCCGTCAGGGTGCAACCCAACTCCAGCCCCGCATTCTCCTCTTCAACCGCGGCCTCATCTTCCACACGCAAGGTCAGACAGTTACCCCAAGTCCCCGCCAAAAGCAGCAGTGTCGAACAAGGTACATTTATTTCCTGCTGACCTGCACCTTGCCTTTTCAGTGACATTCCAGTTGTAAACGTTATTCTTATTCAGTTGTAAGCAAACTTATTCTCAATTCTTCAGTTTTCATACGACACTTTCAGAACACTTAACATAAGAATGATCATGTTGTTTTGTATCACGTGTCTCAGCTCTTGCCTCAGAGGAGCGAACGCGGCAAATGAAAGTACGTACCTTCCGAACACCAGCTCCCTCCAGTACCAGCCAGGATGAGGAGAGGACGGTGAAGAATAAACGAGAGGTGCGTGCCACTTCTCTCTTGGTTCAGACTTTGTATCATATAAATATATCTAAGGATACATATTTTTTCTTATAGCTTTATAAGGAGCAGCGACGGAGCTGTGACAATGTGTCCCACAAGTCCTCAGACAGTGATGTCAGTGATGTGTCAGCCATCTCTCGCGCCAGCAGTGCCTCGCGGATCAGTAGTACCAGCTACATGTCCATTCAATCAGAGCGGCCAAGAGGTCGCTTCAGGTGAGACCCATGAACATGATAACAGTTTACTGAGAGCATGTTCATGTTTTCTCCATGAACAACACCACAAATTAACACAACATGTAGCTTAGTGTTGTTATATGTTAAAGATAACAATTAACTCAATGTATTATATTTTCTGCTGAAAATATTGCACTGGGTGTTGGGGGTTGATAAAACACAGTTTCATAGTAATAGAACGTTGTTTAGGAATGTCATGTTTAGAAGAACAGTTGAACTACTAACTAATAAAGGGGACTTCATTTGCAATTTTGGTTGAACTATTACTATAACACGACACAGAAAATTAGAACCAACAAGTTTAGCCATGTCAGGGTCACTGAAATCCAGCAATGTTCTCTGTAATGTATCAGTCGTCACATTCGTCCATCCAGCCGTAGCATTATGAAAAGCGCAAGCGGGGAGATCTACTCTCTGGAGCGTACGGATGGCAGCCAGTCAGACACGGCTCTCGGGACCCTGGGAGCAGGAGGAAAAAAGCGCAGATCCAGCCTTAGTGCCCGTGTGGTCGCCATCGTGGGCATTCCCTCTCGCCGCAGCAGGAGCACCTCTCAGCTCAGTCAGACAGGTCAGACTCTTTCCGCAAATCATTTGTATGCACTATCACTCCTTCAACTCAATCTAAATAAAAGCTTCTTTTTGGCTTACTGTAGGTTTTGTTTAACAATAGCACTTGGCTTGCCAGTAGGGCCCAAGATGTACAAAATGACTTAAATAAATCAAACAGAGTTCTTCGGCAAGAGGGAGGAAGAAATGTTTGACCCTTACTGTGTTTTTTATTTGCAACAAAAAAAAACAGTGGTGGGACAGATTAAAACAATAAAGTTTTAAATATAACTTTTGCAGGTAAGTATCTAATCACGTTAGTCTGACGTGCCCTCTGCTGGAGTGTAATGTTAAATCAACAGTGAAGCCTGAGAAGCAGAATTATACTTTGTAATGGGAGTATATGTAAGAGATAGAGAATATATTTAGTAAGAGAAATATTGCATTGTGTTCTCTGAGCCACACTGTAAAAAATAATAAAGTGGGGAATGCAAACAGTCATATTAACTAAATAAGGCCTTTAAAAACATTGAATAGATTTTCTATCAGTGGAAAATATTAAATTGATTAAAATTCCAACCGTTATTTACTCCAAAATTATTTAGGAAAAGTAGTATATATTTTACAAATTTTTATTTTCTAACATACACTTAATATTTTAGTTTAATTCTAATACATATATCTGATTTTATCAGATTACATTTTTACTTACGTATGTACAATATTTCAACAGCATATTTAATTAATTTCAAATGTCACCAAAACGAAGCTTGGAATGATATGCAAATAATTTGCTCACTGTTTAAACTGAACAGTTGTCAGATCATTCGCCAAAAACTGCAGGATGTATTCCTGCTTTGTCACATTTTAAATGTAATTCTCAAAAACAATCATTTATAAAGACTGATCTGTTTCTTTGGTTTACTAAATTGGTTTTCTGTAAATAATCTCACATAAATTCATATGTTAGTGAATGTAACTGTAATTTTACTTTGTAAAAAATATGTAAAAGTATAGCACAACATACTGTATTAAAACAAAAAAAATATTACTCTTTTTGCCTGTATTTAGAATGCACTGCATTGAATTACATTTGATCATTTATAAAAATTTGACCACACTAAATGGAAGGTACTGAAAAATTTTTTCCACATTTTCCATTTTTTATAGTAATAATTGTTATTTCCTGTACTTTAAAATGAAACCATTATCACAGGTTTTAATGTCATGGTGTGTAAATGACTTTATTTTATGAGAATAACAGCTTTAAAGCAGCATGCTTCCTCACTCCCTGTTTATCAGTGGGAGTTGAAGACTTCGACTAGAAATATGAATGTCAGCATGTAAGCGCTGGCAGGAGTTCACACTGTCAGGTGCAGATTAACCTCGCATTGTTATCAGATGTAATGTAGACAAACGCCTTTGAAGTTGGATCTGATATCCCCTAAAATTCCATATTTGAAACAGTGTCTGTGTTTAATAAATGGTGTGCTGAAATAAGAAACAAATTCAAAAAGGATGGCAAAGGAAGTTTTTTGGCACCGCTCATTGCCAAGCTCCTGTATAATATCTTAAAAGGCCTATCAGATGATAAATCACGAGCTAAGATAAATCACCCCTTTAAAGAGCTTTGTTGCACCAGAACATCTGTTTCAATCCATTGCACCATCCTCCTTCATTCACAAGATAGCAAATTGGAAATAAAATTAAACATATTTGTTACTAAGATAAGCAAATGCACAGATCTGATTTTCGAACAGAATGCATTAAGCTCAGAGAGACTAAGCACATGAAAATCTAGCAATGACATCCCAGAATATGTAAGTAGTTTTTTAACATGCATTTTAATCCAATGCAACCTACATGTAAATGATGATTCATGTGGAAAATATAAAAGAAAAGGATTATGAAAATATTTTTACGTTTATGTAATGAAAAAAAAGTATTTAAGCATTTGGTTAACAAAAGTGTATTTGTAATATAGTAATATTTTTGTGAATCCTTATAGAAATATTTGAGTGTTATTATTTTATTTACACAAATATTGAACACTATATTTATATTTAAAAATCCCAGTCAAATTGTAAAGTATAATATCAAGACCAGGCAATTCAGAGAAACCGAAAGATATATTTGATAGGATACACCTATGTATAATCACATATCATTCATCATTTTTCTATAACTCAGAATTAGCCAGTGATGATTGTTTGATGAAAGTGGACACTATGAGTAAAGAGATAAATCCCTCCGCAGCATTTCTACTCAAACAACTGGCACCGCTGCAGCTCAGCAGCCACCTCCGTGGCTGACATTTTCAAAGGATCTGTAATCCATCAGAAGGCCATAAATAGTAAGGATAGTGCACTGTGACGTCTAGCAGGAGACGTTACATTGACCAGGGGCTTACAGTGTTGTCTCAGATGCAATATTTTCTCCTGAGTGACAGCTGTGAGAAAAGCTCTTATCTAAACTCTTGGGCACTTTAATACACACACACATGAATAAAAAAGGATGTAGAGCAAAAATGTGGTTGCCCTTAATTCTAGAATCGTACTTGGTACTACCTCATGCTGAGTTCCTAAAGGGATAGTTCCAAAAAAATTCTGTCATCATTCACCCACCTTTAAGTTGTTCCAAATATGTATACATTTCTTTGTTCTGATAAACACAGAGAACATATAGTTTAGGATAGTTTACCCCAAAATGGAAATTCTGTCATTAACTGATTACATCAGTCAGAGAATGATATTTTGAAGAATGCTTATAATTGTTATACTTTATTTTTTCATCCTCTCATCATTTAAAACCTGTATGACATTTTTTATTTCGAGGAACACAAAAGAAGATATTTTGTTTTCCGTCTACCAACATTCTTAAAATTATATTTTTTGGGGGAATTAAAACGTCTTACAGGTTAGAAATGACTAAACAGTAATAAATTAAGTTAAGTCATTACAAACTTGTAGGGCATTCTTTGTTCTACATACCATAAAAGGAGATATTTCGAACAATGTTGGTAAACGAAAAAATGTTTCCCCCCATTGACTTTTGACGTTTTTACACACAGTAAAAGTTTGAGGGGACAACATTTTTTTGCATAACCACATCCCTCAAACTACTAATTGTGTGTTCTGCAGAACAAAGAGTAATAAGGTTCTTTAATGACATTTGGGTGAGTAAACTAAACTAACCTATACTTTGAGTGACATTTGGGATGGCAAAATATGTCAAAATAAATAAAAATGGATGTGTTAACAATATATTAAAATCTCATCTTTTCCGGCTACACCTAACTCACTAGGAGTACCTTCTTTTCTAACCTACTCACTCTATATAAAAATAATTAAAAAATCTTTTGTAACTTCTCTCTCTGTGTAACTCGGTAACATTGTTGTAGCACTTGTTGACCTATTGTTGTATCGGCTATTTACCGCTTCATTGTCTCCTCGACTATTGTAAGTCGCTTTGGATAAAAGCGTCTGCTAAATGACTAAATGACTAAATGTAATGTAAATGTAAATAATATTGATAATAATCCACTTTGACAGTCATGTGTATATTAATGCCTCTTTGCTTCCCATCTACAGAAGCAGCCAACAAGAAAACAAAGGGATCAAGTCAGATCCAGCGCAGTCAGGAGACGGGTATGGCAGTGGAGTATCCCCGCAATGCCATGGCCCGTCAGGCCAGTCGAGAGTCCACCGACGGCAGCATGCAGAGTTATAGCTCTGAGGGCAAGTAAGTATCCATCACAAACCTATACGTGTATTGTGCTTTTTTCAGCAAGATTCACTTCAAGTTTACCTCGAAAGTGTTCTGTGTCTGGTGCTTTCCATGCAGTCATCATTCATACATAAATGCATGCTCAGCAGGCTGCGTGTCATATACACATAAGCATCGTCCATCTCGATTTATGTGGAAAAAACGTTACGGATAAGATAAGCAAATAAAGAGCAGCCTGCTGTGAAACACATGAGCGCTGATTAAAGGAGTTGATGCTGTGTCCACTACATTCTCAATTCCATTTTTGGAGCCAGATGGCAAGCGATACTCCTCTATAATAATTAAAATATCCATCATCTGCAGAAAGAGGTCTTTGCCGAGTCTTGCGGATATGCAAAACTGCCGAGCTTCGCTACGCATTTGTGTCGCATATCACCGAGTGTAGCAAAGCAGAATAATCAGTAACTTTATGATTTAAAGCATGTTTCACCTGAATGTGTTTTAAAATAGCGCCTGAAATCACATTACGCTGTTCATATGGAAGCATGACACGGGCTGGCACGTCCCTCAGACATTCCTGCAGGAGTTAGGTCATGGAAATTGTGCCGGCCTCAAAGGAAATATCGAGTGTATTATTGAGGGGCCTTAACACGGGACCGGGTTTTCATACCATGCTCGGAATAAGTCTGCTATTGGAGGAGATTGGATTGAATTTAGGCAATGGTTGAACTCTGACAGATTTAAAGGAAATTAAAATACTTTGAACCATGAAGGTTATGAATTTTTTAATATTCCCAAAACAGACGTGTCTTAATGTATTTCTGTCTCTTGGTCTGTGTTATTTTTTATTCCCATGTGTCAATATAAAATCACCTTTGTGTTTGTGTCTCAGTCTGATCTTCTCAGGGATGAGGTTGGGGGCCGACAGCCAGTTTAGTGACTTCCTAGATGGTCTTGGTCCAGCTCAGCTGGTGGGTAGGCAAACACTTGCAACACCTGCTATGGGTGAGTCATTTAAAACATTATATTCTTATTTAAAAAAATAAATACAATTTGATTAAATTTATTTCATATATCGTAACTATATCATCTTTAGCTTGGACAAGACATATATCTCTTACCTTTGCTATGACTTCAGGTGATGTTCAGATTGGAATGATTAATAAAAAAGGGCAGCTGGAGGTTGAGGTTATCAGGGCCCGTGGTCTTACACCTAAACTAGGTTCCAAATCGCTACCGGGTAAGAGCGTGTCCAGAGATGGACCATTTCTGCTTAAATCTTATCATATCATTATGGAAACACTGTTATCACTGATGTTCAGGTTTACAGTTTTGGCATGTAAAATTTCACCCAAAAAGGAATTTCTGTCATCATTTATTCACATTTCTGACATTTCAAACTTACACGACTCTTTTTCTCAGAACCCCAAAAAAATTGTTTTGAAAACCTAAAGTAACTGAACAGACAAGGCACTCTTCCCTTGGTCTTTTCTGAAAAATAGAAAGTCATACAGACTTAAAAATAGTGTTTTATGTTAAACAATTCAGATTTTTTAATGTTTTAAAATCTAGCAAAAAGACTGTATAAAGTGTGTGTATATGTAAGTTTAAAATTAAGTAAATCTGATAAACTCAAATATTACTATTAAAAGTCAGCAGAAATATTGGGTTATATACAAATATATATTTGTTAAATAAGTATTTATTTATCACTTAAACTTAAAAAGTAGAGAAACTTTATAGAAGAAATATAATAGAGAAACAAATTTTTAGATTGTAATATTTTTATTATTTCATTTTATAAAATTATATTAAATTTCTTTATCACTTTATTAATATAATTTTATAAGTTAAACATTTTTATTAAATGGTGACACGATAAAATGTAAATTTTTGGGTGACACCTCACAATAAGTTTGTTAACATTAGTTAATTCACAATAAACTACCGTGAACGGTTTTATATGCATCAAGAATATATTATACATGTTATATGTATTGTAATGTTATAAAATGCAAACAAATACAACTTTATTATTAAGCAGTCTTTGTAATAATTTGTCCTTTGGCAAAAAGGGGTTTCATTGTAACTCATCTGTATTAACTGTGTTGACCATTAAGGTTTGGTGTATATTATATTGCAGTTTTTTTTCTAATGGCTTTTGGCAAAGCAAGGTTCTTTAACTGCCTTTGCAATATTCCATTTGCCTTGAAAGTTTATGAACACTTAAGCCACTCTTAAAAGTGTAGACATGTCTTTGCATTATATAACAACATACTGTACTGTACAGTAAAAGGCCAAGCAGAATTTATTTTGGAAACTCTCTGCTTTGCCAAACCGTATATTATTTTTCCAACTATTTTAAGGCTGTCTAAGTTATATTTCATTGTGACTTGAACTTTGTGAGCAATACATCTGCTCTTCACAGCTCCCTACGTCAAGGTCTATTTGCTGGAAAATGGTGTGTGCAAAGCCAAAAAGAAAACCAAGATTGCACGTAAAACGCTCGATCCTCTGTATCAACAAGCACTGCAGTTCGAGGAAAGTCCGCAGGGTAAAGTTCTACAGGTATGAGAAATCTCTATTTCTACCGCACGTGTCTGTACCTGCAAAGTCCACTGTTTGTTACTAATGCGTTTGAATGTAATCTCAGGTGATAGTATGGGGAGATTATGGCCGTATGGACCACAAATGTTTCATGGGAGTTGCACAGATTCTTTTAGAAGAGCTGGATCTTTCTAGCACGGTAATCGGTTGGTACAAACTGTTCCCCCCATCATCGCTGGTCGACCCGACGTTAGCACCTCTCACTCGTCGCGCTTCCCAAACGTCGCTGGACTCTTCAATGCCGCCCGGCGTCAGGTCCTAGTAAACAGACTAGGGTGCAGAACACCATCCCGCGGACCAAGGACCAGAGGCAACAATCAGAAGCAGAGACAGACGAATAGACATCATGATCAAAGCTTGCTGAAGCCTGACAATCACTTCTTCTCTCTTTTACTTTTGATCTTTGGGTTGTAGAGATTTCCTTTGATCCACTCTGCTCCTTACTGCATGTTTTGTTGCTGAGATGATGGTGACAATTCAACCCAAATGAAAGAGAGCGGCAGGAGAGGCATCTGAATTGGGATCTGGCAACAGTTGTGCTGGTACCCTAGATCACTCTGGTCAGCGCAAATAGCGCAACGGAAATAAAACGCTCAAACTGGCCTAAGCTGGTTCGCTGGTCTTACTGTAATGGTCATCGATCACCCAAAAAAGAAACTGTGTTATTATTTCTAACCTTCTTGTCAACTCGTGTGACTTTCTTTCTTCCGCAAAGCGACAAGCGAATATGTTTTTAAGAATGTTGCTGAACATTCTTCAGAATATCTTCTTTTGTGTTCTGAAGAAGAAAAGTCAAACAGGTTTAATATGACAAGAGGGTGAATAAATAATGACACAATTATTGTTTGGGGTAAACTATCACTTTAATCAAGATGGTCTCAAGCTGGATGACGGATCAGACTAGGAGACCACTTAAGGCCAGCAGAGCAGTTTATGCTGGTTTTAGACAGCACTGCCCCTTCTCTATATTGCACTTACAGGAAGTTACTCCACAGAGAGAGACCTGAAGTCGAGGTATAAAGGTCAAGAATTAGTCTTCTCTGAAATATTTCTCTCGACATCATGGATGCTGCGTCCGAGACCCAACCTTGTGCCGATCCGGCACGAACTCAGATCGTGTGTGTGCGTGTGAGAGTGCGAGCGTGTTTGTGTCTAGGAAGGCAGGGACGCCTGAAAACCTTTTAAGTCTGTTTACAGCAGTCGTCATCGACTGCTTTGCCTTTTCACTTTACTGTTGGTAAATAGGCACACTTTGTAGAATGTGAAAACATGTTTCATGTTTTCTGACATATGTGTCATATGAGCTTCATGGAAACCACAAACCACTTGTATTTGAACACTGGAACTGTACGACGCTGCCACTGTAGTTTAGTTTCTTTCAGTCCTGACAGGAAACGGTCAACCTTTGAGTTTATTCACACTTTTGACTTCCTGGAGTTCATCACGACACATATTACAGGCATTTGACAGCATTTTTATTCTGTTGAGTTTGGTTCGTGTACAGACGGATATTAAAACTTCTACCCCACTAGAGTTTACATTATTTTAACGCAAGCACAAATGCTTGATTTATGAACAGCGAAGAAACACAAAAGGGGAAAAAACAGAACAGGCCAAATGAAGCTTCTTAGTTTTAGCTGTTTGCCATTTTGAGTTTCGTATAAAATCCCACAGATCCCCCTGAGCGTTTGAATGAATGTGACAGAAGTGCGAGGTGGTCTTTAAGGATCGCCTCTCATCACCAATAAGGGGAACAGCATGAATCTGGAACTGTTCCAAGTTGCATGCACATTTTGTTAAACAAGACAGATGAGAAAAAAGAGACTACAATAAGTGTGTGTTAGTTTCACAAACTGTAGGCCAGCTTGTATGTTGCATGTACTTGTACAGTTTGCTTGTACTTGATATAAATAGATTATCAAATAAAATGAAGCCATTCATTCCATGTGTGGGCATTTGGCCAGGTTCAGCCATACACACAGGCCTTATTTGGGGCTGAATGTCTATAAGAAGTTTTTAAATGGTTTTCTTCTTATTTTTTACCCAATGGATGAGTAAATGCTGTACTGTAGTACCGAACAAACACAAGGCCCTATTTTATTGAAGATATTGGTGTTCACTGTAGTCTGTACTACTGTGGGGCAAAAACTAAGGTAGATAACGTGTATAAATTTAGAGCTATCTGTATATGGAGTATGATTATACGAAATCACAAAGATTTAGAGATATATCGATATTGAAAAAAGAGAGCATCATCACTTACGTACATGCATATATTGTAAATATGAGTCCGCAAAGTTTACTTATATTTACATAGCTGCCCTGTTCAAGTTAATAGATCAGTGATCTGTCTCTTGGTTCTGCTGAGCGGAAAAAGGGATGCTTCCAAAGGTTATTTTTATTCCCTTGATTATGCCCAAACCCGCGAAATTTGGACCTCTACTGACCCGTTGCTTTATCATAAAATGCTCATGATTCCTTGTTTCATTGACAAGTTTACTTTTCATGCCTGTCACGGCAGACTTATTTACTTTGTCAGTATTATTCAAGATACTGATTGTTTACAGCTCATGTGTTCCACTGAAACAAAATTGAAAGTATTCACTGCAACATTTCTTTGTACAGCAGACGTGGCTCAAATAATGTGTATGTTTTATATTCAAGAGTTCATTTTTATTATTTACAAATAAAAGACTGTGTGGAAGAAAATGGATGCATTTGTTCTATTTCCATTTGTCTGGAATAGTCTTGGTATTTAATAATTCTTTGTATTTAATTGCAATGGCATTTTTTCACTTTCTTTTGTAAATTTTAACTTGCATTGCAGAGTTTATATGCTTCTCAATTACTTCTTGCTGAATAGCTAAAGGTTATCTAATGGCAAAATTAGAAAAAATTCTGTGAAGTCAGTGGCACACGAATTTAAGCCCTGTAGTGGATTTTGTTCTATTTCTAATACTATGAATGACATATTTGGCATTACTTTTTCTTCTCTTGTACTGCTACTGCATTGCTAATGCCATTCACAACTGGAACCGAAAGGACATGTAATGGGACAAAAGTCAAAAATGCCTTACGCTACTAGAAATAAACGTAGCAGGAATAATCAGGACATTTTCACAGAATTGTAATAAAAGGAACTTGACTTTTCCAAAATCCAAAGGTCTAAAGGAAATCTGAAGGAGAAACAAGCAATGACATTAAAGAATATTAAGGGCAATGCAAATGAATGCATAGGTTCAGGTTATATTTAAGATATAAATATAAAACAATGTTTTAACTATATGTGTGGTATATTAAGATATTAATACGGAAAATTACTAGGGTACATTCACACAGCCAGAGGCGAATTTGATGTATAAACTAAACCTTTTAACCTAAACTAACTAATTTTCTACATGTGTTTCTAGGAAATCATTTGCTTCATTTGTTGGATTTAAAATTCTAGGTAGATTATCGTATTTTAAGATACAAGTTGAATTCTGAGTAATTCCAACCGCATTATTTAAAACTATGGAAAACCATGTGCAAAACTAGGATCATTAATATGCATGGACTGTAGGAAATGTCCAGTAAAAACAACCATTCTAGCAACAGAAAAAACATTGTGTATTCTAGCAGTTAAAACAGTAGTTTACATTTAACATTTTAACAGCATTTTAAAAGTATGTGACATTTCTATAAACTAAAATAGTACAATCAAATAAATAACAGTTTTAACAATGTACAGGAAAATGTAAATACTGTGCTATATAGTACACACTGACTGCAGAAGCAGTATGAATAATAGGTTAGTGTGCCTGTTGGGACAGAGCCATTATTCACCATACCCCAGTAAATCTTCTGCCCAGGAGAGGGCAACACTCGGATGGGACTGTGGGCTCCAAAATGATGGTTTGTTTTTTAGGAGAACATTTTAGGGGCTCCTTTAAAGTACTACAAAACTTATATTCATAATTTACACAAATTGTTTTAGTTGAGGAATCACAAGTATAAGGGAAACTGGTATAGATAACCTAATTTGTACACTTAAACCAGCTAAAGGAGTATTGTATTAATGTACGAAACAATTGTACAATTGTAGTATCGTATTACAAACTGTAACAAAGTTTAGAAAAAGGCAAAACAATACTCTTTCATTGGTATACATTCTTTATGTGCGAAATAAGCAGTTTGTAGACACTGAATGGTACATTCATAAACCAAAGGCTGTTGCATTGCCAGTCAGCTGTTAATGGAAAGATTGTCTGAAACAGTTTGCTTCTGTCTGGGTTCAGTCTGCATGGGAAGTGAAACCAGGACTGCTAAAAGATTCGAAACATTTTTGAAATGGCTTGATTTATTGCAAGTCTTGGAAATATGTAAAAAGCATATTTTGCGCTCCGTTCTTCAAATTAATCTATTGCTAATATTTTAAGACTCATTATTCATTTCTCTTTGCCTTGATCCTGATGACCATATAATTCTCATGGATTTTTTATGACTGAACTTACAGGAGAGCTCAGCTGGGTTCATCTTTCAAAGTTCTGCAGAAAGGTTTTAGTTTGATGGGTTCTGTGGAGAAGGCCTAAACATTTAGAATTATTTAAAGGGCTTATAATTTAAATAGCTTATAAATCAAATATATATCTAAATTAGCAGTGTGAAATGTGTGTTAGGAATTAAACAAAAACTTATTCAGCAGTTGTTCTCATTTGTTGTGAGACTTATAGGGCACGCAAGATGCGAGATCCTATAGGGTTATTAACCTGAACTGGCGTTTCCAAAGGCGCCATTTTAAAATGACCAACACTAAAACTAACATTGGAACTCAATGAAAACATGGAATATAGTCCTAACACAAAGTTACCATTTTACTTAACAGTTTTTTTTTTAACGTTTTTGTAATGTAGTTGAGTTGACTATACGGAAAAGCAAAGGACGTTAATTGGATAACTTAATTGGACAATGCTTTCAATAAAACAAATGGTTATACCAGCATGGGGGTTTGTAAATGATGACAACATTTCATTTTAGATTAACTATGTCAATTACCCATGCTGTAAAACAGTAAATATCATAGGTTTGCACGATCACATAGAAATTGTACAACATTTGTAGGTCGATAAAATAACTGGATCTTCAGAACAGATTCTTTGTGTGAACGCATTAGAGCCAGATCATGTCTTGACAAACAATATGCATTCTAAAGGTTTACACCCATTTTCATTATAGATGTTTGCTTTGGTGTCTCTGGTTGATGTTGTTTGGTCCCGTACATTAGGGGAAAATGTCTTCCTTATTTGTATTTTCTGTGAAGGCTCACAGTCTGCCTTGTTTTTTGATGGCGGCATCTATTTCATTTATTCCAGTTGTTGTTATTTTAGATGGGTGTGAATTTTAGTTTTATTTTATTAATTAGAGGATGCTGTGTTTATATTTAACCTTCCAGTAATAACAGGCTTTGACCACTAGAGAGCGTCGTGTGAAGCTGAGCTGCCACAAATCACAACTAATAAAAATCAGCACTGTTGCACTTTATCAGAAGCTGACATATAATCATGACATTAATTTATATATGTAGAAATAAATATGTGAATCTTTATGCACCCTAATTAATATAATGACTTAAAAGGCATAAATAAATATTTGAATCCTTATCAGAATATTCTTGCATTACGAACATTCATTTTAAATGACATGTATGTGTTTCTCTTAAAATCATTATATTTGAGTTGCCAATGTGTGGTGTACACACATATATTTAGCATATTTATATGCCTTTAATTTGCACTTTAAGCATTTTGTGAATGAAAACTCAAACTGATTTTTGCAACTGCAAAAAAAAAAAACATGCTATGACTGTCCTAAAGAATCATCACAAGTACTTGTAAAACCAAAAAGTAAATGTTTACATAACATATGTTCTGTGTGTGTGCTATTATGTATAAACACAAGAACACACACACACTTGTACACACACACACACACACACACACACACACACACACACACACACACACACACACACACACACACACACACACACACACACACACACACACACACACACACACACACACACACACACACACATATATATATATATATTAAAACAATGTCAAGATTAAATACACAATGAGATAAACATAACATTACATTTTATGAATATTTATATATAACCTAACACCACAACACATAGACACACATTAGCAAATGATCATAGCCATTTAATAAGGATGTAGATGTTTTTCCTAAATTACCAATGCAATTAGAACAGAGCTGAGCAGCTGCTTTTGGCATCTTTACCCCCTACCCCAACACACACACACACACACACACACACACACACACACACACACACAAACACACACACACACACACACACACACACACACACACACACACACACACACACACACAGAGGTGCAGTTTTAAATGCACACTATAATATAAAGAGACATTAAAGTCAGCCCTTTTATTTCTTGTGTGTAATGTAGTTATAACATACAGACTGAATATGAAGTGTGTACATAAGCATTCACACATTTGTGTCCTCTTTCCTAATAACTCAATCTCACACCCTTCACTCACAAGTGTTCATCTGGGGTCACGTGATGTGTGTAGCGGACTCCCAGAGCTCATGATTCGGGTCCGCTAGATCCGGAATGGGGACGCTGCTACCAATCCGAATCAAAGTTCAGGACATGGTGTGAGTGTGTCTGTGTGTCTGTCCGAGTCCAATGGGGAAACATGTTCGGCCAACACAGTGAGTAAAGAAACAGCCATGTATGCCCACAGTAAGACCGACTACCAAAGAAAGCTGTGCTTTAATATTTGTTTAACTTAATAACACATGAAATCGATTTAAGGGAATGTGCACAGCTTGTAATGAGTGATTAAGTTCTCAATAATCAGATCTTTAATAAAGTTTGTCAGGCAACAACCAGACCACGTGTATGATGTGTCAACCCAAGGAGAGGCGCAATACAGAATAGCACGTGCGCTTTTTGCGCATCCTTATGTGCCAAAGTGTGCCTCGTGATCCAAGTATTGTATCCGCACATCTGGACCTTAAAACAGGGAAACAGGGAAACAGGGATCCAGTATCCCATCGTTTCCAGTCATTGACAGAAACAGGGAAAGTGTTACATCAATGGAGGCTGATGCCCTCCCCTCTCCAAATGTCCGCTGAGATGATGATGGTGACGCTCCTTCAAAACTCCAATCTCTCCTCGGAGGGAGCAGACTGACTTCAAGGATCACAACTTTACCAAACCCATGTGCCAATGTGCCTCGTGATCTCAGATCGAGCACTCTGCAGATTAAGTTCAATCTCACATGTGAGAGTTGCGCAGTGAAGCTTCTGTACATGTGCGCACTTCTGGCGCCAGATGCGCACTTCCAGCCGGCGCTGGTGATGCGATGCCCCGCAACCACAGCGGCGATGAGGGCGGTGCTGGTCTCTGGATGAAGACCTCGCAGCACTGTGGAATGAAAGATGTTGAAGCCGCTCGAGGAAAGATGAACAACGCGACCAAGGCGGCCGACACACTGCTGTCGGCACCCGGCACAACAGGTGCGGGGGGTCCGGAGAACGAGAGGAGGAAACAGGGCGCCCGGCTCAGTCTGCTCGGGAAGCCGCTCACCTACAGTGCGCAGAGCGGCCGGCGGAACGCGCGCTACAGGAAGCTCCAGAACTATCTCTATAATGTCCTGGAGAGACCCCGGGCATGGGCATTCATATACCATGCATTTGTGTAAGTGACACTCTTTTTATATATATGAAAAATATCATAAACATGTATGCATATATGTATATGTATATATGTATATATGTATATGTATGTATTTATGTGTGTATTTATATATGGTCCATAATGGTGTGAATAAGCCATGCACTATTGGACATCACCTGTTACTTCATGATGAATGGAGCATGTTGGGCATCAGATGTTGCATTTATGGTTGGGTCTGCCTGTGCCTCTTGAAATTGTTGCATTTTATTTGTCTGTGTTATGATCCACGTGCTTTTTAAACCATCAGCAACATCTTACAATATTATGCATGATAGCTGATTATAACCAGACATGGTTTATAAACATTGTTTTAAATGTGCACCATCAGGGTTTTAAAGTCATGACTTGAAAGTGTTTATGCACACTTGTACCCACTTAACTTTTTTATTTGCAATCATGTCACTTGTAGGTCTATAATCTTGCATTTGCAAGGACTCAATGCACTTCCTGCAAGATATGCTCTTCCTAATTCAAAAGGAAATGCAGTCTTTTTGACATACTTTTTCTGCTCTTAATGTGTTTGTTGACATTTTGTGAGAAGCGTTTGCGTAGGGAGGAAGCCAAGCTGTTGAATTGTGAGACTGGACCGTGGCACTGCGCTTGTGAGACAGGATGTTGTTGTTTTATTTGGGGTGAGAGGACAGCTGAGGTCACGGAGGTTAAGTTGTTACATCTGCAACGACTGCTTTGTCTCATGCCAGTCCGAAAGATCAGATAGAAACTTCAGACTTGGACTGAAAAGGTTTTTAGTGTTTGACAAGCTGTTGACAATTTTCTTCTGTGGCCTTTGATTCGTGTGATTATATTTGGCACTGTGTCATGTAAAGCTGTAAGTCATATTCAAAATGTAAAGAAATCTGAATGTGGTGAGATGTTTGATTGCATTTGAAACAAATCCTTTTAGGACGTGAAAGCCTAGGCTAAAGTGTGAGTGTAGAACAAATGTGGTGTTTAGATAATTTGGTTCTAATTACTGTAGTTAGTCGTTCTTAATCTTGCTTAACCATCTCCGTGTAAAGCATATAAATGCCCGGGCCAAAAGCGATGTACTTATATTGTGTGGATCATCTACAGGAGACAATAATGAAGCGATTCCTTTTTCTGTTCTGTGTGTCAGCGAGGGTCATGGGATTGACACTTGGTCTCTTACTGCTGTTTTACAGATTGTATATTGTAACTCTTTAGTGCTGAGGTGGGTTTAAGAAAAGGTATCTGGTTGTTCAAATGTGGACATTTTTGTTCTCCTAAAATGCATTAACAATATGTGATTGATTCTAATATGGTCATTAAAGGAAACATCTTTCGTAAGATAGATTTGAAGATAAAACGTGCTGTGATTTCAAACTTAATATTCTCTTAAATTCTATTAAAACCGGAATGTCTTTGTGTAATTGATCATGAAATAACTTCGGACACTGAAAGGCCTATAACTCTCATGTTGAGACACAAAGGACTTCCAAATACACAAAATAACCTATGCAATAAAACAATACAAATATGTATCACTTTTTACATTTGATCTTCTTTCTCTTCAAACTGTTTTTCTTAACTGTATTATTCTAACCTAATCGCTATAACCTCAAACACAACATGTGAGACAATATGAAATTTAAGATCTTCTACAAAGACTTTTGTTATGTGGTTTCATTAACACTGAAACACATTTTACAGTCATATAAAAATTTTCCATCAATAATACAAATAGACTTTTAGAAAATGCTGAAGGAAACTGCCCATAAGGTGAACAGTGCCACAGGCTCATCGCAGCACAAAGAGAATTTAGATTTGCTGGTTTAAGCACAGTTTGTCATTCTCATCTCCTTCAGCTTCATTTTATGGTTTAGAAAACTAGACTTTCTATTCAGATGGGTGGAATTGTCGAATTTAGTTATTGAGGGAGATTTGTACCCTGATGGCTTTTAAATTAATTGAAATATTAACTAAACGTTGCAAAGTTCCGACCTTTAATGATGTCTTACTTCAGCTGTGACCGACGGAGAGAAGAACCTCTTCTTTCCTTGCTTCAAGAAAGTGCTTGAATTTACCTCTGACCCGCTTAGGCTGAGCAGGACTCGAAATTCATTTTTTTACTTGGTAGCGTTGATGCTCCCAACTTCAAAGTGTAAGGAGCCCCAGTAAATATTTAGGAGCAACCACAAGAAAATGAATTTTTACAGAAAGTACAATATTTTTATATACTGTTTTATATATCATGACAAAGATTTTCTGAAAAATCTAACTTTTTTGTCATAAAAACAACTCGTATCAACAGTTTTTTTTTCGCAACATTGGGCTGACCAGTCTCGTGTCTTTTTGATTCAGAGCTGATATCTTTTTATAAGCAGCATGAATAAATCAAATCATTTGATCTGTTTCCATTTTAATTGAAACCTGGTCTGCTCAAGGTGATTCCAGGGGTTTGTTTTCTATGGTTGTGGATAAAACGTTATGGGTTTGGATTTTGTTAAATGCATCATTGGATTTGATGCAGCCGACCAAAGTCACGTTGGGCATCTTAGGCACTGTTCTAGACACGTTCACTCCCAACTTAAGTGTTCCCATCATTGTCATAATCAGAACGGAAGCTGTTATTGCTCACAGTTGGAAGGTACATGGAAAAAGATTTGGCTCTCGCTTAATGGAAAAAGGGTTTTAAACAGATTATAGATCTTGAAAATGTGTAAAGAGGAGGCAATAAACAGGGTGTCATGTCTGTGTTCCACTAGGAATATAAATGGTTGGGGGAAAGGCGTTTGAAAAGGACACTGTTTGATCATGCCGGGGGCTTGTGACACTAGACAGACCTCGAGGAAGAGCTTCAGCCCTTACTTTGAACATGTTGAGAGGCCATTCGTGTTGGGAGAAAAGTAGCAGCGTGGAACATGGATCTAAGCGTTTGGACATCTCTGACATACTCTGTATCATTGTTATAGATGGGCCAATCGATCATTGACGACTTAATTCCCCTTTGTTTATGACTTCCCCTTTTGTTTATGAATGTGTTTCTGTTTCTTAGGAGCTTTGCAGATTATTACAGAAGTGTAACATTTTGTATTTGTAGATTTGGATCGTTTATCAAAATCTTTTTTCAAAGGGGAAGTATTACACATTTTCTGCCACTCCTATGTTAATCTTAAGTACCTGTAGTGTAGAATCGCGTTGGTCATCTCCCCTGCAGATGACAGAAACAGACTTTTGACTGTTTCTGGAAAAGCCAAGCTTCTCAGGAGAGCTTCTCCTGGAGTATACGCCGATAGTCAAGTTCTTCCATACTCTCTGATTGGTGAGTGAATGGGCTTTTGCGGGCGAACTTCTTGAAGGTTTAAATAAAAAATAAAATCTTTCCGAAACGTTTTGCAGTGCTGGAGGAGTCTTTTGAGATCAGAAATACTAAGTATGGCGTCAAACTCGGTTTTAACCATGTTGAACATGAGAACTCAAGATGTTTAACTGTCTAAAGCATTTATAATACATCCAATTATGAAATTAATTATTTTTCATTGTAAATAGTCAGCAGATTCCTTGTGGGCCTACCCACAAGTCGGCTACCACCACTTTTTTAATAGTACTCATAGTCAAATTAAAGTTGGCATTGAATTTAACAACTGGGGGACCATTAGCCAATTTAGAATATTTTAGAATGCTTTGTCGCTGTAATAGGATCTTGTGATATGGATGGTGAATCAATAGAAGCCTTGTTCACTGCAGTTAACACAAGCACATTGTGATTCCATTCAGATGATTTAGTCATTTTGACTGGGTGCGGGGTAGTAAAATTTTAGAAAGTGGTCTAATGTCAGTTCCTCTTGTTGACAGGGAGCTGACTGATGGAGGCAGCCGTCTTCCCCTTATAGCAGGCTTTGCAACATAAGTAGCTGGGCATAACCCACAGGGGCTTCCCTGGATTGCAGTGCCCAGGATATAGGGGTAGAGAGAATAATTGCTTTGCCAGGAAATGCATGTGGGTGCTCCATCCCTTAACATTCTTTCTGTTTCATCTTGCTTGTCACCATGACGGAGGTCCCCGATAAAGCAGTATTGGAGCGTAATGAAAAAAGATGTGGTTGATGGTTGGTGGAAGATGTGTGTGTGTGTGTGTGTGTGTGTGTGTGTGTGTGTGTGTGTTGGTGTACTGGTTCTGGTTTAACAATGCCTTTTGTGACTGAATACAAACGTGTTAATCATGACATTAAACTGTGTTTTTCTTGACATGGTTTTCTGAATCATTGCTCATAATTGCCTCCCACGCATATAAGCATGACAAGTCTTTTTTTTTGTTTTGTTTTTTGTCCACCTAAGATTCAGATTGGAATAAGAAAAGGCTATAGAACTGCAACTATAGTGGAAGCAGCTTCTTATAATGTGTGTGTGTATACACACACATACATAAATATACATATACATATACATTTACACTTTCTGGTTTAGTTTAAACAAGTTAAATAAAGTGACTTTCCCTCCTTTTGCTTTTTAATGAATAAGGAACATTGCAGTCATGCGCAAAAAATTTTTGTCACTATTTGTATTTATTTATTAATTTAGAGCTAATTTGTGTAATTGTGACCCTGCCTATTGTTGATATATTTTTGTAATTTACTTTTTACATAAAATTATTCTACACAATGTAAGGAACATTCCTCAGAGAATATAACACTGACATCTTTAATGTTGACTGATTAATGTCAAAGATTAAAATCATAGTGAAATAAATTAGTAGAACCATTCTTTAATGCTTTATTCTCAGAATTAGATTTTCCAACATTAGCCTGGTTTTTACAGTAAGGGTTATCATAATGTGTTCATATTTCTTAGGAATTATATTAAAAGCAATTATATTAAAGTAAACTCTTTTGGGTCTTGCTGTAGCAAGCTGGGGAGAATAAAACATTTCCCTTTAATTGAAAGTGGTTAATTAAAGAAAATGAACCATGCCAATTCTTCCACATGCCATCAGAAGCATGAGATACAGCTTGTTTGTTCTTGCGGTTCTTGTGATCCATTCAGGCATCTAATGTAGTGTTGGAAAATATGAGGCAGAAGAAGTAGAAAGAGTATAAGTTGCCCTGCATAAGACTAAAGGTACCTTAATCTGCACCGAAAACATTGGTTGTTGAAATTACATAATTTTATCATGTACATTGGTTCAACATGTTTTTTTAAACATAGCCTTTTTCAAGAAAAATCAATTACAAAAATAATAATTTGAACAATTGGAAATAAAGTACATTATAAAAATTAAGAGATTCCGACAACCTTTTTTTTCAGTCTGTTTCATCCGGTTGGAGGCTTGTGTCATGTCTTGTTGTTCTGTCTTGTGAATTAAATGGCTTTTCAATTATTTTAACTTATTTTATTGAATCAAATTATTCGTAACTTTAAATTAAATGTTTATTAAAATTATTATTGAATATAATTAAAAATTCTCGTATACTTTCTTACATGATCATGTACATTCTTGTTCTTTAGTTCTTTCCCACCAGTCTCCACGGTTTAATGACAGAAGTGGACGTCATGTGGAGTAATCCCCTCCAGATCATGATGTTCCCAACTCAACATTTGTCCGGAAGCTGGGTCCTAGTTTTAACTGTTCACAACAAAGTATTTTCCATTTAATTAACAGATCAATATGGCCAGTATAGCAGCCTAGGGAATCTGAAAAATGATGTGCATTCACTTCTTCTTTTACGGCCTTTTGTCGAGATCAGTCAATCTTAGCTTTCTAGTCCAGTCCCATGTTATTAAACTATCCTGAGAGAGTCATTTTCCATGGCAACCAAAGGCCAGAGACTTCATTACTGTGTGAAATGAAAAGCGTGCGCTGTTTCGAGACTAAAGGCCAACAATGGGAATGGCATTGCAAAATAAACATGCCTGGAAAAACTTCTTCAAGACTCTGGAGCGACAGTTAAGTTATTTCTTCTTGCTTAGTTGACTTTGTCTTGATGTAAGCTGCTTCAACAAGTGCTTAATAATCGAATAGCAACTATTTTAAGTAATTGTAAGTCAGAGGTTTAGAGGTACTTGGTGGAAGTCCAAGATGGGCATAACTTCATGTTGTCTTACGAGCTGTTTATGTCAAAAGATTGGTATTACTTTTTCAGAACCTTAAAGAACATGTTTGCGATGTTTTCACCTAATCATTTTGGGATGTCTATACAGAGACAGATACACATTTTATTTTATGTGCCATTTAGGAAAATTAAGTAAACTGTCCGACGTCCTCTTACAATCCAAGTTATTGCCCTGAAAACCCCAAAGCTGACCAGTTTTTACGCAAGACTAGGTGTTGGATTTAGATTTTTTGGGAGTTGAGTATTCAGGCCGTGTAATTGGAGTATCCATGTTAGAACTCCCACACTAACATGCTAACAGCTCGTTCACTTCATCTCTCTGTTCTGAAAAACACCAGGCATTCCTCAAGCTGATAAACTCCAGCTCGTATTTGTCTTCGAAAAACGTGGAACAACTGAATTCCTCGTTCGATAAGCTGTGACCTCTCTACCAAGACTGTGAAACTCCCTCACAGCCTCTTTGCTTGGACTGGTCAGTGAGATTGCCTACAGCCCACAGAAAATGTACTCATAACAACAGCCTTGAGCTCTTCAGAAAAGAACGAAATCTTACTGGACCCATATTGATGTACACGCACACAAAGTACTGCTAAGTTTTCTTTTTAGTCTCCATTTGTGCACATTTCACTTTAGCCACTGTGTTTCGTCCCCAGAGTGAAAAGAGTTGTGTTCTTAAGATGCCAGTATATTGTGTGGATAAGACGCCCCACTTCTACAGGAAACACCCTCACAAATAAACAGATGACATTGATGGACCAAATAACAACATCATGTAAATGGAAAGTTCTCCCAGTCTAAATCCTGTTATGAATTATTCACCCTTATTGTGTTCAAAACTTGTTTGCCTCTTTTTCAGAACACAAAAGGAGATATTTAGAATAATGTTGGTAACCAAACCCTGACTTCTCTTAAATGTATACAAAACCACTGACACATTTATTTCATGTCTTGGAACTGAGGAGTCATACTATAGATTTATACAACATGAGATTTAACAAGAGTCAGTACATTTATTTCGCGTGAACTATCCCTTTGATTTATAGACATGTTCGGAACTTTGGTCCATTTCAATTAATTATTACAATTAAACCTTTTTTATCGACAATTAAAGTTATATAACATACATTCGTGCTTAAATGTCGTGCTTTTTTCGTATAGAACTTGCAAACTTTTAAATTGCAGATTGATTTTATGTATGGAGGAGGAAAATCGATTTAAAATATAACTATATGGCCCAGTCCTTGTACACATATTTAATTGTTTTGAAATGTTTTTACTGTTTATTACACAAGTACAAAACGTACAAAATCCATTAATGCTTATGAGCTACAATGCTTACTTATAAACTAATTTATATTACACATTTTGAAGCAATATAATTGTAACTAGTCTGCAGAAAATAATATGTAGGTAGTAAAATATTTTTAAAGTATGTTTATAATCTCTCTCTTTTACAATAGTAAAGAAACATTTTATTTTAAAACAGCTCTCATAATTCACATAATATTTTTAATAAACTTGTTTATAATTTTGTGAAAGGATAATCTCCTTTATGAAATATATCTAATATAAATACATCATAATGAGTTTTTAATAAGGTAGGGGGCCATTGAGCTTTTTCTGTGTTTTTGGGGGGCCTTACCCCTCAGAGGTTTGCGAAGCACTGGTCTAAAGTGTTCCGAAATAGGTCTTTAATGTAACACTGACATCAAAGCAGGGCATAATGCAAATGCAATATATCTTGTTTATCTTACTAACCAAATGTAAGACCTTAGAGGTTTCTGACCTTTACCTGATATCAAATCATACAAAAGCCAATGCTTTTAAACTAGATTGCTTTTAAACAAGACATTAAGGTAGCAGTCCAGAGAAAAGCTTTCTACGTTGTATGGTCAAAAAAAGCCTAATGATTGTTGATAAATGAAGGCGTAGTGACTGTTGTCTCAGGGAGAACTTCATTAGCGTGGAGGACAGGACGCTCTGACAAAACATGACAGCTGTTTGTTGCAATGACAAAGTGCCCTCTCATGTGCATATGTGGGTCAGTTGTTTGTCGGACCCCTGGGGCAAAAACTGTATCTCTACCTGTGCAATAATTTACCTTACTACACTTTAAACTTAGACATTTTCATCTTTGAGATCTCAGTTGCACTTCAGTCTTAGCAATTTAATGTTGTCACTGATGTGTTGTGCCCTGTCATTTCTAGCTGAAGTTTGTTTTAAACACTTTCTCAGCCATATGGTTTTGGATACAGACAAAATTGGATTTTGGAAATTTGGGTTTGTTTAAATGAATTATGTTTGTTTGGGTCTGATGCGGTTTGTAAAATAGAATCATTGTTTTTGGCAGCTCACAGAAAACGGAAAATTAATCATCGGAATACAAATATTTTGAAATATTTTTTCACAAGAGATTTATATATAGTATGTTACTTTATTTATAATGCCTACAATATGAGGAACATCATATCTACTTCTTAGATCTTGCTAGGCCTGGGTAATATCATTGTAGCAGAGGAACTTCACATTCCTCCATCTGTTTGTGTTGGGACAGTGTTAGGATATGAGTGAAGCTTGCCATGTACTCAAATCCTTATTTGTGGCTCCCGGTCTGATTGACAGACCACCCAGTCCACCAAGCAAGACTTCATTTGAGGACACAGTCATGACCCCAGGCCTGTATCCAGTTCCTGATGCAAGTGGATTAGTTTCCATGACAAAAGCGCAATTTAGATTTTTAGGGAAACGGTCTTAATCAAATGCGTGCTGATTGGAGATCCGATATGACAAAGCTTCAAGACCACAGTATAGTTTCTTAGACATGCGGGAAAAACAATGACACAGTCTGTCCTTGGCAAGATTGGATGTCCAATCTTCTTTGAAGGAACACTATATACTTGGGTCTGTGGGAAACACACACCGAAAAAAATGGAAGTGTAAAGAATTAAAGGAAACAAAAAGCCATTAATGTTGGTACCTCAGATCAAATAAAAGCCAAAGCCGGACATTAGGATGTTTGGGGATAGCAGAGAGGATGCAAGACAACACTGGCATGGACCAGGTGCAACACATGGCATCTTCCTCCAAGGAAGATGGTGCCCCTCCAGGCCAACAGGAAGCCGAGAGACATGTGATCGAGTGAAATGCTGCTTACTCCCACATTGTTAGGCTCAGCTAAGCTCAATTAAATAATTACCAGAGCTACGTCTTAAAGTACTAACAACCCAATATGACTTTCATTATTTTGTCATAATTCACCAACATTTCATTTAACTTTTTCAAGCCAGAAATTGACATCATAACTCCATTTTTTTGTTCTGCACATAGAAAATTAAACACATCAGTTAGGTTTGGAATAACATGATGGGTAAGTGCTGTATGTTTTTGTGTTTTAGCACAATCTGCGCATTTTCTATAACCAAAGTTCACAATAAAGCTAGTTTCAATAAAAAACAGATGTCTTGGACTACAGCAAACGCCAGGATTGTAGTCATCCATTTACTTCTGCAACGTTTCGTCAAAGAATTCACCCGATGTCGCCTCGTCACTGGTTGTGATACAGTAACTCAAAGCGGAAATGGCCAATAATATTAGGCTAGACCGTATGAAGAATCAGAGTACCCTGCGAGGAGGGCCTTAACGAGTCAGGAAATGAATGTGAGTGTATTTTAGCACTAATAAAAGACTAATAATGTATTCTTTGAAGATTTAATGACATTAATGCTTAGTTGAGGTCACAAACAATACAATTATTAATATATTTATCACTATCTTTTTCCATGACTGTTTGATAACAAAAACAGTACCTATTCTGGGCAAATTGGGACACAGGAATGATCTTATTGTGTGGAGATCCTACTTTTTCTAACTCTCTACTTGAAGTCAAGATGTTATTCAAGTATGATGTGAATTCTTCTTGACAAGCCCTCTTTAGCCAACCTAACAGTCGTTTAAACTAAGCAAGCAACAATATTGAACCACTTACTGCTCTTAAATTATTTATTTTTCTTTATGGCTGTTTACTCAAACACTTCTTTAAGTGTTCAATAATTGTTTAAGGTAATGACAAATACTTGAAGGTAAATTTTTATAAGTGAGTGTTAATATTTATACTAACAACTTTTTAATAAAGTAGTGTCTTCAAATAACGTATTCGTGTATGCCTGCCATCCACTGCACCACATCATTGGCATAAGTACACAGAACACTGCCACTGTAATCTTTCATAACATTCTCTGCTTCTGCCACACATCAAAGGGAAACGCAATGGCTGTATTAGCTCTTGTGGAGAAGTTCTTCTGCCAAATGACTCTTTTACTTTCCTTTGCTCTTGTTATGACACCTTACTACACAAGGGATAGGAGGTTTATTTGAATGATTATTCTTGCAGTTCCATAGAGCACTTTAATAAGCTGTGAAGCTGGAAATCAAGCAGTAAGGAGGGCAGGTTTGTTCGTGGTTCATTCTATATGCCTCTGTAGAATAAACAGCAGATTGGCTGGTTAAATTGTTTATTCGCAGTTTATATGATCAGCCTTTTTTAATAGTGAAAGCAAACTCTCAACAGTTTAGAATTTTATTTTAATATTTGCGTTCCAGTCTGGTTGACGTTATGCATTGCCACCTTGTTAAAAAATCTTTCTTTACTTATTTAGTATTTCTATAATCGACTGACCTTTTTTGAAGTAATTCTGCAATTCGTTACTTATATACATACATACATACATACATACATACATTTACATTTACATTACATTTAGGCATTTAGCAGATGCTTTTATCCAATGTGACTTACAAATAGTCGAGGAGACAATGAAGCGGTAGACATACATACAGACATACATACATACATACATACATACCTACATACATAAATACAAACAAACAAACACACATACACACACACACACAGATACATATAGAGATTACATTAGAACAGTTCAAAAAGTTGATTTATTTTACTAATTTTATTCAAGAAGTGACAGTTGTATAGTGTATGCGTTCACTCTGCACAGACCGATATATTTCAAGCGTTTAACTCTTTAATTTTGATAATTATAACTGAAAACCCCCAATCCAGTATCTCCAAAAATGTGAATATTTATCAAGACATATGCAAAGTAAGGGTTTTCAAAAATCTTGGCAACTGAAAAGTTTTAGCAAGTGCAGCACTCAATACTTAGTTGGATCTCCTTTTGCATTACGGCTTGGCATGGAATTGATCAGTCTGTAGCACTGCTCAGGTGTATGAGAGCCCTGGTTGATCTGATAGTGGCCTTTAGTTGATTTTCATTGTTGGGTCTGGCATATCGCATCTTTCTCTTCACAATACAACTTTTTCTACAGGGTTAAGGTCAGGCGAGTCTGCTGGCCAATTAAGGTACTGGTAGCTTTGGCACTGTCTGCAGGTGTCCTGTTGGAAAATGGAATCTGCATCTCCACTTGAAATAAATCAGTGTGTGTGGAATGATATATACATTTTACAAGTTTCACTTCTTGAATGTAATTAATGAAATAAAATAAAAACTTTTGTAAGATCTAATTATATGACCACTGCCTGTACATACATACATATACACAACACACAGAGACTGTATGCATATACATATATGCACACACACACACACATTTTATATATGTATATGTTAGATTTGTGTTTACCCGACTGTCGCTCTCACACTCTCATTTACTCTATATAGAGCTTAGTTCACATGTTGTTCAAATCTTTTGTTGTTTGACCTTCCTTGCCAGTGTGAGTAAAGTTGAAGCACACAGCTGAGTTCCTCTGACCCAATGACGTGATAACATGTACCCCAGAGTAGAAATCTAAACCGGTCTAGTATTCTTGAATTTTATTCCCTTGATCTCTTTTCTGTTAGGGGCACAGATGTGTGACCCTGTAATAAGCTTCTGACAAATATCTCATTTCTAACTTGATCATGGAAATAGTCATAAAAAAGTCGTTAATAGAAACAAATGAGAGCATACATCTGAGATACTGAAGAAACAAATGTTATTTAGTTAACATTTCTTTTTTCTTGTAACACGTTTTGCCTTTGAGACTCAACTGGAGATATTTAGCTGAATGTTAAACTTAAAAATATGCTTTTACATCTGATGATGAGTTTCTGCATCCCCTGTTTTATGTATCACAAGCTCAAAATGCCCTTGCTCTTTGTTGACTTCTTAAGGATCGTGGAAAGTTCAAAGCTTACAGACATCAACAGTGTGTTCAGTCTCACTTTCTAATGGAACTGAATCTGAGATGTTCTGAAGATATTAGACTTGTCTTGAGAAAATATAATATCCCGTTAGAAGGGTTTTGGATCTTGTTTTAATGCCTTGTAAATAATCCACAAGCAGAGGGTTCAGTGAGTGTATTAGTGATACTGTATGTCACCCTTAAGATTCCTTTGATACATGATAAGTCCCATGAAAATCAGATCACATTCAAGCAACATTGTCATGCAATGAATCTATCCAAGCATATGATGTGCAAGCCCGTCCTTTTTTTGCCAGCCAGATGTTCGACCCTTTTAAAAGGATCAGATCTAATCTTGAGATCTTGAGGTCGATGCTATCTGATTTATTGCTCATGGTAACCCAGTGTCCTTTATGTCTCGTTTTTCTTCACGCCTCTCAAATCTCCTTTTTTCCCCCAGTATCTGCTATCCCTTTTCCCTCTTCATATTTGTGGGTGTTTCTGGTCCATATGCGGTGTTTTGTAGCCAGCATATATTATTCTGCCATCTGGTTTGGAGATGGAATCCTGTTAAAACACACTCTCATTTAGTCTCCATCAACTAACGAGCTTTCACAATTATGTCACTGAAGTCGTGTCATTTAAAAAGTTGAAACTGATGTCATCTTTGAATGTAGCAGAATTGCATTTCTTGATTGGTTTAAACCAATAATTTTTCATGGAGGTACACTTTAAAAAATAATTAAAGTGCCTTCGTAAATATTGAAGAAATAAACTGTTTTATTAAGTTAATAAAATGCTTTAAAAACAGTAAAACAATTTTTTTTGGAGGAAAATATAAAAAGAATTGCTTGAATGTTCTTTATTACAAATCTTTAAAGTTTTTGTATTGAAAGCATTCATTTTACAAACATATATTTGTTATAAACAGCTAATATTTTTTGTGAATTCTAATAGAAATATTAGTTAATCAGATTAACTTTTTGTAATTATACATACACGCAATTTAAACAGTATATTTAATTCATTTTAAAACTTTAAATTGTACTCTTTTTTTTGTGTATTTTCTGCTTTGTTCATCACATAATTTTATAGATTGTCTCGTTTTCGGTTGCTTTATGTTTTGAGACATGAAGAAAGCCACAAGTCTACAAGTCATATAAAACAAGCATTTTTCCAGAATAAAAAGGCTGTGTGATGTCAATGTAAAGCAGCTTACAGATAAACACAGATTTATAGATCGTTTTTGCATTTACACATGCTTGTTACCATGTTACAACCCCAAGCACAAATTTGTTGCGTCTCTTTTATGGCAACATGAAATGTTTTACCACTCTCTGTTTTTTAGTTCTCAAACAATGAGAAATGAATGTTTGATGGCATTAAAGAAAGTGAAGTCACACGTTTTTTCCATCTTGAAGTAATTGGTTGATTTTGTGTGCGGGTTGGCCAGGCCATAAAGCTGCGACGCTTTTATCCCCTCTCGCTGGCAGCTGGAGAAAAACGTGTGATGTCTTCGGTCTCTCTTTCCATTTATAAATCACTTTCATTTTCATAATTAAGAAAAGGGCACGAGCTAATAGTGTAAAGTAAACAGAAAGGGCCACATTACTTTTTGCGCAGCTCTCTTCTAATCCTTTCTTTTATTGAAATTCAATAACAGAATGACATCAAAACCTCCCTCCATTGACAGCAGCCTTCTCTCCACTTTGTCTTTCGTTATTACCATTGCCCTTAACACTGTCAGATGAATGAAGGTGTGTAAGCATCAATGTTAAAATTCTGTGCTGTCTGGAGTAGATTAATGTTTGGCACTACTCAGCCTTTCAGAGCTGATACAGTTTTCTGTGCTGCTCTGTTAACTGTACAAAATGTGTTTGGATTAACAAAGGACAGCTGATGTCTAGACACATTTGGACACATTAGACACATGAGGTTGCCATGATTCAATCGCGAAAATACTCTAATTGACATCTTTGTAAAAGCACACAAAAGTGGAAGACACAGGATTTGTTCCATTCTTTATCATTTTACTGATGGTGAAGGGGTGATTGGGTGCACTATGCGAGTTACCAAACATTTCACAAACTGAAGAGTAAGAGGCATAGTTTACTTAAATATAATGTAAATTAAGTCACCTCCGAGTTGCTCCAAATCTCTATAAATGTCTTTGTTTAAATGAACAAAGAGAAGCTATTTGGAAGAAAGTGTAAAGCAAGACAGTAATTGACTACAAAAGTTATTTCTGTTTAACTAAAGAAGATATTTTGAAGAATGCATCAAACAGTCAAAAATTGTCTGTCTTTACGGCGGGCATCAATACAAATACTATATAGCCTAAAATCCTTTATAGAAATAAGACTCTGCATTGAAACATTTATTATAATGTGTGTGTGTGTGCGTGCGTGTGTGTGTGTGTGTGTGTGTGTGTGTGTGTGTGTGCGTGCGTGCGTGCGTGTGTGTTTGTGTGTGTTTTCCCAACTCTCTGGGCTTCAAATCTTCTGGTTATTGTGGATTGGCCTAGCTTTTTTCATACAGACTGCATACAGCTTTTCAGTGTTGTGACAGTTTGTGTGCTGCGTTTTATTTGTTGTGACTCCTTGCAATGTTGGCACACAGTTTTGATTTTGTCTGTTTGCACCTCACCTCTGTTTTCCTCAATATTATCCACCACACTCAATGTTACTATACTGTACTTCAAACTGACATTTATATAGGTTTGGAAAAACTTGAGAGTGAGTAACTCATGACAGATTTTTTATTTTTGAGTGAACTAACCCTTGAAGCTTATTTGCTGCATAATTTCATTTTGTTTGCGGCTTGACAACTCCCTCCTTCCCGGCCTAATTAGAAGCGTTTCAGTTCAAGATCACTGGTGAACTGCCCTATGGCCACTCTCCTATACACGTTACATTTTTGTCCTCGAAAGAAGCCACGCACATTCCCTGTTGCGGTTGTCTTGGAAACAAGATATTAAAGTCTGGATGAGTAATAAGGCAGTTGCCATGAATATGTGCCAGCACCCTCATGTCTGCTTGATGTAATAATGTGACTTTGACTCCAGCCACATTTTCGATGTGTTTATAGTGAAATTCTACATTTTCTTCCTGTTTAATGGAAACAAAACAACAACATGGATCCTTTCTAGTGTGTTTGATAAGAGAATCAGACAAGCTTTGAACCCTAAAGTTCAATTGTGTAATACAGTAGCTCTATCTCAGATGTCCCACCTAGTCTCTTGTCGCACCTGCTGACTCCGACACACACATGAACGGAGCATCACCCGGTGTGTCGATGGAAACTGATGCTGTCAAATATGTCCAGAGAAATGGTTGCGGGAGGAAAGGTGTCTGCTTAATGAAACTAATACCATGTAATGGTTTAATTAATGGTGTAATATGTAATAAGATCAGATACTTTGTAAACACTTTTTGCTGTTCTTGATGAAACATATTCTATTAGAATTCACACAAAACATTAGGTTATATTACAAACATATATTCTTTTTTTTGCATAAACCTCAAAAATATTAGATATTTTTAAAGTTTTTAAGTGTTTTAGTTTTAATCTATCATTTTAATATTTTCCAATGAAAAAATGTATTCAATGTTTTTAAAGATTTATCAAGTTAGCTTTTTATTTAAGTGATATTCACTAAGCCACATGAAGTATGTTTTACTGTGTACAGCTCAGTGTTCTGTGAGTTTTATAGTGGAAATATTATAAGTTCCACGAGTAAGTTCCATGTCAGATATGCTTCACATCTGTGCAATGCCTGACTATGTTTGCCTTGAACTGTCCATGTAAACTTGATGGGCGTTCCATTTGGGAAACAAGCTGTATAGTGCAGACTTTTCACAGCAGACTAATCTAAGTAGTCATACACTGACAAGAGAGGCTGGAATTAGATGAATAACTGAACTAATTATTTGAGATTTAGAAATAACAATGGCCTTTTAACAGAGAATAGTTATGACGTATTTTTCACCTTTTATGTACGTAAATATCATGTTTTATGTTCCATAAAATGTTACCCTTAAAATCCCAGAATATTTACTCTTTAATTTTTATTGAGTTTTGATATTTACATTAATGTGTTTTTGTGTCCTAGCCTTTGAATATTCACATAACAGCCGAGTATTTTCTGGTATTATAGTTCTGCCACGCATGCAGCATCAATAATGCGTGATCAATAATGCTGATTAAATTTGCTCTCGCACACTTAATTCTACATATAGTCAGGTTTATGAGTATGACTGCAACAATTAACTTTTTATAGAAAATATCTATCACAGAATTTTATTTATGCTTACTGTTAAGTACCCATACTTCATACTCTTAAAGTGATATTTTGTTATTGTGTTAAAACCTTTCTTTATTGTATGATTTGTGTCTCATTTGAGTTTCTGTTAATGCTGTTGTATACAACAATAATGTATGGCTCTCTCTGGTGTTTAGATCTGTAACCTACAAAAAGAAATGTCGTGCCACAAACATTGATCTTAATCTTAAATACAAAACTTTTATTTTGCCAGATCAAGAGAGAACTCTTGAATATCTGTCTTTTGCTTTCTAGACAGTAAGTCGACCATCCAGTAAAGCTTGGAAGTCAACAAAAGCCATTAGAAATGAAAACTCTTGCATTCTACAATGACTTCTGTGTGGAAATATGTTGATTTGTTGCATGTGGTTAATCTACTGATTGTCAGTGGAGTCAGTGGAAAATTGTGGCTTTGTTTATGTCTAAACCAGCGTTCCCATTGCGTAACGTATTGCGTGGCGTAAAATACTACTAATAGCAAACTTTTGGTAATGATGATTTCTTAAACAGACTAACCTCATATTTGGTATTCCTTATTCATATCGCTTCTCAATATTGCATTTTAAAATCGCAGTTCTAAATCATATTCTTTGTGTGGGATAGATTCTGTAACCTTTGACCAGTCTTATGAAAAAAAAAACTACTTTACAAAGCTTAGGTGATGTGGTGTCTTGTAAAACACAATACCAAACTGTTTGTTGTTTTTTCTCAGAGATCACCTGCCTTTTACAGTTTATGAATGTTCTGCTGAAAGGTTTTACACACATTTGTGAGAAGGATGTTGAAATATTATTTCGCAAGAATGCATTCTATTTTAGTTCATTTTTGAAGCATACATACATTTACCCTGACACATTTATAAAAATGTGTTGACACTCATTGTAGTCTTACCATGAGGTTTTATTTTTAAGATAACAGTATTGGGTAATTGTTATGCCTAATTTCTGTGAAGCTTAGAAAGTGCTGACCTATAGGGATTCCCTTAACAGAGAGGATGGATGAATACATAGTAATGATTCATTACTTTTTATCAGGCATTTATTAATTATTTCAGCAGCTTGTTGGCTGGAAACAGTTTTATATATAGATATAACATTTCCTAAGATCATTCTGTGCGGAGTCCTGTAAACAAAAAGGCCTGCTGGTATTATAATGAACTTTCATTATGATGGAGATATGTGTTACAGTTTTGTGATTTATTGCTTCTCGGACGTGTTCTGGGTTTGGGGGTTTCAAATTGGATGGACAATCTCTCTGTGTTATCTGGGTGTGTTAAATGCAAAGCACTTTGCTGCGATTAAAATGAAAATGACTATGGGTGTGTTTTAGTTAAGAATTAAGGCTACAATAAACTTTTAAAATGTATGTGGATCCGGTTGCTTAAAAACCTGTCCTGCTGTAAACTTGCCCCAATTTGATGTTAGCTTTTTGATACTTTTTCAGATTTTACACTTAAATCTGGTTCAGTTTGTAGATTCATTTTTAAGTTTATACATGTTTAAGAATTATTATTGAACACACATGGTAAGAAGTAATTGAATGATGCTGCTGCTGCTATGTAATTTAAGTCATATCAATGTGCTTTATAATAAGTAAAGGTGAAAAAGTCTGTATCTGTTAGAATTCCTTATCCCTTATCCCTTTGTAAATTTGACCGTTTCTATGGATGTTGACAATAGTACAGTACGGTCGGTCAAAAGGATAAATGGCTATTTATCAGGTCCAAAAGAAAAGTTTGTACTAACATAATAATTGTTTGTGTACTCAGAATATTAACTTCTTATTAATAAACTCAAGTTAAAAAACATAAATGTATTTTTTATTTAAATAATCTAAAATGCTATGAAAAAGTTTTTTTATATATTATTAAATATTTATCTTAAATGTATGAATGTATCTATAAGTATTAATAAATAAAACATTATTTTGCTCAGTACATAGACAATTGTGCCTGTGAAAACCCACCTTAAGTCACTTTCTGTGGTTTTACTTTTACTGGATATACTCATCATACTTAGAGTAAAGACAATTCTGTTAAAATGTCGTCTTAGTACAGGTTGGCCATGTCAAAGATAAGTTTGTTCTCTGAAAAAATGATTATTAGAAAATCCTATTTAAAAATAAATGTAAATTTAAAGCTAAAACACGTTGAACCCTTATTATCCTGGTTAAAGTCATATATTACACTAAAGCTGAGATAATCTAGTTTTGGGTGGTATATGACATACGGAGAAATCATCAAAACATTGTAAACATCATGTGCATATTATCACTGGGGATCACATATATTTGTAACGGACAAACTTTTATTATGGATGTGATTAATCATCAGTAATCATTCTGAAAGCCCTAATTTTTTATGCTTTTATTAATTTTTTTAAATCTCATATTATTGTAAAAAGAGCCATACATCCCCAGAAAGCTTGTTGGCATGTTACCATCAACCACGGAAATCACAGCCAAATGTTTGACTGAACATTTCTGCTTTCCTACCCAGACTACTAATTCGGAAAAAGGCTGGTTTATACAGTGAGTAAACACCTTTACTTGTATTTCACAAGACCTAGTGCCAGTGAGGGGCTCAGAGCTAAAGCTGGAAACTTGTTTCATGACATGAGTGTGTGTTTTCAAGGAGACCCTGACGGGATGGGCTGTGACATGAAATACTTTTGACTGTGAAGGCCAGTGTGTGTCATGTTATTTACCCCTCGGTACAGTTCGGCAAATAGATTTTTGGTTCCAGAAGAAACCAAGGGTGTTAAAGGAGTGGACAGCTAATAAATTCATTATTTTATATCATAATTAAATTCATGAAATTTTGTTTTGACTCAGCCGCTTGTCTGATTTCTGGATATTTGCTCATTGAGTTCCTGATTAAAATAGATTAGTATGCTTTGATCCTTGTGTACTGTGTATGTGCGTGCCGGTGTAGTTTGTTATTGGCGTGAGTGTAAATGTCTGACACTTTATTCTAGCGTGCATGTCTTAGACATTTACACGAACCGGAATAGCATGCCAGTGTTATTCTAGTATGTGTGCGTTGGTGGCATGTTATTCCAGTGTGTGTTGTTTTTAGCTTGCACCTCTCCACTCAATTTGTTAAAGTGCTCAATTCAGACTACATAAAAAGTTTATGGCACTTTCCAAGAATAAGCTACACTTTAGTCTGTCGCAGTACTGTTGTCTAGGGATGTTGTTTTGTACCACTGTATTTCATGCAAGCAGCAATATTAAGTTCATCAACATTAACAGATATTTGAGGAATTGAATTCATTTAAAGTGTCAACAAATTAAATTTTAACTACTGTAAACAATTTGAGTTCTAAAAGTTCTTACAAAACAAAAACAATTTTAAAGTAAAGTGGCACTTATTACTGAACGATGTAACTTGAAACAGTCAATGAAAGTTTTTATGTTTTTTCATAGTTGTTCAAGTTTTTTGTGGTGAGTCATTAAATTGTCCACTGATCTTAAGAAAAAGATCCTCCGGTGTCTTCAGAAAGAACCTCCGGTGTCTTCAGACAGATCCTCCAGTGTCTTCAGAAAGATAATCCAGTGTGTGTTCACGTCTTGCAGTGTGTGTGTTCACTACTCACTGGATGGGTTAGATGCAGAGGTTACATTTCGGTTATGGGTCACAAAATCTCACAAATAGGTCGCTTTAACTCCACTTTCATTTCAAAATCTTTGCTTTGCTAATGTACTGCAGGAACTGTATGATCTTGAGATTCATATTTTTACAATGAGAAGGAGAATTAAGAGACTTATTCACAGCGGACGAAAGATAGATCCATTCAGTGGTGCACATGAAAGCCATTCATTTTTAGTCGTTCATAAATTTCAAAATTCCACTTATTTTTACCAAATTGAGCCCAAAAAGCTGACCCATCTGCTCACCACACAAACAAATGACTCCAGAAAATTTTTGTTGTTTTGACATTTAGCGCTTTCTGATAAATGGCTTTCATTTCTTGCTCATCTCTTGCAGGGATCAAGAATTGTTTGCAAGTTTATGGTCTGTGTAAAGTAGGTTAGCAGGGAATGAGAGATGGCATGTGGCACTGGTAATGACTACATGATTACATTTTTGCTTACAGGAATTTGTGTGTAAATAATGCTGTAATTGTAATATGAATACCTTTAGTGTAGATTTTTCCATGTAAAGTTTCATTGAACAATGCAGGTTTTTTCATCAGGTTTGGTTGGGAGGATTACATTAGGGGAAGACGATCTGGAGAGTTTATATCGAGATCACTCTTGAAGGCTGCCTCGATCCACTTTTCAACAGAATCAAACAGAATCGCCGGTGTTCAACATCATTCTTCGCAATGCATTGTAAAGTTGAACAGCTTAATAAATTTCTCTAATAAATTTGCTTACTTGACGAAATATAACACATTTAGCTTCGCACCATTCTATGTGTACGGTGTTTGAAAACAAAACACAAAGTTAGTGGCATTGCAGATGCAGACGAGGAGTTAAAGACAAAAAGGATAAAACATCAGTAGTGTGGCAGTAGTTTGACTTTGCTTACAAGTCACAATGCAAAGTTTTATGTTAACTTTCTCGCACAATAGTCAGATTACAACAAATCTTTCCAAGCATCCTAAAATGAAACATGCAAAAGAACACAACATCAGCTGTGCACTCAGGTCGGTACATCCTCGAGCATCTGAACCTCATATGAACAATCAAAAGTTGTTGATAATGCTACTTGCTTCTATAGTGTTTTCGTCCGTATCCTTTATAAATGTTGTTGAAATATTTGGATTGCTTTAAGCTTAAGTGATTCGATTGGTTAGATGCCAAGGAGGCAACCAAGTGCCTAAACAAAATGACTGAATCCAGATTGTTTCGTCTTTATCTTACCTGAAGCGTTGAACAATATCTTAGACTGTTTTAAAACTCACCATGATAGTTGTTTTTTCTTAAATGAGAACTAATGCTACATTGGAATACAAGCCCCATTGATGTGCCACTTCAGTCCCAAGAACAAATCTTGTACATTTAAGTTAATCGGCTAACAGAATGTCCACCTCCTCATTTCCATCTTCCATTTCCTCAGTGTCTTTTTTCATAGAGGGAACTGACCTTTAAAGTGCGAGAGAAGATTAATCAACCCGGTTAAGAGACTCCCTCTAGACAGAAGAGGAAGATACATTTGGAAAATGCCATGTGCATTGAGGGGGACTGCTCTGTTTGGAATACCGTTGGAGATGTATGAAGTCAAGGATGTGCTGCATGTGCAAGTATTTGGGGACTGAGTGTCCTGGTACAGACTTCCGCAGGGCAGGCCTCCCTAAATATTTGGCTGAGTCTAGAGTTGTACACCCTCTTTTGCTCAGCTGGTTAAAAACACCTGCTGTTGGATTAATGAACATAGCTATGTGATGAGAAAGCCTGAATAAAATGATTTAAACAATCTTTTTGGCTTTTTCTAGCACAGGAATATGAGAAGGGCCCCATGATTTCTGTAATAAAGTTAACACGGAGAGCATTCAAAAGGCTGGCATGAAAATGGATTTTGCTATAGAATGGCACGGAATCTGGCAGGTTTAGTATTTCTTAACCATAAAGTAGCACTGGACAGGTTATACAATTTAAAAAGTGCTATGGATAGGTAATAACAATTCAGCTGATCTCCCATTATAGGATAAACACGAATTCACTCCAAACAGTAGTATCTAGATTATTGTATAGTTTTTGAATATAGGTTGTAGTACACCTTAAGAATTTTTTAATGTGGCCAAAGTATAGCAGTTTTATGGATTAAAACGTCCACAAACATTTTTATCGGGAAAAAATTACCATGGCATTTTGGAAAAAATAAAACTGATTTCATAGGGTCCTATATGAGCCATTAAATTTAATGGAACATAAACCAGCAGACTGTTTCTGTAACCAAAAGGCTTCCATTAATCTGTTCATATGCATTGCAATAGTTAAAATGAAACACTTGAAAGCAAATATTCAGTGTAAGCAGTCCATTATTTATTCCCACGTGTGTAATTATCAGTGTTTTTCCTAGGACTCAAAGGTTGTGTTTATCCCACTAAAATGAATGGTCAGCTTCGGGTCCTCTAATGCTGTGTTAAAATAAAGCTTGTTTGGCATGTGTTTGATGATTAGCATGGTAATAAATATGTGTGTTTTTCTAAACAGTGTCTGTTGTGTTACACTGAGCATTAACTGTGACTAAATGAATGTTTTAGTTATGTAACCCTTGCTGCATGATCATACAAAAGATAAGCTGTGATTGTTTAATACCTGATTTGTATAGGCAGAAGTGTCACATAACTTATTTGGATGGGTCCGTGATGATGTCATCATTCTGTTTTGCGAACAGGGTACATTTTTCCCCTGCACGTTCCCAGCTGTGCTGGCTTCTATGCAAAGATCTCTTGGTATGACCCACATGCTATGTCCTCAATGGGAAAAGAAGAATTGATACAGATGGAAGTCTCTGGTTAGAAACTTGCCATAGTTAAAACAACCATAGCTTAATCGAAATAGCATTGCATTAGCAGCAAAGAGGTCATGGGTTCGAACCCCAGGTAAAACGTTCACAAATTTGTGGAGTGCACAAGTGTCTTCCAAATGTATGAATGTAAATGTCAGGATGTCAGCAGGTTTTTTAATCTTAAAATAAAAATCTGTGTCTATGAGAGATCTTCACTTATCATAGCTTCTATATTCTTTGTGGGATAATTTGTGTTATGTGCGGTCATTAAAGGAATCGTTCACCCAAAAAATGAAAAAAACATAATTGATTCATCATTGTCATAATTTACTCACTTTCTAGTCTGTATCAATTTCTTTGTTCGGTAAAACACGTGATGTAGAGGAAGACTTAAAAAGCAGTTTTTGGACCCCATTGACCACTATAGTAGTCGTTCCCTATACTTTTTTTTCTCTTGCATTCTCCAAAAAATCTTATTTTGTGTTCAACAGAAAAAAAAATTATAAAGTAATTTCCCTACTATGCTAGTCAATGGGGTGCAAGAACTGTATGGTAAAAGCATATACATTCTCCCAAATATATTTTAATCAATCTATCAGAACAATACAAATGAATACAGATCTCAAAGTAAATTAGGACAGAATTTTTATTTTTGGGTAAACTGTCCCTTTAAAGTTTGCTTTGATAACGTCTCCCGGCAGACTCATATACTTTCTCACATGCAACAGCCATGCATAGTTTTGCCATTTCTACAGATCAAACATCAAGAAGCAGAATAATATTCATGCTTGCCCAACCTTGTGTTTGGTCTGGTACTGGTGGATCAACAAAACCGTGCTCAAAACCAAAATGAGTCTGGCTCTGTGTGTCTTCAGAAAGTTTTCATATTGCTTTCTCACACTTTGTGACCCGCTCTCACTCTTTGTTTTTCCCACCAACAATCTCTACTCCAGCCCAGAAAATGTCATTGGTGGCTTTTGTCTGACGACTAATCAAAAATGTGGTTGAACGGTGGTTAAACATCTTACTGCTAAGTAGGAAAACACACGCTTGACCCGGAGAACCCTGGGAGCGTTCCCTCTATTCTCACTTGGCTTGCGGGTGGTGTGCTCATTACAGACAGAAAGGAAATGTGAAGGAAAGCCAAAATGTATGAAAGATTAAGATTAGGTAATATGCTTTTCCTTGTGGAATTGTAATACAGTAGTAAAACGAATGGAAGATATTGGAAATGGATGTGATGGATTTTCGGGTCGATTTATTTGTTCTGTAAATTTGGATGAGGAATATCACTTGTTGGCCTGAATTCCATGACATAAAAAACTGTTTCTCGTAAGGCCACTTTATGGTTCGCAAAAAGGGTTTGACATGACCAGACATGATGCGATTTACAATACTTTTAACACAAATCAAAATGTGAAAATCTATTTTATATTTGGCATTAATTGTTTAAAACACAATAAAAAGTACTGAAGTGAGCGTCTGTTTGCTTGTGTACGGTTATTTGCTTGTCTGGATGTCTATTCAACCCTTAATGATCCCTCTCTTCTTGTCATGATTCTGCCTATCTTGGTCATGTTTTTCCTGTTTTTGGCAGAGTCATGGCAGACCTGTGTTGTGTGAGTGTCACATGGTATTGTTTTCTTACATGCCATGTGCTCTCTTGTCTCGTCTCTTGACCCCGCCCCCTTGGTATCCCGTCTAGCTTCCCATCATTGTGTCATTCCCCACACCTGCCTCGTGTCGTTATCCCTTGTTATGTTTCCCTATATAAAGCCCTTGTGTTTTCTGTCCTGTGTCGCTGCATTATGCTTGTTACGTGTGTTACTCGTATTCATGATCTTGTCCCTGAATCCTTGTTCGTGTTACGGTCTTGTTAGTGTTTTATGTTCCTGTTTTGATTGTCCCTGTTTTGCCTTGTTTTAGTTATATTAATATTACCTAGTTTTGTGCCCCCTCGTGGGAAGTCTTTTGTTTGCCCTTGTTATTGTTTTTAGTATACTGTTTTCCCCATCGTGGGTTTTTGTTTTGTGTTTTTTATTAAAGTCCTGTTATTTCACGCTATCTCGCCTGCATTTGGGTTCTCTCTCCTTCACCATCCATCCCAATCCTGACAGAATGCAGCGACCTCAACTGAACCCAGCAGGCGAACAAACATGGCTGCGTAATGCGGAGTCCCGCTTACTGTTCGGGTTTCGCCAGGGAGACAGAGGGATCCGGGCCTTCGCCCAGGCCTTCCAGACGGTGGCGGCGGAGACCGAGTTTGGGGAGAGGGAGAAGGCGGTGATATTTAACAGCTGCCTGACCAAGCCCCTCAAGCCCAGGGAGATGACAATGCTGAGTCCCCTCCCTTTCTCAGACGTGGCCAGGTACGTGATCAACCGGGATGATCCGTGGCCAGCAGCTCCAACCTGGGGTTCCAGCCCGCTGGCCACGGTCCCGGAGGATTGCGTCCTGGCCACGGCCACATTGGGGGACTCAGCTCCTCCCAGCTCCAGCGCCGCCAGCTCCCTACTCCCCGTTCCCAGTCCAGCCGGTCCCCCTGTCACCGTCCGAGGGAGAAGAGCCAGGAGGAAGTCCTGGGACTCCCCATCGGATTCCTCGGGTCCAGAGATGGTCCCGCCCCCTCCCGCAACATCTACTCTCACCCGTCGCTCAAAGAAGAAGAAGCGGCGGGTCCAGGTTGCAGTGCCGGTCCCGGATGCAAGTCCTGTCCCGAATCCAAGTCCTGTCCCGACGTCGGATCCAAGTCCTGTCCCGACGTCGGATCCAAGTCCTGTCCCGACGTCGGATCCAAGTCCTGTCCCGACGTCGGATCCAAGTCCTGTCCCGACGTCGGATCCAAGTCCTGTCCCGACGTCGGATCCAAGTCCTGTCCCGACGTCGGATCCAAGTCCTGTCCCGACGTCGGATCCAAGTCCTGTCCCGACGTCGGATCCAAGTCCTGTCCCGACGTCGGATCCAAGTCCTGTCCCGACGTCGGATCCAAGTCCTGTCCCGGATCCAAGTCCTGTCCCGGATCCAAGTCCTGTCCCGGATCCAAGTCCTGTCCCGGATCCAAGTCCTGTCCCGGATCCAAGTCCTGTCCCGGATCCAAGTCCTGTCCCGGATCCAAGTCCTGTCCCGGATCCAAGTCCTGTCCCGGATCCAAGTCCTGTCCCGGATCCAAGTCCTGTCCCGGATCCAAGTCCTGCTTCAACGCCGTTACAGCCGGCTTTCCACGCGGCTCCTGCGCCGGTACAGCCGGCTTTCCACGCGGCTCCTGCGCCGGTACAGCCGGCTTTCCACGCGGCTCCTGCGCCGGTACAGCCGGCTTTCCACGCGGCTCCTGCGCCGGTACAGCCGGCTTTCCACGCGGCTCCTGCGCCGGTACAGCCGGCTTTCCACGCGGCTCCTGCGCCGGTACAGCCGGCTTTCTCTGCCGCTTCAGCGCCCTCGGGGGCATCAGTGCGGGCAAGAACTCGGGTGCCCAAACCCAGCCCTAAGCCCGCACGGACTCAAGCCCCTAGGACTCCCCCT
This sequence comes from Triplophysa yarkandensis, assembly GCA_033220385.1. Classification (NCBI taxonomy): domain Eukaryota; kingdom Metazoa; phylum Chordata; class Actinopteri; order Cypriniformes; family Nemacheilidae; genus Triplophysa; species Triplophysa yarkandensis. The sequence goes on from CM065665.1 coordinate 1,111,265, forward strand.
GTCACACCCTTGTCTCGTCTCCCTCAGTTTGGACATTTTGTTCCCCCCCCTCCCATCCCGTCTATGTTATTTTTATTATGTCACCCCAACCCTTTTATTGTAATGTCTGTTGTACCTATGATTTGTTCTGTTATGTGTGTGTGGTTAATGTCTTTGTCCATGTCATTGTCTGCTGTGTCCCCTAATATATGTTCCCCTTAGGGTCGCCAGGTGGTGCTCCCTAAGGGTGGGTATTGTCATGATCTGGTTCTTCTTGTGAAATATCCTGTAGTCTTGTGGACCGGATCATGACAATACCATGTCCGTGTGTTTTGTTTTGTCTGTATGCCCTTTGTTTGTGTTTTTCTTGTAATGTGTTCTGGTCTTGTCATGGTCTTTGTCTGTTGTGTCCCCTTCAGGGTTGCTATGTGTTCCCTGGGGGGGGGGGGGTGCTGTCATGATCTGGTCCTTCTTGTCATGTATTCTCTAGTTTGGTGGACCAGGTCGTGACAGCACCAGGTCCGTGTGCTGGTTGTGTTTATGTCCTGTTCTGTTTGTCGGCTCCCTTGAGGAACGCCAGGATGTCGTTCCTTAAGGGGGGGGTTCTGTCATGATTCTGCCTATCTTGGTCATGTTTTTCCTGTTTTTGGCAGAGTCATGGCAGACCTGTGTTGTGTGAGTGTCACATGGTATTGTTTTCTTACATGCCATGTGCTCTCTTGTCTCGTCTCTTGACCCCGCCCCCTTGGTATCCCGTCTAGCTTCCCATCATTGTGTCATTCCCCACACCTGCCTCGTGTCGTTATCCCTTGTTATGTTTCCCTATATAAAGCCCTTGTGTTTTCTGTCCTGTGTCGCTGCATTATGCTTGTTACGTGTGTTACTCGTATTCATGATCTTGTCCCTGAATCCTTGTTCGTGTTACGGTCTTGTTAGTGTTTTATGTTCCTGTTTTGATTGTCCCTGTTTTGCCTTGTTTTAGTTATATTAATATTACCTAGTTTTGTGCCCCCTCGTGGGAAGTCTTTTGTTTGCCCTTGTTATTGTTTTTAGTATACTGTTTTCCCCATCGTGGGTTTTTGTTTTGTGTTTTTTATTAAAGTCCTGTTATTTCACGCTATCTCGCCTGCATTTGGGTTCTCTCTCCTTCACCATCCATCCCAATCCTGACACTTCTCTTTTACTACAATCAAGACATTTGTAACATGTTTTTATTATTTTTGTATATGATATACATATACTTTAATTTAATTTTTTATTATGTGTAGATAAAAAAAAGTTAATCTGCTTTACTCAAATATTTTAATTAGAATTCACTAAATATTGGTTTATATTACACATATATATTTGTTAAATAAAGACTTATTTTTGATTATATAAACTTCAAATCAATTATTTTTATATTTTCCACTGAAATAAACTTGAATGTTTAAAAGATTTAATTAAGTAAATAGACATGTTCATTTATATTAGTTAATTTCTTTTTGTGAGAGCTACATGAAATATTTTATAGTGTATTCCTTATGCTTTATTTACTGGACAGTTCACTCTGCATCCAGAACTTAAGTGATGAAGCCCTTTTCATCTCTAGATGATATGGCTTTCATTTTGAAACGTGTCCAGTCACAGAGCTGGAACACCTACCGAAATGAAACACTTACTCGTGCTGCCCACTCGGTAGGAAAAATCAATGAAGTCAACTACTTTTCCAGGAATAGTATTGTGGCGGTGGCTGAGACGGTGTCTGTTCCTTGTGAAGTCTCTGAACACTTTAAGAGTGCTGCTCCGTTCTAATGTGGACGGACAGCGGGGCAGCCACACTCATGGGACTGCCGGCACATCTGGAAATACTAAGACTCCAGCTGCGCTGCCTAGCTCAATAAAAGTCACTCTCTTTTCTCACTTTCTCTCTTCTCGTTTATATTTTCTCTGACCTTCCTTGTGGTGGATAGACAAGGTGATGACCGGGTGATGCTCCCAGGCCTGGCTGGGCTCTGAAAACAGAACATTGGGGGGAAACTGAGATGGATTCGGAGTAGAAGTTTGATTTGGACCATGATCCATTTTTAGTATTTGGTTCAGAGTATGTTATTTATTTTATAGTAAGATGAAACTTTGTATTTGACGCGAAATTCTGTATCTTTATAGATGTAACTTTGTGTAACTTTTTCTAGGGGTGTAACTATACATCAACGTTTCGATTAAGATAAGATATGAGTATCAATGTTATGCTTACAGTATTGATACCCACTTAAACATTCGGTCTGGAAGACCTTGTTGTCATTTATTTAATTTGTTTTGCAATTAATTGTTTTTGTTTGTCATTAGATTTTTAGACAATTCAAATGAATGTTGATTTTAAACGTTTTGGTCGGATTTTGTAAGTTAAAATGTACCTTACCAGAAGAACCATTACTCAGCCGAACTAAAATGTATTAATTTTACAAGATATTGTTTATTATGTTAAATATCAAGACCCAATGAAATATTCACATAAATGAATAGCTAGGCAGATCAACAAACACAGACCGGAATTTAAGTGCCCCTATGTCCCCAAGGCTTATAATAACAATATTACTTATATTGGCTCTATTAGCAAATATCATATTGCTGGCTCAGGGAATCAATATTGGTTCATATTGTGACACAACCCAAGATTTATTTTTCTCCATTTCACATGTAATGATGACAGATAAATAATTAAGACATCATTCACAGCTTTCATGTGAGGCATGAGTATGTGCTTTCCGTCATAGATCTGGAATACCCAGCCATGAAGCAGATGAAATATAACGGATATTCTCTCCTCTTCTGCTCCACTCTAATTAAAAGGACAGTTTTATGTAGGTCTCTTCTAATGAGTTTTTACATTTTTCATATCAACTCTTTTCTCATCTCTCATGTGTTAATATTTTAGCATTGGATTGATTGATACGAAGGCCAAATATAGGATCTAGGCTTTCAAGTTTGCAGAAATCATGAGAGAGAGGAGAGAGTTTGTATTTATATTGAATGTCAGACAGGGTTCTGAAAACGGGCTGGGATAACACGCAATGATTTCACACTCTCCTAACAGAAATTCCACGCCAACTTGCATCAACATCTCAGACAACCTGATGACAACAGACACTTAAAGCACAGAGCCATACACAAACTCCACTATTTATGCTGTGGAATTTACATATTTGGTTCCCATTTGCTTTCAATTTAGAGCTGTATTACATTGAGCCTGGAAAGTATAACTCTTATATTGTATTTGAAAGTTATGGTGCAGGATAATAAAATAACAAAGTGTCAACATACATCCTCACTATATTACTTATATTTCTGTAAAAAAATAGTCAGTATTTATCTAGTTTACATTTCTCTTCATTATGACTTTTTAAAATCCAAAGCATTCACAAGTGGACACTGATGAGGGTAAATTATTTATGCCAAGACTTATGAATGTTTAAATAGCGCAGTGATTTTCAACGTGCCTGCAAGCCACATTGTTGTGTTATCTTGCAGTGTCTTTAGACCCATAAGCAAGAGTATGATTGAGAGAATCTGGCTATAGTCCCTTAGTTTCTGTGCTGTTGCCATGGTGATGATGGTTGTTCAGGTGGTGTCAGGGTATGTGCATGTAGATGATGTGAATCATCCAACCGGGACACCAGCAGATCAGCATTATAGCCCTCTATGTAATAGATTATTGTCATGATAAATATCATTTATTTAACATAACTGTCAGTTTATTTATAGAGCACAGCTAAAAACAGCAGCTTGCCAATGTGCTGCACAATCATTTGGAAAAAAAAGACTAACATGATGTAGTTAAGTTTGGTTTTAAGTATCAATTTATTTATTTATAAGCCAATAATTTAAAATAAACATAAATATATATTTGTGTTTATATTTTTATCTAAAACATATGAATCTATGTGTATTTGCTTATTAATACTGAATTCTGAATGTGCACGGTTAACAGACATATTACGTAAACGAAATTTGTATTCGGATTGTAAGTAATCGTAGTTAATTGTTATTTGATTAATCACAAATAATTGTATATAGATTAATCTCAATTTATGTTCAAGCATTTCAAGAAAAGCTTTTGCCATTAAGTTATTTATTGAATAAATATTAATTATAATGTTAAAAATGGCCTATAAAATGGGCAATGTAAACTGTAGCAATCTTCGTCTGTGAATTTTCGCCAAAACATAAGAAAGACATAAAACATGTACAAATTGATAAAAAACATTTATAATAGAACATTTTGGAGGGCCACTGGAGGTTTGAAAACGCCTGAACTTGACTGTAAAGTATAGATAGCCGAGACATATACCTCTCTTTTTTTATTCTCATGTCAAGCAACCATGGGTTTGCATTTTTGTCTGTGAGTCCCAAATGCCATAACCACTTACCAACGCTCCTGGTTTCACTTTCACAGCCCACTGGACCGAACTCATTTTATTTGATTGTGGGATAACAAACTGGTCTCTCTCCCCAGCCCCAAACCCAACAGGGTCAGCCAAACCCAGCATTAACATTCCTGCTGCCATGCAGTTTGACCGGCACAGGATGCATTCGAGCATTACAATTATTCAAAAGGAAAATGGATCATTATGTTTAGATGCAGGCAGCTTTGGTCAATAAGAGAAATTAAATAAGTCTAGGAGAAGTTTTGTCACTGCTGTTACAATTCTAACATTGGTTGAAGTGTGCCTTTAATGTTATGTAAATGTGCAGCATTCACTTTCTCCACAGGCGCTTTTATAAACCTGTGTTCTGATTTGCTCGAAATCTGAGTATCACTGTATGTTTAAAAGAATCTTGCCGCCCTTGCTGAGCTATTTTCAGCATCTGTAATGGCTGCTGCTTAATGGAGATATTAGCCGGTGGAATAGCTGCCTGCTCCATTCAACTGCTGTTATGACAGGTGAGTCCTATACAATTATCCTCCTCAACTCTCAGTATGACCACCCCACATTCACAACTGTTTCTATGTTAGGTTGGCATATATTCTGCTTATATTTGTTAAATGTTTTGCAGTTCACTCACCTATACACTGTATTTTGTAAGTGCTATAGTATGACATCGCATTGCTCCCCCGACATCAAATACATTTTTATTTAAATTTGTAACCCCAAAATGAAAATGATGTCATACACTCGCGTCTTTTTATTTGCAACTTGCATGACTTTTATTCTTTTGCAAAAACAAATGGATATTTTGAAGATTGCTGGGAAGTGGCTTCCAATCACTTGCATCAGTTTTATGACCAAGTTCCTTTAAAATATCTTCTTTTGTGTTTTGCGGAAGAAACACAGTCACAAGTTTAAATGGCAAGAGGTTGGTAAAGATGACACAGTTTTGGTTGAGCTATAACTTTAAGCAAAGATTGATTTAGACTGTATAACATTGTTTTTCTCCTTCCCTCATTGACCGACTACTCGGAACTATTTATTATAGTGTTTTATATTGCTGGTTACAAAACCACAGTTGAGTATTCCACTTCCAGTAATTCATGCATTCAGGGGTGGTTTAAGAGGGAGGGTATAGGTTTGGAGTTGGTCACACAAAACGGTGATGATAACCTAGTGGTCATTTCCCACTCTTGGCCACACTTAGTGGATTCCTCTCCGATGATTTAGCTTTGGCCCAGATTGAGTAGTTCATGCTTTTTACCCTAACAGAAAATGACACATCATCAGTGCTATGTGATACATGGTATATGTGACTGAATCTAGTTGATCTGAAAAATGTATTGATTTTAAGTAATTTCCCAAGGATTACAACACTGATAGCTTGACTGTGCAGGCAAAGGTCAAAGTTATTTTGGCAGGAGTGTGTGCGTGTTTATGTCTCAGTGATGTGTCTGACCTATTATCCGTTCCATCAGAGTCAGCTGGCAGACACGTTTCAAATTGTCTGGTTTCAGATCCCTTTAGTTGATGTTTCTAGTTTCTTTCATCAATTTTTGTAGTTTGTAGAGAGTAGTTCTACAAGCTAAGACAAGTTAGACAGAGAACAGCAATAAGTGAACTGTTAAATGTGTTTGTATGTACTATTTCTGTCCTCTTGTTAAACAGAGGGGAGAATGTGTGTTTTTTCTTTGAGTCACCCGAGATGTTGCCTAAAATAACCGAGTTCATTAATGCTGAAACACAGTAGTAGGCTTTGACTGATTCGAAACCTTAAAGCTGTTGATTCAGACAAGTGCGCTGCGACGGAAATTCCTAGACTTCCTTCTATATGCTGTGTTCCCCATGCTGAACTTATTAGTCCAGCTCAATGGTCTCCTCTCATTCAGACTGCTTCGAGCTCTTACTATAGCTTTAAAAAAAATTTCATTTGAGACCGAATTTACAGCTAGTTTGTGACAGATTCTCTGGAACAATAGACAAATATACACTGACATTTATCGAGGCCTTTATCCAGTCTATACATTTTTTTAATAGTCTGTGTATTCCCTAAAGATTGAACATGTCAGCCTTGAGTTGCCAACACAGTACCATCTGAGCCATAGCAACAATAAAGACCACTTTGCAAGATGTAAACAGTGGTATTAGACTTCTGGTATTGTTTTATTGTGTGCGTGTGTGCATGTGTGTGTGCAAACATCTAACGTTTCACCACAAATTAAGTTTAAGTCTGTTCAGACAGCTACCGTACATACACGCAGTCAAGAATAATATCTACCTAACATTGCTTTAAAGGCAATTTTCAAGACAAAAGGTCATTCTTTCATGGCGTCACGCAAAAATAATATATAAGCTTTTTCACATAAGGCGAGTTTCATTGTTTTTCTCTTTGATTTTCTCTTGTATTTATTCAAAAGACTCGTTCTGAACTAAAGCATATTATATTCTTTAGTCAGTGCTACGTTACATGAAATACTTACTGTGCAAATAGACCAAATGAAGAAAATTAACGTAATAGTTTTTTAATGAATTTAATTAATTCACATGGTTTGCATTAAAAGCAAATGAAGTAAACATTAAGACAACTTATATTTATAAATTAAAATCAGAAACTGATTGATTGGAACTAGCTAAATGTATTATGCTGTCTAATTATGCGTGTGTGCGTGTGTTCGTGCGTGTGTGTTTTTGTGTGTATATAAATATAAATAGATATTTCCAAGACGCTATAGAAGCCAAATAATGAGTTTGTCATAACATTATGCTGTTTACTTTACCTATTCACCGCTCCATCAATGTCAATGTTTCATGCCAAATCGTTATATTTTCTTGTTTAAATTGTTTCCAAACAGCTATGGGTGCTTTTTGAATGGATTTAGGTCATTTATACACACACTGCGTCCAAATTAATATGCAAGTAACATATCAGTTGAGTTCCAGTACAGTAAATAGTTAGAATTGTGTTTGCTTTATTTCTGACATGTTTAAGATAGCTGGTATCAATATCTGCCAGGTTTGAGTGTTGGACTCGTGATCCCAAGGTCACTGGTTCGATATTCTGTCCAGAGAGGATTGTAGGTGTAGGGAGTGAATACACAACTCTCTCCTCCACCTTTAAACCATGACTGAGGTGAGCATGGCTGACCATGGATTCGGTGTGTGTTCAAAGTAGGTTTGTGGTTGTGTGTGTGCGTGTGTGTGTGTGTGTGCGTGCGTGCGTGCGTGCGTGCGTGCGTGCGCGTGCGTTCACTTACTTTGTAGAATAGGTTAAATGCTGTGCACAACTTCCAAGTATGTGACATCATCCTTGGCCACCATCACTTCACTCATCTTTAGACTCCAGTAGATTTAAACACATTCCCAATTTCCATTTACCTTAGCAGACCTGGCAAATCTGTCATAGATTGATACCAGTTATCTTAAAAGATATAAGGAATAAAACCAATCTTGAGTGTTTAATTGTGCTAAAGTTCTAGCGGGTCGATTGTAAATGTTAGGTTGTGGGGGACGCAAAGGAAAACTGCAATTTGGCAAACTTCAACAGCATGTCCAAAGTGTGCACCGCCACTTTAAATGCCCATATTAAAAACTTGTCTATGAGTTTTTTAACTTTTCCATAATTTGATAAATTATTCTGCCATGCTAACAAAAACACACAAAAGCATTTAGTTCTTAAAAAGGGAGGCCTCCTTAAAAAACCTTAATTTACACATAGTACAGTAGAAGAGGGTTGTGCTTGTATATTTGCCCAAAGTAGTTGTCAGTGCAAATACTGTAAATAAAACACAGTAAATACTTGAAAAAGAAACGTTTTAAAAATGCAGAGGTCAGGCTGCGTCCCGTGAGAGATAACACAGTGTTGACAGAATAGATTAGGCTGATACTGAGGTGAGGTCCATTACAGGGTGATAGTGAGACAGATTGTGTGAGAGCCTGGAGGGAATCCAAAAGACAGTTCTGTTTAGCATAATAAGAATTTGTTTAATCAGGGTTTAAGCCCACAATGCTCCATAAATTGTTTGCCATCTTGTTGGATAATCATCTGCATCATAGCTATTATCCTCTTTTAGTCACTGCACATCTCAGAACGCACACATACAAACGTGGATATGGTACATAAACAGATTTTTCTTGTAGTGGGACAGAGATTTGAGCTTTAATGCTGATTTGCTAAACAAATTCACTATATGTATCTAAAAAAGAAAAAGAAAGCTAGAAAAATTACAGAAACGTTGACCTGTGCTTTAGATGGGGTCACAGGTCTGTTCAGGGTTCAGTTAGATGTGTGTTCACAGACAGAATTACGTGAGCTGGAAGAGGGTGAATTAGTAGATGTTGGCCTGCCTAAGTGCTGTAGTTCGAGTCTTTAGTGGTCTAATCCCGTTTAGCGCTGCTTTGCTACGACACAAAGCATGTCACATACCACCAGTGCAAATTAACTATGAGCAACGCAGACAGCTCTCAAGCTTGTATTTCTGCACTTTAAACAGGAGTTGCGTAATATCGCTAGAGCTAACTGTATTGGGTTACAGCGAGTAGTTTAGATAGCTTGCTCCAGACTATAACTTGTGTTCTAGTCTGAATTACATTTACATTTATTCATTTGGCAGACGCTTTTATCCAGAGTGTTTTACAAGTAGTTTGCAGTTGCCAACTATCACTGAATAGCAAACGGGGGCACTTCAGTCATTGCCTGCTGGCACTGAGAACCAAACCTACTGGTTACAAGTCAAACCCTCCAACCACCAGATCACAACTGACACTTTAGACCCCAACCTGACCCTATCTTCAAGTTGAGTCCGGAACCATATGCACTTCCTTGTTCTGTTGAATACAAAGAAAGATATTTGAAAGAATGTTAGCAACTAAGATTTCTGGTGCTTCATTGTCTGCCATTGCAGATTTTTTTCTTCGTTTTTTGTATTGTCAAACACAAAACATTTATTTTTGAAGAATTTTAGAAAAAAACTAACCAATATTTTAACATTCTTCTAAATGTCTTTGTGGATAACAGAACAAAGCGTTTTATACAGATTTGGAAACAATTTGAGGTTAAGCACTGTAGCTTAACAACTTGTCGTTAAGTAATTTTTCCAGGACTATCTATCCCTTTAAGATACAATTTTATAATGGTTGGGATAGCTTTGGCATGCAGCTATATTTTACAAAATAATATAAGGATGTAAGCGACCCAAAAATGAACACTGGGTCTTCCTTTACTCACCCTCCTCATGTCCAACCTTTACACAAAAGATATTTAGAATTAACATTAATAATATATTAAACACAAAAACAATGCAAGTAATTAGGTACCACCATTGTTTGGTTTTAAGATTCTTCAGAATATATTTTTTTTGTGGTCTGTAGAATGAAGTCAAACATGTTTGAAAATGTTAAGAATGTAAATGACAAAATGTAATTTTTTTAGAAAACTATAACTTTAATAATCCCACTTCCAAAATAAACTCTTTATACATGTTACAAAGTTTTCACAATATAATTGTATGTGTGTGTGTGTGTGTGTGTGTGTGTGTGTGTGTGTGTGTGTGTGTGTGTGTGTGTGTGTGTGTGTGTGTGTGTGTGTGTGTGTGTGTGTGTGTGTAATTGGAGATGTACCAGACACACACACACACTCCGCTCTTGACCTCCTATCCTTGCAATGGGAAACTTCAGTTCACAGAGACGGGATCAGGGAGCACCTAGTGGAAAGGTTACTGCAGCGGGTGATTAATTAGCCAATTAACACTATGATTTATGTGCATTAGCTAACGAAGCTATCAGCTGCACACCGAGCCAATTTCAAATAATATTCCCACATTTGAGCTCATCCATCTTTTCTTTTCCCACTTAGTCGTGAAAAACCAGACTGTACTTTACAGGACTGTTTTCATTGTCATGTTCCTGATTGATTTAGTACCTGTGGGTTTGCTCAGAGCGCTGTGGGACCATTCCAGTTGAACAGAGGTAGGGATTCCTTAATGGGATGGCTGTTAAGGTAATGAATAGGGTTTCTAGACACAAAGCTCTGCTTAAGAGCACCTGTCCGTGATGATGGCTGGATGTATTGTAAGGCTTGAGTAAACAGCATCCCAGACTGACAACGCTGGAACTTGGTTTGTTGCATGTGTGTACAAACAGAATATGTGTTTGTGTACTTGTGGCGTCCTGACTTAAATGGAAAACACATTGCGTACCTTTTTGCAACATTATATAAATTAGATAACTTGTGTGTAGTATGAGTAAGCAGAAAAGTGTGGAGCACCTAAAAATGTTGTGTATCTATCTATCTATATATAAATGTATGTATATATAATTTCAAAGTTTATTATTTATATAATTATGGTTTATTTTATTATGTGGTCTAATTAATGACGTCACAAACCTGTAACCCATCACATCAACTCATTTGACCCTGGGGAGCACAGATCCAACTGGAAAATACGACTTGACAATATTGACCAAAATTCATATCTCTATATTTTTTCATTACATAAGATTCGATATGTGAGATCTCACAAACACCTGTAATTAATTACTTGTAAAAAGAAATCCAATGACAGGTTTTTTTCTTATTAAAAACTAATAGTGGCTTATCACTTGAGCTATACAGATTATAATAATAAACAAATACAATACATTTTTCTTCCTTGGTCATTGAAACACAATCAAATATTTAATGATCTAAACATTGTAGTTAATTTAATTATGGAATTATAAGCTTTATCTTGGTGTAATATGTCCTCCAAAAATGCATTCAGATTTACGCAAGCTCAGTTTTAAGGGATAAAATTATTGACCACATGGGGACTTTAAAATCTTTAAATCTTGGTCCTTCTGAACATCATTACATAAGCGAAGGGATTTTCCCATAGGACATTTTCCACACTTTTATCATTCATTTACTTCAGCGTTTAAAATATTTATCAAACATGCTGCTAATATTCATAACTTTCATATAGTCTGCCTTTAAACTGAACTTAAGAAAGTTTTTGGTCTTATGAGGTCAGGTTGATTAATATTTTAATGCAATGATCATACTTCCTCAAGAACAAAAAATGCTTATGTATCTCATCCTTTATCTTCATAACGAAATCACAAGTGGCGACAAAACCATTAATTTCTTACAATTTAAGAAAAAAATGAAGTGCTACTGTGAGCCTGGAGACTGTTATGTACATGAATTTCTAAACATTTCAAATCGGTGATTTAAATACACAGAGCTCATATACAACTGTATCTTAATATCTTCAGATAAAGTGAGAGGAGGTTTGGACCCTGTAAATATATTACTTACGTCACGACTTAACAAGTGAATTGCTTGCATTGCTGAATGTTGCCTCCAGCGGCTGACGTGAGCGTGTTGAAGGCCAGCAGAGCGCTGAGGTCTCCTAGCAGCTGTTAGGTTAGAGAACACTTCATAATCAGAAAGCAGCAAGTTATGCGATGCTGGCCCTAAAGCAAGCCAATGATGAAGACGGTAGAAAACATACAGATATAAATTGTCCCACATTGTTAACATTGTTGGTAGCTAATTATATTATTGATGATTTTCGGCTTATTTAATAATACATTTTACAGTTTTTATGAGTAATACAGTATAAGAACCGGTCATCAGGCACTGAACAGCTCTTATGTTGGATGTAATTTTAAATGGTATGTATGATGTAGCCATATGGCAGCCATAAATCATAGTGTGCAGTTCGGGTAATTAGGTGTCCCATTTGGAAGGGCCTTACTTCATTTCTACCACCACGAATATCTTTCAATCAATATGATGTCTAAGTGAGGTCTGTGAAATCAGAGGTCAGATGTCTAAATGTGATGGTTAACCTCCTCTGCATTGAGGGCTCAAAACCAGTTTTGGACATTACGGTTTAAAACATTCTAAAACATACATTGGAATACAACATGCAAAACCTCCTGTCGTAATGTACTTCATATAATGTTTAAACCTGTATGACCTTCCATTATCTGCAGAACACAGATATTTTGAAAAACTTTGGTTATTGAACTTCAATCGCATGGACACCAATGCAATATTAGTTATATAAATTTAAATTTAACGGCTTATCTAAAACCTGATGATCCTGCCATGTTCGAGGATCATTTTTATTCTGTTTTTCTCAAATGTTTATGAGGTGTTTAAAATATGATGTAAGACAATTACCTGCAGAAAGAAGATATTTTGAAGAAAGTTTGCATCTGAACAGCTGTGGCAAGGATTTATTTCTATTGTATGGACACCAATGCAAGTACACGGTTGCCAGTGACCACCATTCTTCAAAATATAATCATTTGTGTTTTGCAAATGAAAGTTTTATCAGTTGACAGGAAGGTGAACTTTTTCTTTATAATGCTAAAGTCACTGGGCCAGAAGACACCATTATTTTCTGGAATCACACACACTTTAAAAGAGTCAGAGTCACTGTGACACCTGTCATGTCATTAATGGGTAAGTACAGGATTTGGATAAGAATGAGGTGGGATGACAAATGGATTGGGTGAAAGCAGGACAGGTGGAAAGTGTGGAAGAGAAAATGGAAAAGTAATATAATTGTAGACTGTGCTGTAATGGAGCAGATGTTTTGCTGATGCTCCATAGACACACAGTGTCAAGAGGAATTCTTTAACCTTCACATCATTGTACTCGGGATAAGTTTAGGGAGGAGGAAAACTCTCGTTTATCCATTTTTCCATGAAGCACATCTTTTTGTTTTTTCATGTGCCATCAGACTGTGTTTATCAATAGTTCTCTCGGAATAATCACATCTTACGGTTTAGCGAATTTGATAAGATATTATGTTTCGATATAATGATAAATGCCAAGTCAGAAATGTTTTAAAAACTATTTTCAAATGAACTGCTTAGATAATATAGTTCTGTCTTTTTTGCCCATAGATGGTAAATACTAGTGGGAAAATGCATGTCAAGATAAAGTAGTTATTTCTATTGTATATTTCCTTTGTAATTATAAAAAAGCAGTGTTGTAAACAGACAGGATAGGACGTAGCCCACATTTTTTACACTCAGAACATTTAAAGTATAATGACTCTCTTATAACTGTGTCTAATCTTTAAAGTTATTGTGTCAATTCAAACCTGTATGACATAGCAGAAGAAGCTATTTTATACAGGTTGTAGTGACGACACACGTTCACCTCTATCATATAAACACAAAAATTAACTAAAGGATACTGGTAACCAACAATCTTCAAAATATATTCTTGTGTTCTGCCGAAAACAAACCTTCCCTTTAAAAAAGCGGTTATAAACTGAAATGCATAAACGTTTTTTGTTTGTTTAATAAATGCATTTATAGATTTACAACATCAGTGGAGAGCTTGTGATATTACAAACTGCACTTTGGGAAGTATAATTTGTTACTATCATCACACATGCAACAGCTATGTGTATGTGTATGAATAAAGAAAACTGTATCAATAATGTTGGTGTCCAAATCCAATTGTTTTAATTTTTTCCTCACAGAACAGATTGTATATGTAGTAGTGGTGGTATGCCCATACCCGACCATGTGGCGTTCCAGTCTGTCTTAACCGTCCTCCTCTCTGCCATTGGCCATGGTCCCTACTGATGTTTTTGGTTGACAGTCATTGGTTTGGCTGGCTGTGATATGCGGCCTCTCTCCCAGCAGGTCTCTGTCTGACAGCTGTTACTAACTCACAAGTCATGTCATACTCCAGCCAGCTGCTGCCATTCAAAACAACCTTCTCCTAATATGTACCTCAAAATAGAGACACCCTGATTGTTTTTCTACAAAATGAGATGTTTGGAAGCACGTTTGTAACTTAAAAACACTGGCTCCCATTGACTGCCATTGACAAAAAAAAAACCTAAGATTGTTCTACAGTACATTTTAAAGACACATACAGGTTCTACAAATTTCTGCCCTCCTTGTGCCCCTGCTTGTTTCACCTCTTTTCCGGTCCACACAGCTGGATGAGAGGCGAAGAGCGAAAAGCTGACCTGGTCCTTACCCGAGCGGCCCTTTGAGATCCACAGGCTCAGGTTTTCTGATGGCTGTTTTATAAGGCTCGGTAGCATAGTGCAGTAGCGCCGAATGTAAAACTCTGCTTCTTAACGAGAGCTCGGAGTGTGAGCTTAATGCCTGTTAAAGCGTGTGTGTGTCCAGGAGCTAGAGATGGCCGTTGGTCTGGGTAATGGAATAGAGGCTTACCAGTGAATGTTTTCCAGATGCAGCTGGTCTTGAAAGGCTCAGGCGAGCAGTGTGGGCCTAACAACAGGAGGTGGAAACTAAACCAGGGACAGAGGTCACCTACTCGCTGGTCGTAACTCATACGACTGCTTGGCAGGAAAGGTCAATGTCGGGTGGCTGGAGTGGGGTGACTAGTTTGGGTCAGATGTTGGCTTTTAAAAGGAAAACATCAAGATGTTATTATTTTAAAATCTTATTTGGGATTTTTTATGCCCAAGAGAATGTTACATTTAGTTGAAATTGTTCAATTTTAGCGGAAGCACACGCGAAAGTGAGCTGGGCAACACTTTGGGGATCATTGTTGCGGGAAAATGCAATGTTTCCTTAACCTCAAACCCCATTCGCTCTGCCTGGCGCAGGTTTGTGTCTACCGGCATTTTTACATTGACTTTGTGTGCAAATTGGTCTTGCAAAAGTCCAAATTTGTGTTAGTTGTGAACTCAGCAATAGAATAAATTTCAGTATTTATAGGTTGCGCAATGATACTTAATATTTCTGGAATATCTATGCTTTATTTAATATGTTTGTACAACGTTAATCATACAATAATCTACTTTTTGAAAAAATGTCAATTCTGTCCTTTCAAAGATAAACCATGAAGGCACATATAACCTCTGATACCAATGTGTACCTTCTAATGTGTACTTTTTGCACAAATTCCTGATCCCAAGACAAATCTTAAAATTGAATAAATTAGCAACCTGGTAACATAGCTTAGTTCAAATTGCATATCCAACACATCACAAGAATTTAGAACAAATTAATAAGAGATTTGTGAAGACACATTTGGCCAAACAAGCAAAAGAGAGTGAAAGAAGAGGTGGATAATATCCATCAGTTATGCTAGATTTTTAACTCAAGGCTTTAGGGCATAGCTGGGATCTTTATAAGCTTTATAGGTAGACAAATAGAAGCGCAGGGCGGTAAAACTGCTGATAGATCAATTAGAAGAAAATGATCAGGGAAAGACTGCTGGAGTTAAACTTGTTTAAGATAATCAACTCATTAGGAGAAGTGATTCAGCTCTCAGTAATTAACTCTATTCCAAAGCAAAGAATATGAAGAAAGTCTATCCTGAATCCACATATGAGCTGGGAGTCATTTCTGTAGGAAATGTGTTGATAGTTTGAAACTGACAGGGTTATTTGTTCAGTGTAATGGTGATGGTAACTGCGTACACTGTGGTCCCTAAAGTCTCATGCTAGAAAGAAAGTGCTCTCACTCCTCTACTCTTGTATTTCCCATTTGTGAAAGAGACGCATAAAAAATATGCTTTTATGACTGCATTATATAGCCGAGTGTGTCCAAATTGAGAGTAAACTCCCACTGTACAACAGACTCTGTCATATTTATATATATTTATATTAATATATTAATCTTCAAGAACACAGTTTAAGGAAACCACACATTGCATTTAATTTTCTTTTATATGGGAGGAAAAAATAGGTAAAAATACCTAATTGTTCTTACAAGTAAATTAAAGAAGATAAGTGTCTACAAAGTGATAGTTCACCCAAAACATACTCTCTTACTTACCCTATTGTTCAAAACCTGTATTCATTTTTTTTGTTGATAAACACAGCGAAATATATTTGGATGGTAATACGAACCAATGACCACAAAAAATTACAAAGTGGTCAAAAGTGCCCCAAATCTTTTTTCTGTTTTTCTTCCAAATGTCTTTCTCTTCAGACCTTTTTTTTTAAAATATCTTCATTTGTGTTCAACAAAACAAAATATAAGAATTTGTTCGACTATACTAGTAAATATGGTACAATAATTTTTGATTGCATAGATTCTTCCAAATTCATATCTCTTTGTTAATCAGAACAAGAAATTGTTTACAGATTGAGAGCCAGTCAAAGCTGAGTATATGATGTATACGAAGCACAATTATGAGAAGCAAACATACTTACTTTAGTAGGTATATCTTATATTAAATGTATTTTATAACCCTTGACAATGTTTCTAGGGATACTTAATTAAGATTAAGGGGAAAAGTAAAATACAACTGAGAGTGTGTCTTATTATTTTATAAAATGCTTTATTTTGTAGGAATTTTAGTTATTTGTACAAATTAAAAACATATTTTGCATATAATTGCTAAAACTACTCACAATATCTATACTTTAATAACATTTGGTGACTCTAACACTGAAACGATATATATTTATATAATTTTTACATAAATCATTACTGGAGGTCAGAACTAAAAAATGTTGTTTAAATATTGATTTTAGTGCTTTTTTGCAATTCCAGTAAAATGGCAGTTTTGGAGATATTAACTTTCAGTCCAGCAGCAAGGTTTTGCTCACTCAGCTGTAATCCAGTTCACTATCGTATTTTTCGTATTTGTCATCTTACTGCATTCTAACCGCATCCTCTCTATCACTGTCTCATGTTCTTATAAAGTGTCTGATCAACTTCTTTCATGCACTGTCTTGGGACTATCTCCCTGTACTAGATCGGAGGAAATGAGGCACTTTTTTGTCCCCTCGTTCACTCCACAACCTTCCCATGAGACCTAAATCTGACAGTGATACATCAACATGCATGCTTCTTGCTGAAGTGTACTTTCTGTCACTGCTCATGACCTTCTGCTCTAGTCGCTCTTTTTCTCCATGTTCACACATCATTTTCCTGGAACTTTCTGGTTCACTTCTTTCCACTGTGGTGTATCTTTTGCTCATCTAACTTGTCTTTGGTCTTTTCTTCTGCCTTCCTCCAACGTCTCAGCAGCTTTTAATGCCACTTAAATGTTTTTTTTTCTTTAAGATGTGAGCTTTTTACTATAGTGTATACTTCCTTGTGCGGAACATTGTCTAAAGGCAAAAAATACTTTAATAATGTACAGACATGCCTTATGAAAATGTTCTCCTTTTCATTCACTCAACAAAATATTTTTACGTGAAATAATTTGAAAAAAATGAGTATTTTGAATGCTTTGAACGTTTTGAATTGAATTACTGCTTAATTTTTTTGTACTGCATATGTATGTGAGAAAAAGGAAATCTGATCTGTTTTACAGTGTATCGAATGTTCTTCCTTAACCCAAAGGACAAAAACACACACTGTTTTACTAAAAAGGTGTTTTGCCCGTCAAATGAAGATTTGTATAGATTGTGTTTAGAAATGTGTGTTCATGAATGCATTCATGCTTCTGTATGTAAGTAGTAGCAGGCTATGCGTTGTCTCAGCTTAAAGCTGTGGAGTTTGTGATCGTGTCCAGGCGTCCAGATGCTTGTATTAGGATGGATGGGACAGCTTTAAGGGAGCCAGACACGAGACTACAGAGATTCCATTACGTAGTGCATGTGTCTCTTAGCACAACAACACAAGAGCTGCAGCCTCCAGACACTTAAACAAACCTGAGCCCCCTCACTGCAGTGTATATATACAATGAGAGATCAGACTCCCTTCCCGCACTATATCTAAACTCTGAACCAAGGTCAAAACACTGGCTCTACACCTGTACAGACTCTTACGTTATATAGAGAAACTAACAGCTAAAGAATACACCAAACTAAAGTATGAAACTGGAAAATAGTCTGAGATATTAAGTAACTAATTGAATAATTATTACAAATAAAAAGACACCCAAACCACCAAATGTGAAATATTTCTGTTCCTCTAAATTACTTTGATTATAGCAGAAATCATAATAATCACATTTATTTAAATTTACTTAGTATATATGTTTTCACATAAACTTGTTTGTTTATATATTTTCTTTCATAAAATAAGACTAAATATCTTCACGTTTCTTATGTTAATGTATAATATTTTAAGAAGTCTTAAATATTTTTAACCAGAAAATAATACACAAAAATGCTTAGCAAGAATATCATTTTGCAGTGTTTCTGTGCTAATGCCCGGAATTAAACCCAGTCTCTTCTTGCACATTTGGCAAAAGTCAAAGTGTTTTAATTGTAATTCAAGGTTAATTCAAACTGAAAAATATAAGTAATTAATTATACAGTAAGTTACCTGCAAACCTGCTTCACAACTCCAACAAAGTTTAACAGTGTTATAATGAGATCATTACATTTTTAACAATTTTAAATGGTAAAAAAAATTGTTAAAAATCTGCATTGCTTGCAAAACAGTATGTCACACGATAATAAATAATTTGTATTTTAATTGTCTGCTAATATTGATGATTATGATTTAGAAGGATTGAACTTCCTCCATGCTTGATAAGATAAAAACAATGCGATTGATCTCAATGTGAAGTGATTACTAAGTGTAAATAGAGACAATGAATTATACGTTTGGCTGCGTGAGTGCGCATGTGTGATGGTAAGCATGTGTCTGTGTGTATTTCATGGGCCAACACTCAACTAATGGATGGAAAATTTCTCTGCACACTCAGCACACTTAAAAAAGTCACTCGGTAGTTCCAGAGATGCGCTCTTTTTCCACTTGCTTTCTTTGGCTTCTGTCACTGCTCAGAAGACAGTTATGCTTTAAATCCACTTTAGCAGTAAGTTGAAGTTGCTTTAAAGTGATGTAAAATTGCATGTTATGTCTGTATGATAGAAATTCTTAGCACCTACAGTGACGCAAACAGTGAAAAGCCCCACTGTCCAATGAAATCATAGAACTTTTACTGACTATTTACAGAATACAAATTAAAATAGAAATATAGAAATGCAAACAGTGTAAAAAGATAAGATGGATACAATAAAACGGATAAGTCGAGCCCGAAAAGGTACTCTCAGCAGTTTGATCCGTGTCTCCCAGGTGAATGCCTCTGCCGCCGTTGTGTTATTTATAGACCTCTACATGAATTAAAAATCACTAACGCCAGGGCGCTTTTAAGCTCGTATCTGTGGAGACCTGATATTTCAACTAATGATGCCCTAGTGTAGTTAATGACAAGCCTTTCTGGAGCCATCAGACTGCAGCATACCAGTTCAGTACCGCCACGACCATTGCAGCAGACAGGAAAACTCCTGAATCAGGGAAAGCATGGAGTTCACGGTGTCTGTGTGCTTCTTTTTGGGTTTGGATTTTTGCTGGAAATGCAAGTCCGGAGCTCCAAAGGCTCACCTGTGCACAGAAGACTCCTCCTGCCAAGGGAGGAATATAGCAGTAAGCAACATTTGTGTAGTACGGTAGTCAAGTAAATGTGAAGGTTTTGTGTGATTTTCAGAAGGCCCAATGAATATATGTGTTTATTCTCTGAGCGGCTGGTCTGCACACACTTGAATCCTATAATGAAATCCAGCTATTAGACTCTACTGCCAGGCTGCATTTAGCTCGGGTGTAAACACAACCCTGTCTGTTGCTTAAGCACCTGTCGCTGGCAGATTACGCTTCACGGGAGTGCCTGTGTTTATTTCACTTTCTAAAAACTGACGATTAGACTTCATTTGTTTTGCATTTCTTATCACAGGTTTTATCACTCAGGATTTTATGCATCAACTATCTATTAAATTCTTTTGTGTTGTTTTTATTGGTTCGATATGCTTGTGTGAATATCTCAAAATTGTTTGTTTTTCTAACTCTGTAATTGTTCAAGATAAAGTCATTACATTATTTTATTATTCTATAATTTCCTCTCAGTTCCTTGCCTTTGTTGCAATTTCCATATCTCAGCCCTCTGATATTGCAGTAGCTTCATTTGTTTGCAAAATTTTCTTCTGATCATTCATTCTTATTAAAGTGAGAGTTTACCGCAAAATGAAAGTTTCATCAGTCGCTCACTCTCTTGTCATTTCAAACCGTTTGACTTTTCTTTATTCTGCTTAACACAAAAGAAGATATTTTGAAGACTGTTCTTTACCAAACAACTGCAGTACCCATTGAGTTCCACCTGTTGTTCAATTACCAGCATTCTTCAAAATATCGTACTTTGTGTCATCAATTACTAACTCTTGTCAACAAACTGTGAGCGATGCAGTTTGTGATGCTTTATTAGTCATTTATACATTTTTTAAATATAATTTCACAATTTGATACACAGCAAAAACTAAACCGCCGTACATCCGTACATTTTTCTAACTCTCATGCATTCACAACACTCCTTATTCAATTAGTAACTGAATTCTAGAGATTCATAGAACGTAAATTAACTTACATATTAAACTCATATTTCTTGTGCGTCAGAAATGTCTCAGTTAACATTTAATTAGCAGACTTATTAGATCAATATACTATAATATAGTATGTTCTGCCCCTCGATAGACGAGTTGCCATGGTGCACAGCTCCCCCAGTAGGTGTTCTCATTGCAAAAACTAGAGCCATGTTAAGAATTCTGCTTCTGTCGGCAGTCACACTGCTCTCTCTTCACAATATATCCTACACTGTTTAATGTAGTATAACCTCATCCTCAACATCTTCCCAGACAGTACTGTGTCACTTGCGTAGGTGTTCTGTTACGATATGTTTCTAAATAAAAAGATAATTCAGCAGCTTTGGATGATATATATGTTTTCTATTGTAATATAAAATTACTGGCCTTTTAAAATTACTGGCCTTTGCAATAATGAAAGCATTATTATTGATATGAATGTAAACATTTAAAGTGATGTGCGTTGTGCTGACCTCCATTACTGGTCATGTCCGAAACATGAGTAATTTAGATCTGAACCACGGTTTTAACAGCTAGAATCATTTTTTCCTTTGATAAGACTGCAAGCACTGTTACTCTACTTTCTTAAGACACATTCAAATATCTTCCTTACAATCAACAACACCACACTTGTTATTTCCCCTATCTGATGGCCAGGTTCAGTCTGGGGAATGTTTGCCAGCTTCTTATCTAGCTGAAATGGAACGGTTAGAAAAGAGAGAGAGGATTTATTTCCCCGGGCACCTTTAATTTGATTTACTTTTAACTGCCTGACAATTGGTTGTTGTTTCTTTTATTGCCTCTAATCTATGATCTTATATCGAGGTTTGTAAATGCTTGATGATTTAAATTTCATTGTTAATGCCTGACTAGATGCTATTTGGAGGGATGTTTAAGACTGGAGATGAGGTTGTATTGGCAATTGTTAAAAGGAGAAGTTGAATTCCGATACCATTTGCTGCAGATGAAAAATGGAACATCATTTAGAATTGAATTACATTCCATCAGTTCATTAATTCCTGAATTTTAATTTGAGTATTAAACTTGATCTAAAGTTACATTTGATTCTGAGTGTAATGTGAATAGCATGACTCATGTCACAATATTTGTCATAACATACAGTTTATATCATATCATTTGTTATGTATCATATGTCTCAGCTCATATCATAATACCATCATATGTTATATACATAACATGTCATATGTCATATATCATGTGTGATTAGTACTGCTATTTCCTTCCTCTGGATATTGTTTATTCCATGCATTATTGTGTAGAATAAAATTGATTGAAGTTGTATTTAATTTGGAATTTAGCGATTATAAATCAAATTGGTTTGACTTTTTTTATTATGCCAACTACAAAAGATGATATTTTGAAAAATTGTGGTAGCCGAAAAGTGGTTGCACCCGTTGACTTCTATTGTATGGGCACAAATCAATGCAAGTCGAGGTGTGCCATTGCTATTTGGATAACAACTTTCTTTAAAAAATATGATTGTGTTCTGTAGGAAAAATAATGTTTCAGGTTTGAAATGACAAGGTGAGTAAATCTTCATTCTTTTTTCATTCTCTGCAGAACAAAATCATGGGTTTGAATGAAATATCTTTATTTAGTCTTTATATAGGCAGTAAAGTAATTGTAAAAAAACACAATATTGTAAAACACAATTACCATTTATGTATGTGTGTATGTTATATCAAGGTATGGACCATCAATAACTTCTGTACTTTTTTGTAGAGTCTGTGCTTTTCTCAGTTGTTATGAGCTCGGTATCCTATTTCTGTCACATTGAGCTTTGCAGGAATAGTTTTGACCTCATTTCATTGGCTTAACAGGCAGAGCTGGGTATCTGTGTGTTGATACAGTAGGAAAGCATTTATGGCATATTTTTTTAACTTTATTTAAAAAATGCTCGAGAGAAGCACTAGGTATTGTTCATCTTTGATTTCGTCTGGTGGCTTTAGAGCCAATAAATCTAATTCATTCATCTCGTAGGCCATCAAAGTTTCTTTCTCTCTCTCTGTGTCATAGACTTAAGTATTCTTTCCCCTATGGAAAATGAAAGCGCCTCTCTACAAACATCTCATTCCTAAAAGGAAGAAACGCTTTGTAAAGTCAACTGTTAGTTAGAAACGGCCCACATTTCCAGTTTCAGATTCAGAGCGCTTTTAAGACTGAACTTTTGGTTTGAATATGCTGGTTCTGGAAACACTTAGAGAAAGACACCTACACTCACAGACCAACACTTGCCCACGCGCATATGGCTCCCACACAAACATGCACAAAGACCTCACTAGACCTCTAAACTGTGCTGGGTTTAATATCGACATGCTTTCAACATGCTTGAATATCAAGTTTCCCAATCCAGCTCTTTCATCATATATCTTGTCATTTTATATCATATATTATAAATCACATATAAGAGCTTCCCTCATATTTCATTTCATCATACCATCATACCATCATATGTTACATATCATATACCATCTCATCTCATATATTATTAATCAAATATCATATCTTTTATCACATCTCATATCATCATATGATACATATCATACATCTCATCTTATATTATCACACCATCATATATTATATTGTTATAGGTCCTATGTAATATCTTATGAGCAACAGCAAAGATGTGTCATCAAGAACCATGTTGTGAAATATCCTATATCATCTCATATATCATAAATCATTTATGTCCTATATTTTCATATATTGTGTATCATAAACTACAGGAAAGCTGTCACATCATAAATCGTGTAATCTCATAGCATATACAATCACATTTTATATGTCATGAATTACATGTACCATATCTTAAATCATATCACATATAATTACATGTTATAAATCAAAAGCTACAGGAAAGCTGTGTCGTCATAGATCATGTCCTTTAATTTCAGATATCGTCTTATCTCATATATCATAAACCACATATATCATATATCATATCATATCATATCTCATCTAATATTATCTATAATGTATGGTATATATCATATCTCTCATATCTCATCTCATATAATCATAACATTATATGTTTTATGTCACATGTGAAATATTTTGAACAACAGGAAAGAAAAGTCATCATAAATCATGTATTTTCATATCATATATTATATCATAAATCACAACAACAATCACGATAACTATATAATGTATCACATATTTTCATAACATCGTATAGCATCATATATTATAGATTATGAGCAAAATAAATGCTTTGTCATCATACTTTTATCTTCTTTCTAATGTGGTTACCTGAAGGCCTTTCTCGTCTCTAATTATTTTGTGTGTGTTGATATTAGAAATTCTCTGCCCTCCTTCTCGCACTTATGAATGTGATGTGTTCAGGTTGCTTTGCTCAGACGGATCAGCATAAGTCAAAACAACAAAACAATTCTTAAAAATCACGCTTGTCAGACTCGATCTCTATCTTCAAAAAACACCTAAAAACTCATCTTTTCTGCCGACACCTAACTCACTAACTCACTACTTTTCTAACCTACTCACTCACTCAATCAAAAAAAAAAAAAAAAAAATGTATATATATACTTTTTGTAACTTCTCTCTCTGTGTAACTTGGTAACATTGTTGTTGCACTTGTTCACCTATTGTTGTATCGGCTATTTACCGCTTCATTGTCTCCTCGACTATTGTAAGTCGCTTTGGATAAAAGCGTCTGCTAAATGACTAAATGTAAATGTTAATGTAAAAATAAAGTCAGTGTGCTTTAATAAAAACCTTTAACTCTCATTTAGCACAGCATGAAGTGCTGCATGATGTCAAACACACCTCTCTGGGCAGCACTTTCAAGCTCCGATTCTCGATTGGATTTTACTTACCTGAATTACGCACAATGACAGGGAATGATTGACGTATCTTGCAAACCTGTTGTGAAAAACCTCGACTCATAAGGTCATATCATTATTTGTTATAAACACATATCATCATTCTGTATGTTATGAAATATTATAAATTACTTTTTTTTCCTGTTTGCCATGAAACTACCACATGTCAGACCCACTGAGCAGTGTCTTGAACACAGGCGATTCACATTTCCAAAAATTGCCTGGAAGATGTTTTACATATTCACGACAAGCATCCATGCACTGTCCATTGGGTTGTTAAGCTGGTGCTGTGCAGGATAAAGATAGTTTCCTCTTCTCAGGGTGATGGATAGTCCTGCTGCTATTTTAGGGCCTGATGAAGGTTTGCCTGTGTAGAGATCAGCATATAAAAGGTCCAGTCAGCACTGATCTGACACTGCTTTACTGTCCTGCCAATAAAGAGCACAGAAATAGGAATAGATGTTACCTTTACACGGTGTAAACAGACATGCTATATAGTATATTTCCCAACCTACCACACCTATGCATTATCCCTTTCTGCTGGAATATTGACTTGAGTCAGCATCACTGTATATTCCTGATATTTTCCCATGTCTCTCGCTCTCTGCTAATTTCATTACCCAGTGTTTAGGGATATTGCTACTAATATAGGCCTATTATAAATATTTTCCATAAAATTTTTTCCCTGCTTCTGAATGAATGCACAGTTCATTGTGTTTCGCAGGAGGTGCACATGTTGGTGAGAAACTCTGCAAGATGTAGGAACCAAAGTCAGACTAATTACTAAACCCAGAGGGCTGTGGGGCTGGTATTACTTGTAATTTCAGATCAGCCCACACACCGTCTTCCTTTTTACGAAGAAAGCTGGAAGTGCAGTTCTATTGTATTGTAATGCAGTGAGGAAATCTAACTGTAAATATAATACCTGGAATTAAATATAAAGAGATGCATGCACATTAGCTTACTTTTTATTGTGTTCAAAGGAAGTCTGTCCTTGTTGAAATTTAAAAGATATTCAAAAGCTTCAAAGATTTTGCATTTCATATGTAAGAGTCATAGATAATTGTAAGAGTCAAAAATCTCTTTCATGTGTGAAAACAGACAGAGATCCTAAATGTATTTTAAATGTACAATATCAACATTTTCAGAAATTTGATCAAAAGCAGATAGAATCTTCTGGTTCTGAAAAATCACTTACTGCTTATAATTGTGATCTGATTAACATGCATTAATACAATACAATACATTTTCAAGCAACACAAACTATTTACTTATCATTTATCAAAACATAAAATAAGAGTTGTAATGATGTGTCAAAAATTACACTTACATGGTTTTTATGACACATGTTTCATATATTAGGAGGCTTTTTACTCATTGAAGATAGGAGGGGTAGTAACTGTTTTACCTAAATGTTTTATTTACAGAAGACCGGTCAAATTACTTTCTAAAGATGAGTATTGTTTAATGACATATTAAAAAATAATAAACAATAAAATTGCGAAATTAAAGACATTAGTCACAACACGAGGTTGTATGTTAACATGTTAAAAAACTTTGGGCTATTTTTTTATATTAATAATAAATAAAACAATACTGTTGTTGTAGTTTCGCTCCTTAACAAAAGTGTCAAAGTTTCCTTTTAAACATTATTTAGTGTTTTACTGTTTCTTCAGATATTTCTCTATTTCATTGAGTCAGTTTTGTAGATGGATCCTTTTTGTTTTCCTAAAAAAGTACCAAAAAGTACACATTTACAAAACAGACATTGCGCAGTGATATAAAAAGGTCAAATATAACCTTTTAATTGTAAGGTGACAATTTAATACTACCATCAATGATTCAGCACTAATCTAAAATGATCTGCACTTGTATTTTATGTGTTATGCATTTATAAAAATAAAGTATACTAAATATATATTTTTTTAAAAATATCAGTTTCTAAAAAACTTTTCATTTTGTTGTGATAATATCAGTATTATGAGTCATTTTATTGACGACAAACTAGTTCAATTTAAAGTCAAAAGTACATTTTAATTGTTTTATTTATCTATCCAAAAGCTATTGTGTTGGCTCTACAATTAATGTTTATATCATTAAAATAACTGTGTAGAAGGGTTTAAGTTACCTGCATATATATTGAAACATGGATTACATGTCAGCACAACTAGCATGATAATAAATGAAAAACAGATTATATCGAACCAATAAAAATCCATTCTTATTGCTGAATTTGTCTTAAAATCCACCCCAACAATAAACGTTAAATAAAAAAGAAATAAATCTAGAATTGTGGAATCCTTTTACATTGACTGATTCACGACTTGCTGTTTCAATACTACTAGAGGGTCTTGCACTCAGGTGCAAATGCATAGCTTCACTGAAGGTCTCACAGCTTCCTCTGGGGCACTGAAGTCCCAGACAGTGGATGGTCTGGTCTCAGAGAGATAGAACCCTATTAATCCTGCAGCAATAGAGCTGTGGTATAGTTGCATTTATCCTGAGAACGAGAAAACTAGGAACCGAGGAAAGAGGAAAGCTATTTCATCTCTCCTCCACTTCCATGCCCAGCAGGCAGATTTTGCCATACTTCATTGAAGTACCTATTTAGAGATGGATGTCTTATTTCCCCTTCCTTTCTTCAATTGTCTTCGCTCTGTTTCCTAAACCTTTGATGCTTGTGTTATCCCATTTACAACACTTGTAAAGCACGTGTCATTCAGTAACCCCTCCTGTCCCAACATTGTTTTTCGCATTACTCTCTGAGAAAGCATTTGGTGTAATCTCATATTTCTATACAGTTTTGTTACTGCCTGCCGGAGGGCATCGTTCCTTGTCTGGTCTTCTCGGTAAACAAACATTGCATAACATTATCCATTATCTCCCACAGCCCACAAAGCGAGACTAGAACGTTGCATAACCAGTTGCTTATTCAGTATACTGTGTATACTGAGATGACCAAACCAACAGCAATCAGAACGATTACATTAAACCCACCTGCTCCACTTCTCTTGTGTCTCTTATGATCTCATTTTATTCTTTAATTTAATGGATAAAAGACACTACATAAAGTTCTCTGATATTTGCAAACATGATACAGCTTTTCTTCATTCTTTGTTCTTAAATTAGGATAACTAAAATGGAAGGGAATTATAGATTGTAAAAGTTATGTTATCATTGCTTTGTTTTGATTGAGTTTAATCAAAAAATTTTCATCCATATTATGATCTTTTATTTACCATTACCATTTTCTTACAAAAATCTTATTATTTAATTTTTATTAAAATTTACATTTTATTAAACCCTCTTCTGCAAAAATCCATTTTGCACAGCATTCAAAAAGTGTTTTATGCTTTTTATCTTATATATTTAAAACAAATGGATAATTTTTATGGAACACAGCAATTTTCAAATGGGTTAAAGCAAATTATTTAAATGTAATACACTCGATGCACGTGACAACAAGTGTTATATTTTTATTTTCTAGATCCTACTATGTCTTGTTTTAGCCATTAAAATTATATTTAAATATTTTTAAAATAATTTAAGACTTGCAGACTATTCTTAGAATTTCAAGCACAAGTATAAAGACTTTATTTAAATCATTATTCAGGATGTTTTAGAAATACATCTTAACCCTCATGCGCTCGTTCGGACATTGGTCTCAATTGTTTGAAATTGAATTGGTTTCAATTGTAATCTGCTGTAATTTTGTTTGTGTTTGTGCTTTTAAATATGTTTGTAATCTAGGTACACAGTTGTCATACTTGGATGCATTTGGACCAAAAAATCTGAATCTTTACGCTGTTTAAAAAAATGTTTTCAATGATTCGACAAGGGTTTAAAATTAAGAACAAATCTGAAAAGTAGTTGATTTGTGGTGGTTTAACTAATTAATGAAAGTAATCTAAGGAAAAAAATAATTGAAAGTGAGTGAAGTACTAAAATAAATATTATTATGACCATTCTTAAAATTTTTAACATACATCTGATTTTTTGTGTAAAGCATCTAAAAAGCTTCTTGTAATGGTGATAAGACATTTGGACAAAAGAGTCCACATTTTCATCTGTATGCCATTTAGGACTAAATCATACATTCCCTAAATTAACTATTTCATTAATTTTGCAATGGTTTCTGAAAATGAATAAATATGTGGTGGTTAAACTGAATTACAAACTGAATCTGGTGAAAAAAAAACATTCACTTGGATGTATAAATTATGGATGTATAGTATTGTAATGAGTTTTGCCATAAGCCTATTGGGCGTTGAAAAACAGATTTGTTTGTATTGTTTTCATATTGAAGTATGTTGTACTGACATTTGGTAAATCAAGAAGACTTTCTGTGCGCACGTTTGCGAGAGACGGGGCTGTAGGTGTTCTGGTTCCAGTATTGATCGGTGTGTCTGGTGAGTAGGGTAAATGGCTGTGATAGATGGCTGTGTTTAAGAGGGGTGCTGTTCCCTGTGGCTCATATCTGGGTGAGTCTTCACACGGCTAATACTCTTCTAATGAAAGCAGATACTACATTGAACAGGTCAGGCCTGAATCAATGGCTCTCTCACTCAGGAAATGACACAAATCAATCTATGTCAACGCTACATTTGGATAACTCTGCCTAGGAGAGAGAGTTTGAAAGAGAGTTGTTATTTTCTTCCAAAGTGTATCTCAGAGGTCTTTTAAAGAAGTTATATCAGTTAAGAAAAACACACACCATGTACAGTAATAGCATCTTTCCAAGGGCTTTATCCTGCGTTAGAAACAGATTGTTGAAATAATGGTAGATGTAAAAAAATCAGTTTCGGATCTCAAACAAATGTCTAAACTTCCTGAATTTTGGTAACAACCAAATTAAAACTTTGCACTGACACGTTCTACATGCTTCTATTAAGCAACAAATGAACCATGAGCTGAGTGCACTACAGATCAAACCAAATGGTATTAACATTTTGTGAACAATACCCTTCACGAGAGAGAGAGAGAGAGAGAGAGAGAGAGAGAGAGAGAGAGAGACAGAGAGAGAGAGAGAGAGGGGTGCATGTCAGAGCGAGCTGGCTACTGTATCCTTACATGGACAACGTCATTACAAGCTTGACAGATCTGGCCTATCTGCTTTTTCTCAAAATATCATTAATGCCATAAAAAGCCAGCAGTATAAGGAGAGATGTAAGCGTTTGTACAGACGTGTCTAAAAACGTGTGTGCGGGATCCGTCTCTTTGCTACACAGTGGAAACTCTTTCATGTGTTGATAAGGCTGGAAAAACCTCATCAGATGTTTTAGCTTTGCACAATTCACTCTTAATCTTTCCATGGTGTTACAAGTTGTGTTTAGATATATTTTGCTGTTAACCAATTTGCTTTTCATGTGCTTATGTGATGCTTGAGGTTCTTCCAGCGACAAAAAGCCACCTCTGATGTGGTTTACTGCAACAACCAGGGTGAAAATTAACCCCAGGACTACGGTAGCGGCGGCATGTTGCTTGTTAACAAGTGCAATTAAAACAAGGAAAAATACGTTTTGCAATGACAGACCCAGCAGTGATAAACCTTGCATTTTGAAATGCACAGAAAGTGAGACAGAGACAGTTAATATGGAACAAATTTTCAAAAGAAGTTGGATAGATGTACTCCACATTTTCAAATACTTTCTCGATGTTCATGTGTGTACTTGCTCAGTGGAACATTTTCCTTTATTTTCCTTCGTTTGCCTGTGTTATTCATGCAATCCGAATTGTAAAAAGTGGTTTTCACTTTAAGAGAGGAATAGTCACGTCAGATCTATTCATGATTTTTTATTTATATTTGAAAGATCTGCAGAAGAAGAGTAATTCAAACGCCAAACAGACCATAACAAGCATGATGAAATCCTAAAAGCAGATTTCAGTGCTAAATTATATTTTCATTTGTGCTTTTTCACTCTTTTGACTTCTGTACAGCCTGATCATTCTTCTCCAGATCTTAAAGCAGTTTACATCATATTAAGCAAGATTTATTTGTATTCCTGTTCCATTCATGCACAGAAGTCAAGCTGGAGAAAATACCTGTTTACCACAAAATATTACCTGTTTAACTAATGGAGAACATTCCTATTCATAACAGCAATGGGCATAAAATAATACAGTGATCTACTCCACCATATTTAAGCTCACTGAGAAAAGGTGTAAGGAAAATCCACTTTGATTCATAGTTTCTCTTAAAAATGTACCTGCCTTATTTTAAAACTCTTTCCCCTCTTTCAAAGTTGAAGTCAGTCTAGTCAGACGAATGTTTCCTTTATTTGTGCGAGTGTGAAGTGGGATATTTGTGTTTAACTGAGTTTGTGCGTATGCATTTAATGGAACTAAAGAAACAACGTCCCACCAGCTGCATTGAGTGGGGGTTTAATGGTGTAGTTGTAAAAGCAGAGAACTTTTTCGGGTGAACGAGTTCAAAGTGTTTGTGCATTGGGATTTCCATCTGTCTGAGGTCTTGTGGAGAAACAGAGGATTAAAACGAATTTCACATAGCTCAAACATTTTTTCCATATGTTTGCTACATTATTTTTGTATTTAGGAATCAACAAGATTTTTCGGAAAACAGTAGCATTAAGATGACAGATGTTGTTTCTAAATACAGCAGAGTTTAAATATTTAAAAAGTTATTATATTCCGTCATCTGAATCATTCTTAATTTTTAATTCCATTCTTAAAAAGCTAAGAGACCCATAAAAATTGTCATGCCCATACTGGTAACTACAATCCAGTCTGTGAAATGTATGGCCATTAGAGAATGTGTGAAAGAGAAACTGTTGGAAAAGACTGAGAAAGTTTTAAGTGTGTCTTAATGCATTGTTAGGGTTCAGTTGAGCCTTTTTTATGCTGCCTGTGGCTCAAGTGCCTGCTAAACCCCAGGTCCAGACTGCTGATGAGGTACAGAGACGTCATGCAATGCTGTTCTTTTTCGCTTTGTCCTTCTGTCTCTTTCCACAGCACAGTAGCAGCCAAACGGTTATGTGCTCATGGTTCATTGTTATGGAGAAGTTCATAAAACCTTTGAGTTGGACACATTTGGAGCATCTGATTTTTACATCCTGCTTTGGAATTGTATGTGGATCGGAATATATGTATTTCATTGTAATGAATTATCAAGTGCAGGTACTATTTATTTTAGAGTTTATTTCTAAGCAAAATATTTAGGAAAATTTCAAAGGCCAACTCAAGTGCCTTGAAATCTGCAGCTGTGTTTGATGCATTGGAATAATTTCCTCTTAAACAGGAAATTAGGGTGGGACATGTTGAGTGGCTCCTGACCTTTTTGAAATAGTCACTAGCGCGGGGGTGGATACTAGATTCTTTCGGTTCAAGAGAGCTTTTGATTAGTCCGAAAAATGTAATGAGAAGCTGAAGTGCAGATGATGTCATAAAGATCCATTTTGGTGGAGGTGAGAGATATCCATAAATGATCCAAAAGTGACTCAGCCTATTCTCATTTCAAACATGTATGACACAAAAGCTAGTTTGAAGAAAGTTGGTAACTGAAGAGCGTCAGCACCCAGTAATTTACTGTATTGAATATGTACAAAACCAATGCAAGTGAATGGATGCCAGTTCCCTGTGTTCTTCAGAATATTTTCTTTTGTTTGAAGTGACAAGAGGATGAATAAAAGATGAAATCTAACAAATTCACACCAAAAGCCCCAAAACAATTATTTGTATTTAATGGACTGTTTTAGGAAGGTTCGTAATAAAAAAAGATAACAGTCTAGATGATAAATAATCAAAGTTATGAACATTGATCAATTCCTTAGAAATCGCTGCAGCATAAGTTGAAAATAGATACATCTTAATTTTTCCATCATATTAAATGTTATTTAGTTTAAATATTTGTAACCTTACTATACAAACATTTCAAGAGTCATTGTCCGTGCTTTGTCCATTTTACATTCTTTGTGACAAACTGATATTTGGTTTGCACCAATAACCGTGAAAACAGAAAACATGGCGAGATAAGAAACAAGAGAGGGTTAGTAATGGAGTGAAGAAGAGGCCGTGTGCGGCTTGATGAGAACCTGCTGCCGTTTCCCCGTATGCCAGGAGCATTTATGAACTCTGTCAGCTGCTTGAGCTCACCAGCTTTCCCAGGTCTGGATCCTGTTAGCAGAGGATTTGTGCTCATCACATGGAAAAGAGTTTGTGCCGATTCCTCCCACTCTTCCTAATGGTACCCAAAAGGGAAAGGAAAGAGGGAGGGAGCAAAGGAGGGAGAGCAAAATGTTTTTTAACCCACACCTTCAAAGCCAAGCTATGCTGCATCATGGAAATTTGGCCATGTTCCCAAGCCACGTGGGTGATGTTGACTACACATAAGAATCATGACAACACTAACTACTTTGTGTACTTCTCCACTTCAAAACAATGCTCTCTAAGAAACATTAAAGGAAAGTATGGCTTGACTATTAATAATCTTAACGTCTTGTTTATTATTTATGGATCTAGCGACTTTACGAACAGAGAAAGTTCTTACACCCCATTGACCACCATAGTAGGAAGGACGAAAATGGTCCAAACTACCTCAAAACTTTTTGCCGTCAAATTTTCTTCAAAAAAGTAATTTTTCTACGATAGTAGTCAATGGAGGCAAAGAATTGTTTGGCTGCAAGCATTCTTCCAAATATCTTTCTCGGTGTTCATAACTCAAAGGTTAATAAAAGATGAATAAACTTAAATTTATAGGTAAAGTCTTTAACTTTGCATTACTTGTTAAAT
Source organism: Triplophysa yarkandensis (assembly GCA_033220385.1). Lineage (NCBI taxonomy): Eukaryota > Metazoa > Chordata > Actinopteri > Cypriniformes > Nemacheilidae > Triplophysa > Triplophysa yarkandensis. The sequence continues at coordinate 1,144,571 of CM065665.1, forward strand.
CTATATCTACATCATCAATATACTTACAATGTTATTGCCCTAATTAGTAATTGTTTTTGTATTATAACCATCATAATTCCAATAAATGATTATTGATGCCAACGAACTTCACAACTGTTTGCGTCCACTCCAATGAACTTTAGCTGGAAGCTTCATAAGGGCTTTATACGCATCAACCGCAGTGTGTTTTGTTAAGTAGTTGCTTAGAAATCAAACAGTATGTTTCATCTTGCCGATCAGCCTTGTAAGATACTTAAGTTGACTGTATAAACAACAGGATTAGTTAATAGACACTTGGCAGGGGTACATCCTGTCTGTTTCTGCTCCCCGTCCAGCCCAAGACAAACTGCTGGTGGAGGAGCCACATGACATAGCTCATCCTCCTCCTCACCTCCTTTCCGTCGAGCAGATCTCGAGACAAAACCCAACTGTGGTGTCTGGGAGGCTCCATCTAATATTGGGGTTTATGGGCTTGCGTTGTATTTTATTTGGCTGTGAGGAAGAGCTTAGGGAACTGCCTCTTATAACAGTGCTGTAGGTTGAACTGGTGCATCAATTATGTTTTAGCGGAATAAGTATTATCATTGGTATAGAGATTTGGGAGGTCCAGGAAAGCTCTAGCAGTATTAAACTGCCCGTTATATAAATCATCGTGATTTATATTTTCATTCCAATAATTTTATTAATTTTAATAGTTGTTTTTTAGTTCCAGGTAGATGACAGAGGATCACAAACTTGCTTTAGACTCTCCCAGATGTATTCAAGAGATCAAACTGATGCAATAGTTGTGTAATGTGATCAGTTTCAGGACCCTGGACAGCACCACCACTGATTAGACTGAAACCTCATGTTAAAAGGCCATCGTTTTCCACCTTCCTAATATTTATAGTTTGGGTGCTTGTGCTTTAAGTGAAAGGTGTATGTATACAATATTTAAAATATTAAACTGCTCAAAACACACGCTGTAAAGACTTGTATGAGTGCAGCCAGAGAGATAATTCTCCCAGTGGCCTTGTTGAGCTAGTTTTACCACATTTGATTGGCTCTGTACAATGCCACCGAGTGCTCGAATTCTGTAGCTTGCAGTTAACAAATTAATTGAAAATCTCTGGTGAAATTTGTTTGGTTTAGGCTTTAACTGATGCTTATTAACTTATCACTGGATTTAACCCTGTTTCAGTGTCCTAAAAATGCGGAATCAGTTGAGTTTTGTTCAGTTATTGCTGTCAACCCTGTTTATTTTTTTGGGTGCAGTGTTGATAATGTTTCCAACGCTTTCTAAGTTAAACCCAAAAAAATATGATTATGTGTTTGTTCGTTATGATCAGTTTTTTATATGTCTTTTATAATATGAAAACTATAACTGTGTCATCATTTACTCACCCTCCTGTCATTTCAAAACTGTATAAGGTTCTTCTGCGGAACACAAAAGAAAGTATTTTGTAGAATGTTTGAACAGCAATGGAGCCCATTCGATGGGATAGATCTGTGCCAATACAATAGAAGTGAATGTATGCGGCTAAGTAGATAATGAGCAAATTTTCATTTTTGGGTATTGAACTTTTCTTATTATATTTTGCTTTCTGAGCTTGGCGCAAACCACTGCAAGGTTGTGAATCTAATCGCAGAGGTTGCACATGCTCAGCAACAAATAAATTGTATAATGCAATGAAAGATGCTTTAGATAAAATGTACTATATATGTACTATATGTCTAATATGCTATTTCCCCAGTAGACTCATAGTGAGTATATGTTGATGTCCAGCTGAAAAAAAAACAGGCAGTGAATGGCATTTCAGTACAAGTGTGAAAAATTAAATATCGTGTTTTGTTTTGATGACGGGGGAATTTTGTGAACTCTGTAACTTCAATCAGTGATTGACATCTCTTTTCGGGTAGTTTGGCTATGGTCAGCTGTCCATCTATAAGTAATTCCATAATTCTGAAAGCCATTGTACTGTACCTACGGCATACATATAAAGATAAGGTAGCAACCTAACTACTGTGAAATCTTATAAAAGACTGTTTTAAGACACTCTACATGGACAGCAACTCACTTTACACTTAACACAGGAGACTCAACTCATGATATGAAAGAAAGGAGATAGCTGTGAAAGTAGCTCATAACATTTTTATTGCTCAAAAGAGAGAGAAATGAGCATGACATTGAAGAAAACCTTTGAGTCTCTTCAAACAGTAGTATGTTGCTCATTGATGCTCATGCCGTCAGCTTGAATTTCTAATGTTTTGTCGATTTCACCGCTCCCTCATTGTTATATGGATTTAATCTCAAATTAAGTTGGAAATTTCAGCCGCAAACCAACCTCACAATCTGCAAAAAATATCTCAAGTCACTGATCATCATTTCATAATGCTAATACCATTTATATGTAACTTGCGATGTTCAGAATAAGTGTGGACATCCAGTACAAGACATTGTTCTTTGTTCTCATCATCATAAGATTAATCGCTCACAACCCAATTGCTTTCAAGATGTCCGAACATAGAAGGGTCGTTTATTCCCACCTCATTTATTTTGGTAATTAGTGTATCATTAACCCTAATGCCTGTGTGAAGATCTGGTCAGAAATCTGACTTGTGTTATGAAGCCTGTTCCAGCTGCAGTGGAAACAGCAGCCAGAGTCCAGACCTTCCTGTTCAGACAGAGCAGAGCCATTACAGGCTCAAGCCAAATCAGAGCCAGATGTCCACAGGCTGTTTGTATAAGCCATTTAATAATTCACTGAGCAGCCAATATAACTCAGACTGTATTGTGTTGTAGACCGTGGATTGCTCACGTTGTATTTTATAATAATCCAATGGAAAATGAATGATCGTATTAATCTTTTTCAGGAATGCAATGACTGGCCTTAAAAACCAGAACCAGCATATCAATCATCTCTTCATCTGTCCTCTTCCCCCTTTGTCTTATTTTCTAATGCACATTAATGCATATACATTTAAAAAAAAAACGTAATAACACTTTTGCCTTCAAAATGAATTTCATTTTTCAGTGAATAAATGCAACTTTGTATGTGGCTAATTCTTTACAGATTTTCCCCCATAACATAATTTGTAAGTGAGTATCAGTTTACATTTTTTAGTTTAAAAATAATAAATTATTTAATATATAAATTATGTAAGGAAAATTTTTTGTGTTTAGGTAGGGTCACAAATGTGTATACATAGACACACACACGCACGTATATATATATATATATATATATATATATATATATATATATACATACATTCTTCTTTACATCTTATGTAAATAACAAAAATTAATTTGGCTGGTTTTAAGGGCAGTGTCGCGCACACACGCACACACGCACGCACGCACACACACACACACACACACACACACACACACACACACACACACACATACACACACACATATTTATATATTTATACTCACCGTCCATATTTGGTATTCATAAATTGTGTGTATATATGCAATTTTGAGGCCTGGTAGACAGCATCATTACCCTTGTTGTGTCATGTTTATTATTAATTTATATTTACAAACAGAAGGTGACCTGGCTCATGGGAGAATGTTCCAACTCTGAACATGACATCATTGTTGCTTTGAATGCTTTTTAAATCCCTCTGAGTCTGCTTCCAAAACAAAAACTGGTGGGTAGGCCATTATTCATTTTTGTGATCTGTCTCTCCTCATTTTTCCTCGGTGCCATTATAAAACGGTATTAGATGCACTGTGACTGAATTGCAAGCTTACATTTGCATACACGCTCCCTAACATGCACATTTATCTGAATTGGTTCATGGGGCTGTGTTTTGTCTTACTAGTAGAAGGAGGTCCCATGGGTTCGGTCTTAGAAGCTCAGATGTCTAAGTCTGTGAGAACCTGGCGCTTCGAGCGCACAGCTCCAAATGCTGAAAGACACATTGTCTGGCTTCAGCACAGAGCAGAGCGCAGCTACCTACGGCTGTTTGCACAAAAAAGCCATTCCTTCCTGTTCTAATATTTTCATTTCCCCACCTCCGAGTGCAAGATTCCTGACAGATGTGTCTGGGTGCACGTATGTGGGCTTGTTTCGCAGGTCTGTTGGGTTACAGTAATGACTGTAGCAGAAGCACCCTTGCCTTATGTGAATTGTCACACGTTTCATTCATTCACAATATTTCTTGAGTTTATGCAGCAGTTTCAGAGCAGAGATTTTGTGTGCGTGTGTTTAATGCAATAAACATGTTCTAGCTGAGCAACACAACAACGAGTTGAGTGTAAAAGTTGTGGTGTGCTTTAGCACAAGGGTATGGAAGGTGCTATATACTGCAATGACTCATAAACTTAGTCCTGATCCAGACTTTCTGGATTGTTTTAGTATTGGAGGGTTATGAGATTCACAGAAGCCCTTACACTAGCTGAAAGAGTCTGAGCTGCATGTGGGTGTTCGTGTGTTAGTGATCTCTGAAAGGGTGAAGAGAGCTTCAGACAGACTGTGTCTCTCTGACTAAAGCGGAAAGACAGGACACAGAAACAGGTGAGGGCTGTCAACACGATCCTGATAACAGCTGTTAACATGGATACACGCAAATGCTGCAGATAGTTTGTCAGTGATCTCACAAGTACATTGAAACACAGTTGGCATTGTAAATAATTAAAACTGAATAAATAAATACAATTAGTTGATATTAAAATTTAGTTGATTTAAACTTTTTGTCTGGAAAATCACAAAGATGGCACTGATTATCATAGATCTAGTTCACATGATTACCTTAAAATCACCAGAGGTGGACCTTTTTTAAATAAAGGATTTTATTTTGAGAGGACGGTGGAGGCACAGAGGGTAGCAGGATCAGGGAAAGAACAAAGATTTGGGAGTCCAGCTTGACTCACCAAAAATGCAGTTACTCTGTATAAGTCCTGTCTCCATGGCCACGGGCTCTGACCCAGGAACATTTTCTAACTTGTTGTTCCCTTGCTTTTACTTTATAAAAACATGTCATTTTTACATTAAATAAAAAAAATTGTTGTTTTTATAACTATGTTTTGTGGGCTTTTTATGCCTTAAATGTGGACATTATTGCCTGGGGATAGGGGAGCAAGTTCTGCAAAGGACCATCGAAGCGGGAATCAATCTTAGCACACCTTGAGCACACTGCACTATATGTTGGCTCACTGGATTATTACAAAATCCTACTATTTTTCACATATTTTTGCTCAGAACTTTACATGAGATTGTTAATTTACATAAGTATTTAAGGTTAAAAAGCTAAACATCTATGTAGGAAGGTAAAAAAGATAATAAGTATATTGTTATATATTTGTATAATATATAATGTTTCAGAATGTGGTCGTTTTCCTTCTAAAGAGGAAAATACAAAGAGAAAGTATATATAGAATACTGTTCACTTCTTAAAACCCCTAATGTGTTATTTAACATTTTTGCTGAAAGTGATAGTTCCCCCAAATTGAAAATATGATCATTAATGCTTGTTTAGTTACAAGCATCTTTCCAAGTAGATTTATCTGTATTCATTAGAACAAAAAATTTATAAAGATTTCGAATAACTAAATGGTGAGCAAATTTAAATACTTTTTTAATCTCCACAAAATTTTATATTAGATGTGTAAAAGGATATGCAAGTAAGAAATCATTTAGATCTGATAACATCTCTGCTGTATCATTTTTTATTTCTGCATTTATTCATATTAGTCCCTATGTGGTTAAAGTCTCCCCTAAAATCTATAATCTTTAACCATCAAAGTTACATATTAAACTTTTTCTTTCCTTCATAAATATGTTTTCTGACTTAAAATAGCTTGCATTTAACTTAAGCTTAATTGAGTACACATCAGAGGTGGGTAGTAACGAGTTACATTTACTCCGTTACATGTACTTGAGTAAGTTTTTGAAAAAATAATACTTCAAGGAGTAGTTTTAAATCACTGTACTTTTTACTTTTACTTGAGTCATATTATTCTGAAGTAACTGTACTTTTACTTGAGTACAATTTTTGGCTACTCTACCCACCTCTGGTACACATGAATATGCAATTGGCATCATGCTTTTAACTTTCTTCGGCAAATCTTAGTTTGATGGGGTAATTACTTTGCACGTTGCTTGTCTTAAACGCCTTTTAAATCACCACATTAACTACAATAAATACTGAAACAGGGAGTACGTGACTTCTACAATTAACAACTTCTGTTGTCAAACTTTATAACTTCTGTGATGAAATGTGAAAATACCCAGCAGATGTGTGATGCCCAAATCTATTAACTACTCTTTTACACGTATATTCCCTCTTTCTCAATATCTATATTTGTTATACACTTGACAGTCTGTCAGATTTAAATGCCAAGTAAAGTTAAACCTGTAAAGAAAAGCTGATCACCAATGCCTCTTACAGCACTAATAGCGGCTTGTCTAGAAAACCCAAGTGTTTGTGTGGCAGTGCAGTAATTTCATCAGTATGTCCAAAGGTGAAATAAAAAAGCACTGAAGTCCAGACTCCTAGGTGCAATAAAAACATCAGCCTCTGGAAGACATTGTGTGTTAAGCATGATGTCTGCTACTCCGTTCAGAGAACTCAACCGCATACCACCGAACGCCTCGCTCAACTGCGTTTCGTTTCTAAAAAAGAAGAGCCCAGCTCTGTTCTCCACCGACTCAGACCAGTGCTCTTAATGGCCTGTTTATGCAGACTGAAAACACAAGGCAGAAAGGAAGTGGTGTGAATACACCATACCACACCTTCAAAAGTGGATGGAGTGAGAGGTGTAAGGCGCATACGCATCTATCATTCACGATATATATCGTTTTTATAATAATGGTAAGGACGTTTTCTACTGAAGATTGCCTTGGTAGGGTGTGTATGTGCATTTCAGATTGTCATCAGATAGTATGTTTTCGTGTTAGTGTCAAAAGGTCTGCTTAAAAGCCTAAAAGATGTTCTTTCACCTGATAATTTGGTGTATTTAAATGTGAACAAAGAAACCTTTCGTTTAAGCCACAGACGAGCAACGAGATACCGTTACTAGAGCGTTTTCCCACAGTTTGAAAGGCACTAATGTTTTGTTTTTTTCTCTTTCTTCATTGGCAGGTTCACCTTGGTGTTTGGCTGTCTCGTCCTGTCTGTATTGTCCACCATCCCTGCTCATATGGAGCTCTCAAGTCACTGTCTCTTCATACTGGTGAGGCGTTTATACCTAAACAGACATTGAATTCAGTAAATTCACAAAAACAAGCGATTGGATGTCAGTGTTGCTCTCCGATCTGGGGTTCTAAGATCCCTTCAGTGACTTCAGTGGATCTTGCTTGTGTTAAAAGATAATCACTCCGATTAAGTCATTTGATCCACGTGTTATGCTAAGCTGGTTTCATCTTGATGTTTTTCTGGCTGGTGGAGTCCTATCAGGTGGCGAAACTGAACGCATGGTGCTTTTAATTACATAATACCTGCATCCCACTGGATCCGTGGCACAGGTGTTCCTGTATCAGGGTCTGTATTGATGCTTTCATTTGGGTACTATGAACTGATCCATGAATTGCGCCTCCCTGCTGGTGGGAAAGCTGGAGGGAGGCATGACATTTGGGATCAGATTGTCTTCAGAATACACAAACAGTGTTGTGTCAAGCTGTGGGAAGCACAGATCAGCTGTCAAAGGGTGTCAGGACAGGACAGTTTAAATACTACCCCAGGCCGATTAACCCCTGAGTACCTATAGCTGGTTAAAAGGTCACTTCTCTAACTCTGTCAATCCATTTGTGTGAGTTCAGTTCTGTTTGGTGATAAGCTTTTAATAAAAACGTTTCACGAGACTTTGAATTTCACAAAAAATAAAACTTTTTTTGTGTGGAAAATATTACAATGATTGAGTAAAAAGCCAACTGTTCATTTCTATAAAATGTACACATAATATTATGCATTTGTAATGAAAAGAAAACAGATAACAAATATAACGAATATTTTTATATCAGTAAATATTCAAATAAATAAAAGAGAACAAATATTTAAAAAATATATATTTGGAATACAAACTCATATTTTCTGTGAATTTCAACAGAAATATTTGAGTTAATCAGATTAACTTTTACTTCCATATACACAAAATTTAAATTGAATATGTTTGGTGTAAATAGTTTAACATAAAAACAATAAAAATGTAAGTATACTGTAAAGTAGCACATAGTGCTCATCAGTTTTAATGTGCATGCATGCGTTATTGATGGATTCTTTGGTGTAAAAGATCAGCTTTTTAAACTTTATGCGGACAGATGTTTTATTAGGTGAAACCGTCGGCGAGCTCAGTTGGGAATATCTCACAACAGCAATTAGCTGAGAGCTGGAATGTGATGATGGATTAGCTAAGAGGTTAATTGTGTTAACTAGACATGACCGCAGTTTCCTGTGGTGAAGCAAAGTGTGGAGGCTAAAGAGACTGTACAGCCATGCTGTGCATTTAACAATGAGGCTCATTTTTTAGATATACAGTACTTTGGGAATATGGTTAGGGTTGTATTGCATTTTTGCCTCCCTTTGCAGAATTTTAGTTCCTTTACACAATAAGATGCTCAGCAGCTTGATGTACGATATACCTATTATTAACCATTGTTTAACGCTGCCGGATTCCTAAAATGCTTTGGAGAAAAGGGTTGGCTAAATGAATAAATGTAAATGTAATAAAGGTGTATTTGATGGCAATGACTGCTTTGATTGCAGTGTATAGTAGCAAATATATAAGAACACAAACTTAAAAAAGAAACGCAGCATATGAATGTTTAAAATGATAAATGTTTTTGAATAGTAATAATCATTGCTAAAAAAAATGCCCATTAAATACGATGGTATGTTGTAAAGGAATACTCTCTGAATACTCTAATGAAAATTCTCTCATGAAAAAGGAAACCTGAAATTGTTGTTACATCTATACGTTTTGTTTAACACAAACAGAAAGATGTTCTGTAGAATTAAGGTTTCTTGGTCAGCATTGATAAGCAGTTTAAATAAATAATGTTAAATTGTGTTTAAGAACTTTTTTACCGTAATTATCAAATATCTTCCACTATGTTCAACAGAACAGAAATGTAACAATTTCTTTTCTACTATGGTAGTCAGTGGTGCTTACTTTTTTCTAATACCTTTTTGTGTGTTTTCCACTAAAGAAAGAATTGTATACAGGTTTATAACAACTTGAGGATGAGTAAATGACAAAATTTTTGGTTCTTTATTATAACTGCAACAATTTAATGTTTTATTACATTTTACGAGTTAAAATAACTAATATATATCAACCATGTAATTGTTTATAACGTATACCTTTTCATTAAACAGTTTTTTTCATAGATTATGTTAAAAAACTCTTTTTACAAAACTTGTGTTGACCTGATATTGATACATATCAACAAAACAGACATAATATCATATTTCATATTTATTTTCATTTTTAAGAGAATATACATATATTTACATGTTTTAAAAAAGGGCCTTGTTATATTTATATTATTTTTGTGTTGTCTAATCAATATTTTTTGCTGTATAAATATAAGATATGATTTATCACTGTATGTACTTGTACTGGTTGATGGTGTTTGTGTTTTTGGGATTTGCAGGAGTTTGTGATGATTGTTGTATTTGGTCTGGAGTACATCATTCGCATCTGGTCGGCTGGGTGCTGCTGTCGCTACAGGGGATGGCAGGGCCGACTTCGCTTTGCAAGAAAACCATTCTGTGTCATCGGTAAGCTAAAACCTCTGCTATCAGTACACTTTCTTTCACGTCTAAGGGTGTTTGTACTGGTTGATGGATCTCCGTCCTTGGTGTAGATTTTGATAGATGATTAGCGCCTAATGATTGCTTCTCTACTCAGGATCGATGGCTGACCCAAACATACACAATCATTATGAGCTTTCTTTTAATTCCCTCCTGAGAAAAGGGATTGCCAATGCTGTTTATTAATTACACACCCCATGTGTGGTATTGTGTCGTACGAGGGTAATTTTAGTCTTTGGTGTGAATATATCATTGTGTGCTGTGTGTCATGCCCTGAACCTCATCTCCATTCATTAGGAAGCAGAGCTCCATCAGAAAGCCATCAACACAGTGACTAACTCTGAATTATGAGACAGTGAACAAAGACACAATTTCCCTTCCCTGCTTCAGACATTTATTTAGAATGTCCCATTGGAAATTATACAGAGATCTTGGCATACCCCTTAGACTCTTAATGAAGCACACCGCTGTAATAATACAGCACATCATCCATTACCGCCTCTGCTAGAAAACTCATATAAACATATTCATCTTAAACATTTTTAGTCATACTCGAAACAGATTTATATGTATTTAGGGCACTGCAATAGAAATAGTAAAGTTCACATTTAACTTAACGGACAATAATTATAAATCAGAAATGTTAATTTATGTACAATATTAAACTTTGCTCTTTTTTATAATTTAATACAATTTTCAAATATATAAATTTGAGGATTTTTATCTCATTTTATTTCAGTGTTATTTATATGGGTAGCCACTAGTAAATGTCATCGTAATGTGTATGTTTTGCCATCTGTCTATTTGGTCACATAAGATTTACTGCTCAGATGATCTGCTCACAAATGTCTGTAGTTTAGAAAGCAAATATGGCAGGTCTGTAGCACATGCACCAGCTGAGCAAACAGCCATCAAGGTGAATGGGAATTTTAATGGATATTTCTCTCCAGGTATTATAGACCTCCTTAAATCCTCCTGTTTGTTGATTAACCTACATAATACATTGTAAATCAATGCAAACAGATGAAACAGATACATTTTGTTCAGCAAGAAAATGACAATGACCATGTGGCTATGGTTTAAATGTTGTATAGTAGAGGTGCAGGGTACATCAAGTTATTTAAATATAGCTATCAATAACTCATTTTATTGCATAAATTAATTTTGAAATTAATTTTACAAACTTAGTTGGCACGGTTGTCTTGAACGCTGTATAATCCCTGCCTTGTAACTCCAGAACAGATTAAAGAACAAAGTCCACTATCTCATGATATTAAAGATTTTTAATATTCCAGCAAATCATTCCAGCTGCTTCTTACAAAATAAGTGACCTCATCACATTTAAACCTGGGAAACATGGTCCCAATACACGGCATTCAGAAGACTGCCATCATTTATTTTTTACAGCAGTCGAATCTGCTCAGATAAAAGTGCTGAACTGGACCACATTAAAAGCAGCCGCTCTCCAAATCGATTAACAATCACATTTCCACCTTTACATCACCCTTTCACAAAGCATTATACGTCAATTGTGCTTAGTGTTGTCAGAATGAGAACCTCCTGTAACAAATCAGACAGCACAGCTGCTCGCTTGGACATGGTGCAGCTTTTATGATTTTGGATTTCCACATTTTAGTATGGCTTTCGTTCACAAGAAACATAAATCTGCTTCACCAGTTCCCATCTGCTGGTGTTCCTCAACGTTCCAGTTTCACCTTGTAGCAACCTTTGAGAATCGTGAGATTCACATTTTACATAACAGACTTTTTGGACGCACCGTGAACTTGTGTGAGTCTTCCTGAAAGGAACTTTATTTCAAACCTCTGCAGGAAAATATGAGGAAGGTGATTTGAGTAAAGAACAATATTATCTCTGGTTAAGATGTGTTGGAAGCTAGAGGAGGATTAGATATGCAGTTCTGAAAGGTTGTGGCTTCCCAGCTCTCTCTTGGGTCTGCATCTGATATCATGGAAGAAGACCCAGTTATTGAAATATGGCTATCCCCCGATACTTATTAAGACACACAGATTAGTTTCTATGTAGTTGGTCTCATATGCTCATGGAATAGCTAGGTGGTCCTCTTCCCCGTTGAAGAAAGCTGTGTGATGCCAGAATGAATGATATTGATATTGTGAGATAAAGGCGACTGTCAGAGAGAGGATATTGCATTGTGCTGCTGATGCAGCTTAGCTGGGCTTTATTTTATATGGAATCTATATCTTCAGTGATTAACTGCTGCGATCATTTCTACAATAATAATGAAGCATTTATTTTGGAAATGTTGCTTGAATAAACAGTTGCTGTCTCTTCTGTTGCAGACATAATTGTGCTCATTGCATCCGTCGGCGTGGTTTCAGCTGGTAGCCAGGGCAATATTTTTGCCACGTCTGCTCTTCGCAGTCTGCGGTTTCTACAGATTCTGCGCATGGTGCGTATGGACAGGCGAGGCGGTACCTGGAAACTGCTGGGATCCGTTGTCTACGCTCATAGCAAGGTATGCTGGGAAACACTGTACCGGGGTAAACTTGAAAACTGTTTATTTTTGCCCAAACCTAACCTTCCAGGACATATCAACAAAGAATAGATTCCCTCGACTCTTTCTGAAAACAAGCAAAAGAAATATCTACTAAAAGACATTAGATAGTATGCAGAAGAGGAAATGTTACTTGTATAAACCTAAATGTTACAAAGTTAAACAACCAATTTAATAATTTGTTTATTTAAAGAAAAAAATTACTACCTATTGTCTTTTTAAACCTGTATGACTGTGCACAGAACACAAAAAGAATATTTTGGAAAAAGTTGGTAGCTGAACACTGGCACCAATTCACTTTTATTGTATGGACACAAAACCAATGCAAGTGGATGGATGCCAGTTGCCAACATTCTTCAAAATATCTGCATTATATGTGTTTGGCGGAAGAAAGAAACTCATGCAGGTTTGAAATAATGGAGCTGAGAATAAAGTGACAGAATTTGATAAAATTAATATACATAAAATTCCACAAATAGTTTGTTTAGTTGAAGAGTATAAACTGACCTCTGAACTATAGTTAGCATTTCTTTGGCTAAATTTTTTGCATAAAATGTATCTTTTGACAAAATATATATATACACAAACTCATATACAATATATATATATATATATATATATATATATATATGTATGTATATATGTTTATACAAAACATTTTTGTTATTCCCAAAAACATCCCAAAATAGACTCCCTAGAATAAGAAAATTAAAAGTCCTTCGGAATTAAATAAGTAGACTAGAACAAACCGTTCTGAGGTCCTTATTTTACGTGTTTTTATGTGGAGTCAGACATGTGACCCCCCAATCAACTTCTTTCTCCAGTGCTGCTTGAAGTGAAACTCATGCCATAGGCCTAGCCAAACCACATGCTTCCTCTGCCCTCATTTAGTGGGGAGATTAGGGGTCACCACAATGAATAACTGTGGTGCACATAATAGCAGAGTTATTCGCTTCTATCTCCTCTCAGAATCACATTTTCCTGACATATGTCAAATCTTTGAGAATATGATAGTATTCACATTGTGATGTTTTTAGGAGCTTGTGACCGCCTGGTACATCGGCTTCCTGGTGCTGATCTTCTCTTCATTCCTGGTCTACTTGGTGGAGAAAGAATTTAACAAACAGTTCGCCACCTATGCAGATGCTCTTTGGTGGGGTACGGTAAGTGGAAGATTAATTGTCAATCTTTGTGACTGGTTAAAATGAGTGTGTACGGTATAAATAAATAAAAAAACTTGTTTTTTATAAATCAATAAGTAATAAGTTACAACCTTCATATTGTTGGTGACCACACAGCATGACTGGTCATGCTTCCTCAACAGTTGACTCAACAAATCAATGCACCTCATTTCCAGCTCCCACCATGCACACAAAAGGCGTTTAAAGCAGACGTGAGGTCAGATGAGTCTCCCGCTGTACAGACAAACCAGCCAATCTTTCGCTGTCCCACAGTATTTACAGTGGGTTGAGCCCAAGTCAGCGTCAGGAGCTGTCAGGCAAGCTTCAGAGGAAAACATGAGAACAGAAATCTGGGCTTTGTGTGCGATGCGCTGTGAAAGGCCGCAGCGCTCTTCGCGTTTGACAAATCACTTTTACTGGATGTGTTGAATTTGTTTTGGCCTTGGCTTTGTTTAAGTATCCCCTGCCGGAGAGGGTTTAAAACGCTCACTTATGGAGGTGGAAAAAAGTGTGAGATGTCAGAAAAACCAAAGTGTTTCTCTTGCTAAAAGACGGATCAAACGCCTCACGTCTGTGTGGCCGTAACTTTATAGGAGAGCTCAGTTCAGCTTTAGTGTTTCTAGGTGTTTAGTGTGGCATAATGGGCAGAAGTTAATGCGTATGGAGCTTGACTTGGCCTCCACTGAGAAATATCCTGTTTAATGGCCGTTCAGTTGAAGAATCGGTGCAGACAGACCAAGACGGCACTCGGTGTGATCGAGCCAGAATTCGATCTTTTCCCTGTGTTTGGCTGTTATGTCACTGTTAAGTCGCTTGTTCAAAAGTTTCATCCAAGCCTGTTACAAATTTGAAAATGTAGCATTAAATCTGGGATTGCAGTTTCTTGTTTAAATTATTGGAGTGGAGGCAAGAAGAACCATGCCTGTTCCAACCTAACGTTATGATTGTTATATGAAGTGGCTAATTGATTCGAATTTGTTCAAGTGTTTCATAAAAAGGCGAGATTAGAACAAAAAGTAGTTTTGATGCTACACCCCGAGAAATGGTCAGTGGGGTTAAAGTCATACTTAAATGTAAGAATAGGATTGTATGAATTTGTACGAACTTACCACTATAAAGAATAATTACGAATTGCTGCAAACTGTTTTGGAAGGTCTGGAAGCACAATTTCGCGTGTTTCTCTATCCAATCAGATTTTGTCTTTTCAAACCTGTATGGCTTTCTTTTTATGCAGAATTTTTTTTTATGCAAAAGAAGAAATCAGAAGAATGTTGGGAATCGAACAGCAGTGGCGCTTATTCACTTCTATTGTATGGACATGAATCCAACACAAGTGAATGTGTGGCAGTTACAAACTTAAATATCTTCTTTTTGTTATTTGGAAGAAAGAAAGTCATTCAGGTTTGAAATGACAAGAGAGTGAATAAATGATGACACAGTTTTTGTTTTTGCGTGGACTGTTACTTTAAGTGTTTTGAAATGATTACCTATTGTCTTATCTTTCTTTAGATCACTCTCACCACCATTGGATACGGAGATAAAACTCCACAAACTTGGACGGGAAGGATTCTCTCTGCAGGTTTTGCTTTGCTGGGCATCTCATTCTTTGCTTTGCCTGCTGTGAGTATCCAGCTCTATTCTGGCATCAATGCAGAATGGTGAAAAGATTTTTGCGAATGAATGAGTTACTTCTTCCCGTAAACTAGCTTGTTTTCTACGTGTAACATCAAATAAATGTGCAATCTTTTAGGGAAAATGTTTTTAAAAGTTAATCTGTTTTAGATGGAACAGTTAAAAAGATTGTGATGATCAAATGTCTCGGTGTTCAAAATGTGTCTCTTAGTCCAAATCAGTAAAGTGGTAATTTTGGACGTTTGCTCTTTCTCTTTGGGTGGTTGTGTGTAGGGTATTCTCGGCTCTGGCTTCGCTCTGAAGGTTCAAGAGCAACATAGACAGAAGCACTTTGAAAAGAGGAGAAACCCAGCGGCCAGCCTGATACAGGTAAAAACGCTCAAACAGCTGATGAATGTTGTTATCATTTTATTCTACTATATGGATTCTTAATGTTCAGCACCTTCGATGTTTTATAATTCCGGCCTGTGATTTAAACTGTAATTGTTCTTTTTATGTACAACTTCATATTAATGCCCATTCGTGCCAGATATCCCATTAATTTCAAGTTTCACAGTCAGTAATTATGCAAAAGTTACTGTAATTGGTCCTCTTAGTGTCAACTTAAGTTGAATAATTAGCTAATTGCTACAACTCGGATAATTACACAATAAAAGCTATGTTCATTTTTATGCAAAAGAAGAGAAAATGAACCATATGATGGGCAATGATTGCATGACAGACTATTAGAGTCTATCATTTTCTGTTAGGGCCAAAGGAAACACTTGTTGATATTTATGATGTGTTTCCACGGAAGGTTTTCTGCACTAGAGAGTCCCAGAGGCAAATAGCTCTTTCTCTCTTGGCACGAGAAATAGATTATCTTCAGAGAGATGTGCACGCACACATCTACAAAACATTGAGGTGCTGTAATATTATAGAAATGAGTTACTTTCTTTATAATGTTGTTGGAACCAAGTCATAAATTAACAAATTTTTCAATCACTGTGATTTTGTGAAGTTTTTTTGCTTTTCCAGGTTGAGTTCTGATATTGCGGGGAGAAAAGATCCTATATCTGTCATTGGTCTTTGTGTTTATTTTGTCTCGTCCTGTTCTATCTCTTATGCTGTTTTTAATTTTCATTCTTTTTCCAAAGGCCTTTCGATGAGCAGCCAACCATCCAGCAGCAATAACTGTAATCATGTGTTTATAAAATGTGTTTCTTTAAAGAGATAGTAACCTGAAATGAACATTTCTCTCATCAATATATTCACCCTTTAGTAATTCTTAATGTTTAAAAGGTTTTTGGTTACCAACATAATTCTAAATATCTTTTCTATGTTTTGCAAAATAAAAGCCATACAGGGTCTAATTTTTCAGGGTCTAATAACTATCGCTTTAAAGTGCTTTGCGTATTATGAAAGTGAATTGCGTTCGTGGTGGAATTGTATTCACTTTAATTCTGTGAACAAACAATGCATTTTTTATTGTTTAAAACAGATAAGCAATAAACATTATTTAAATTATTTGAATAAAAAATCTTAGAATGACCTGAGGGTGAGGAAATGATGACAGAATTTATTAATTTTGATGAACTATCCCTTTAAGGTTTAACATTGCAGGAACTGCATTGGTGCATAATTTATGCTGCCTCACCTGCCTCAAATGACTTTCGGCCTTTACATAACAGAGGATTATATATACATATCTTAGTTATGATCTGTGGAGTGTGACTCCTAGCTATGTCTGGGTTCGGATTCTTTCCTGCATGTTGTTGTTTTCTTTTTGCTGATTTGTATGGAATGATGGAAAATATGCCCTCCCTCCTCACTGCTGTCAAGCTGTCAACTCCGCAATTTCAGAGCACCATCTTCAGTATTTCACCGTTGTGATGTTTTTGTCATTACTACACGTCATGTCTGCCTTTCTCATTGTTTTAGTCATAAAATTAAAACATTAGCAATACTTTTAGTACATCTCTATCATGATCACATTACTGTGTTTCATTTCTGTTTTATATCTTTTATAATAACTATTAAATCATTATTTCCTTTCAATTAAATCTAGGAAAAGGAGTACAAATATTTGTAAAATAATACATATAAAGTGAAGTAGCATAAATGAATGCATAGACTACAAACCAAATCTTGCACTCTGTTTCAACAATAGTTACTTGTCAGCATTTTTCTTACTTTATTTTACATTTTTATGTGCACTCTTTTCACTGGATAAGTATAGGCCTCTTTTTCCTAACCACATCACTTTAAAGTCGTCTGGCTGTTTTGATGTTGTGTGTGCCACCCAGGCATCAAGACATTTATCCAACAACGTTTCCACACATATTTGGAGGTGGAATATTGGCGTGAAGAATATCCCAATGTTTACGCTTTTTAAATTTACAGTGAGGTTGAACGTCTGAGACCACATAAAAATTTGGCTTTTAAATCTACTGGAAATAAACAAATAGGACACTATTTAAATAAGGAAGTTTGTGATGTTGACAATATAGACAACAGCTTTATTTGTTCAGAGGAGTCAGGTTGCTTTGCCTCTATTGAAGCTCTCAGGAAGCTTTTGGGAACATTCTCAGCTCATTCGGCATAGCATGGACCATCAGGTTTTACAACCTGGTGCAAACTTGAATAGAGACCGTCTTTAAAGCAAAAGGGCACATACCAAACGCACTATAAATTAATTTTTTTTTAAATAATATTAAATACTTTTATGCACACTATCACGAATATAAACTTTTATGTTTATTAATTCATGTATT
Organism: Triplophysa yarkandensis; assembly: GCA_033220385.1. Taxonomy (NCBI): domain Eukaryota; kingdom Metazoa; phylum Chordata; class Actinopteri; order Cypriniformes; family Nemacheilidae; genus Triplophysa; species Triplophysa yarkandensis. Next base: position 1,162,414 of record CM065665.1, read on the forward strand.
TTTACATTTAAATTTACATTTATTCATTTGGCAGATGCTTTAATCCAAAAGCGACTTACAATTTTATGCAGTAGTCAATCATAACTGCAGAGCAAACTGGGGTCATGGTCTGCTGACCCTAGGATTTGTGCCCGCAACCGTCAGCTTACAAGTCCAACTGTCTAACCACCAGACCACAACTGACCCTACTTGGTATTAGTGGTCTCAGACGTTTGGCCTTCACAGTATGGGAGATTCTAAAAACATCCACATTTTGATGCATAACACTTCAGATGTAACTCCTCAAACAAATAAAAGCAGCAGTTGAACAAATGTCTTGAGCCAAAAATTCACAGATTCACAGATTCACTGGCTGTTCCCTCACCATGCTATTGTCTTTCTCCACCCATATCCCTGTGTGTGTGTGTTTGTGTGTGTTTGTCTGTCTCCTGAACCAGGCTGCCTGGCGTCTCTACTCCACAGACCTCTCCAGAACATACCTGAGCGCCACATGGCTGTTCTATAAAAGTGCTCTCCCTCCTCAAAGGCATGTATCAATGCAGTGAACTCAAGGAAGGACGCTTACATGAACCGGTTCTTACTAATCTTTTTCTTTTCTTTTTGTTGTTCTTTTTTTCCAACCCCTGCTTCTTTCCTGGCCTGGTGTGTTTCTCTTTTATTTTCTACTTTTGGTTTCCCTCCCTTTTGGTTATCCTGGTTTTGTATACTCTGCACGTAGTGTGTGTGGCGTAGCTATGCGGCTGATGAGAACTCGGTTTCCATTGCTACCTGGAAGCCTCATTTGAAGGCGTTGCATACCTGCAGCCCTGCAAAGTAGGTACAACTGTGGCAGCTGGTGTCATCTTTGGTGTCGTGGCTTCTGTAGCTCTCATTTCCCCGCCTTTACTTTGCAAACAGATTTCTTTTAGTCTGTCTCTTCTGTTCATGCATAATCCTCTCCTCTATATCCTACTGCAGTCTTTTAAATGTCCGTGCTTGTTAGAGGTATAAGCACGCTCTTATGGCCAGAGGTATACCAAGCACAGAGAAATTATCCTCGTGATCAAAGGCAAACCTCATTCTTAAAAATAAAGATGCCTTAACGGTTCTTCACAGTAATGCCACAATTTTTGTTTCCACAAAGAAGTATTTAGATAAACGTTCGTAAAAGAACCATCTCTTTCTTACTCTATATTTACTTCAAGAACCTTAAGGACATTTTAATTGACAGTAAAGGCCGTTGGAAAAATACTTGATTGTTAAGACAAAGTACTTAAATGGTTGCTGTTTATTGATTTTCGCATATGTAATAAAGGAAACTAAAATCAATATTTCAGTTGTTTAATATACTTTGTTATATAGTTGCTTAAATACTGCTGACTGTATTCAGAATTCCAGTCAAGTCCACACAAGTTCTTTCTCAGTTATGGAAAGAATGAAGATGTATTGTTTTAGGTCACAGACTGTATTTTGGTCATTGATGAGATGTCTCTGCACAAGGATGGATGATCATAGTGAAGGCCAATTACATTTCACAGTGAAATAAATGGATCCTGTAAACACAGGAGTGTCATTTTATTGCCTTGTTTAAAACTGATTTAATTCAAGGTGACTTGAAAAGTTTGTTATATTTTAGTTTTTTTAATTATATGCTACTCATTTAAGATTACTTTAAAACAAAAACATGTTAATTTGATTTATTTATTTTAAGTTACAAAAAAAATTACTAACTCCCTAGTTGCTCTAAACCTGTATACATTTCTTTGTTCTGATAAACAAAAGTTAAGATATTTGGGTGAATGCATGTATCCACACAGCTCTTTGACCCCATTATCTACCAAAGTAGGAAATAATCCTAAAAATGATCCAAGAACTTGCTTGTCTTCATTCTTAAAAAAATTCTCATTTTGTGTTCAACACAACGAAAAATAAAGTAATTTATTGTTGTAGTCAATGGGTCCAAGTATCGACTACTACTTAAATGTGAGTGATTGATGACAGAATTTTTATTTTTGGGTCAACTTCCCCATAAAAGACAATATGATTGAACCAACTAAGCTTAGTAGGTAAAATAAAAAACAATAGACCAAGTAATACCTAAAAAGTACTTAATTATTATAAGTACAAATTTCTACTAGGTTTGTTTTTTAAAGTAAACACAAAAGTTTCGGCTTGGATAAGAGTCATAACTTCACACCTGGTTCCTTGTGTGTGTTCAGGGGTGACTGAATTTCCCTCATTCTGCCCAGAGCAGATAAATCAGACCCAACAGAAGCCCAGACCATTTGTGGACAGACACCCGAAGACACATAAATAGCGCTCTGATAAAATGGATGTGTTGTTATATTCAGGCCATTCACTAGTTCTCCTGTAATAACACCCTGAACACCTCCTCATCCCAACACTGTACCCCTCTGCTTGACTGTGCATTGCTCATAGCTGGCATGTCTGCATGAGACCCATCTTTACATTTCTTTTTTACTATGAGTGTGTGTTTGCTTTACTTTTTTAACATGTTAACTATACCGCTTGTGACACAGAGAGAAATATACTGACGAGTTTCATTCTTCAAACGAAACGCTCAGTATATTTGTCATGTCCTGTAGTTCCTGTAGTTGCTGTCATTTATGTCAAGTATTAATATCTTGCCTCTTTTCTCCCATGTTTTTAACTAACACCTGTAGGAAAGACCAGGGGGAAACCATCAGCAGGTTTGTTGCTCTTGTTTCTACATCACTCTGGAATGTTTCACTGAACCAATTATGTTACTGTAGCTACAATAGAAACTAGGGAGAAGATTTAGTGCAGTCATTCACTTTCATGGCATATCACATGTCTTGCTTTACCTTTCATTGTCATTGTTTGCCATTTGCCAAAGATTTTTTTAATGAAGATTAATTTGTTGCGAATTAATTTGTTGTACACTGTTTCTTCAGCTGTATCTTCAAGCTCAATACAATTTATTTTTTACTTTTCTAAAAAAATGTCTGTTGGAATTAATAAATCATATCATTTACATCGGTTGCACACGATTTAATGAAGAATTTTTAACTTTTTTTAAATTTCAAGAGAAATCATGTTTAAAAAAATTCCAACAATCCATTTTTAAGTGCAATAAAATTTCTAATGAAATTGCGTATGTAAGTGTATTAGTTTGTTTTTATGTCGGAAGCATATGAGGCTTTGCAACACACTCTCATGGATTTCATGATATTGTCACAAACTCTAATCTATTGTTTTGTGTCACTCAAAATGCTTTTCCCCTTTTTTCATGTCACCCAACACGCTTTTTCCACTCTTGTTCTCTTGATAGCATGATTCTAACTTTCCCCCTGTAATGTTAAGTTTAGGGGCAGGGTTAGGGTTACCCATTTCTTCCTGTCCTGTAGTGTTTGGTTTAGAGGCGAGGTTAGGGTTACGCATTATAGGTTTAGAGTTGGACCTAGGGTAGGCATGTACCTTTGTTTTGCCGACTTGTGAAACTTGCATTTTTAGCCAAATTAGTCCCTCTGCTTAGTTTTTTTTTTTTTGTGAGGTGAAGGTATTGTTTAGCCAACTTTTTACAAAATCTTTTGATGTCACATTATAATTAGATATACTCAATGTACAAATACATGCAGTCTGTGTATTAAAAGTAGTGCTGGTGACATGAAAATAAATTGTGATTGTGATGCGAAAAAGGCCCTGTTGAGTGACAGGGAAATGGGGGAAATCCATAGTCATATATTTTAAAATTTCATCACAAAATCCCGAATTGCGGTGACAATGGGTTGGGCTATAATATTAATGTTTGTTGTCAGGCAGATGTGATGCATTTGTGTATGCATTTCCTGTCATTTCAGAAACTGTGCTTGTTGCTCAAACCTTTTTTAAGCCCTTTCGCATTTAGTGAACACTGTAATTGGTTGTCTGCTTGGTTTCTAACAATTATTTGAAGAGCACAGCACCAGCACTCAGATTTAAAAGAAGTCATTTACAATTGCAAAGCCCTCGGTGTGGCAAATGTGTCATTTGTTGTGTTGGAAAATTAACCTTCAAATCGCAAAGGCGTTACAATAAACAGCTTTGCTGTGAAAACTTTTTGCATAGCTTATGGAGTTTTGGCTTTGGGCAAAAACATTAGGTTGTTTGTGCCATATAATCCATTCTCTAACTGGTTATAGTGAATTGAATGCTTAGAAAAGAGCAAATGTACAATTGACTTTTAAACCCAAGAAATCCAAGAAATGAGTCATACAAAGGTGGCTTCCACCCGGTTTATGTTATATAGTTCTCGTGTGACTGTTTTTGTGTGTGGTTTTGATTGAGACAAAACTAATGAAACTTAACCATGTTTTGTTGCGTTTTGCTCCATTTTACGGCAAGTCATGATTCTGTTTTGTACCATCCATGTCATTCTTCCAGTTAAGGAACTTGTTTCTCCTCACAGTCTGACTAACTCATCTGCCATCTGTCTCCCTCATTTCCTTAGTAAGGGTCATAGTAATAGACAGAGGCTCTTCAGGAGGTATACCACACGGATATATAGGTACCCAGCATCCCCCACTGCTCCAGCAATATGACCGATGTGAATGCTGACTAATCTCATGCATGTATGATGGTGGTGGTTACCTAAGATAACCTGTCCCCTCTCAAATCCCAAAGCGACTCTAAACATACAAGGGGGCTATCTACTTCTGTGCCTGTTGCCTGAAGGATTACATTGAGCTGTTTTCAAAATTCAGTTTAGTTACAGATGTTCCCGTGATGTATTATGGTTATTTTATCAAAGTTGTAAAACTACTGACTTGTATGTGTCATCTGTGCAACGTTGGCAGCTATAAGAATAACATCTAGATGTTTTTTAATGTTTGCTGTACTTGCTGTACCCTAGCAAAACATTTACTGTATATGAGGAAGAAATTCAAACAACGCATTCATTTCTATTGACACGTTTTCATTTGCCACAATGAAAACAGTGGGTTGTTGGAATAACCTGAGTTTATCATGTACATCAGTTCCACATGATTAAATGAAGTTGTTTTAACATATTTATCTCGAAATAAAAACATTTTTAAAACAAGCTTTTCATTGTGTAAAAAACAACTAAGGTACATAATAAAATTAAGTTATTCCAATAACCCATTTTTTCAGTGCACTAAAAGTGACTTATGTGAATTACGTTAGTTCAGTTTTTCACAAATATTGTCATATGCAATAACTTGTTATTTATTTTAGTTAAATGTTAATCTTGTAAAAGTTACTTTTGAACTTGCATGTTGCATGTGCATGAAAACCTTGTTCTATACGGCTAGAATTAACCTATAGCATTGCCAGAGCTTCTAAACCCCAATGTCCAAATGTACAAATTCCAAGGCATGAGTATGAAGTCAAATATGCACAGTGTAGTATGACAAACACATTGTACTATTTTAAAAAAAGAAGTATTCTCTTGATTAATAATCATTTTGTTCATTATTCATTCATTCTTATTTATATAATATCATTTTATATATACATTGTCTCAGTCTCTACATTAGACCTAGAAGACATCGTTTTTTTTAAGGGTTTTCACAGACAGCAATGGAAATAGGGTGGGCTTTAAAATGTTAAGTGCTTGCTGATGGTTGCAATCTTGGAATGGCAATTGTTTTGCATGTTACTTTTGATGCGAGATTGGTTCGGGTTAGTATTTCTGGCTTGGGCAAAGAGTATCCAAGAGGTGATTTGAAGTCATGCCTTAAAGCATGAGAAAAGATGTGTTCTTTATTGGAGAAATCCAATAAAAACTTGAGAAACAAGACTTTTTTCATTAAACCAACCAATAGTTAAATACTTCTTTCTAAATTCAAGATCTAATTGTTATATCTTTTTTTCCCACATCTTCCTACTTCCGTTTATCTCCATTTCCTCTCCTGCAGCCAAAAGCTTAGTTTTCGAGAGCGTGTGCGCATGGCCAGTCCTCGTGGTCAAAGCATGAAGAGCAGACAGATGTCGGTGAATGACCGGCGCTCTCCGGGCACAGAGGTGGGTGTAGAGGGCAGCAGTCCTGCTAAGGTCCAGAAAAGCTGGAGCTTCAACGACCGGACTCGCTTTCGCCCATCCCTCAGACTCAAGAGCCAATCGCGAGCAACCACTGAAGGTAAACTTTTTTTCTAATTGGATGAACCATTGAGTAGTGTTTTACTTTATAATTACTTTCTTATTTTTTAGTTTAACCACATTGACTCTGAACCATGAATGAAAAATTATCAATGAATGATTTCATTGAGCCATGAATGAAAATAACTACAACCTTAATGGCATGGAGGCCATTCTTTCCTTTACTACTGCTTGATATTGGTAGCCAATTGTTTAATAGAAATAATCCACAATAAAACAATTTAAGTTGCAGCTGTACTCCCAGAGGACCCTGTGTTTGTCTAAACTAACCTTAGCTTATGCTCTCAACCCCAGAAACCCCTTGAGGCAATAGAGCAAAATCAGAGAAATAGACATTGTTTATTAGGAGATATTAAGTATTGACAGAATCCTGCTCATTAAATAAGAAAAACTGACAGGCTAAGGCCCCTGGGGAAGTTAATAATTGAAACAGTTGGATACAATTCTGCTTAGTTAATATCAAAAATATAACCAGTTATATTAACTTAACAAAATATTTTATATAAACACTAAATTGATTTTCCAGTGCGAGATATAAAAACACACACGCCCGCACGCTCGGTATATATATTATATATATTTTTTTATCTTTTTCAACTATTTGTATTGCACACCTAATATTTTTGGTGGATTCTTAAATAAATATTTCAGATTAATATACCAGTTTAACATAATTTTACATATATATATACAGTACACAAACTAAAGCAGCATATTTACTTCAAAGTATTGTTTTTTAGTTTTTAAAGTCTTAAAGCATAATCTACTGAAATGTTTCTTTTTGACTTACACTTTTAATATTGAGTCGAATCATCTGTCTTTGTGTGCTTAAAGGAATAATGCCTGAAAATGAAAAGCTTCTGATAAAACCCTGTTTTGCCGCCTCCAGGCTTAATGTAATGCTTCAGTATAGAGGTGGCTGGGTGGTGTGGTCAAGGTGATAGGGGTCAAGGAAAGATTTCTGAATGCTGTGTTGACTCATACCTCTATTGATCGAAGCTTGGCTGTCTCTTCAACCTAGTTACGTTTTCAAAAGGCATCTGGGCAACTATTTCAGCTCCATGCAATTGTTTTCTCTTTCTCTGTCAAATAGCCGACACCAATTTTGGAGCAGATGATGCTTTCGATGAGAAGGGATGTCACTGTGATGTGACTGTGGAAGATCTGTCTGCTCCGCTGAAGTCAGTCATCAGGGCCATCAGGTGAGCGTTTGAACATCATGCCGGGAGCATCTACTTTTAAGGGAAATGTGTGCAGAATTTTATGTGATATTGCAAAAAGTTTCCGGTAATATCCTAATGTAATATATGGTCAGTGATATATCTCATTGGTCCAAATTCTTGCTTTATAACTCTGATACATGAATTATAACACAAAACATCACACAGAGGTATCATATAATGCATCCGAGGTTTATTGTGTTCTGGTGTCTCGTGTTGCTGCAGCTGGATAATGATTTTTCGGACTCCTTCGGTGGAGCCTTGAGGGATTCACAGTGTGGTTCACAGGGGTTCACCACATACTTTGTTCACCCTGCTTGGTTGAGGCACATTGTATCACATTAGAGCTGTCATCACTCTCTCTTACTCTTTCTTTCTCCTGCTGGCAGAGGCCACTGATTGTTGCTTCAGGTGGCTCTGTTCAATTTCAACCCCCTAACCATTAGGGTCTCCCATGGGGCAGGGGGATGAGAAATTTCCCTCTTTGCTTTCCCAGGGTGTCGGATGGAAACGCTCACAGCCAGTGCTGTTTCCAAACCAGCTCATCTGACATACACCTGAGAGATTAAGAAAAACGGACAGGGACAATGTTGCGCTGAGATATGTGTCAATATTTGCAGTGTTGCGTTCTTCTCCAGTGTGTCCGTCACCTAACAGGTTGAGTTTCAGTGGGGTTATCCGGCCTGTGGTATTACTTGTTTACACAGTTAATGTCTTCCAACCCACATGGCTTCACTTGAGTATAGGCTTTACTAGAGTAACAATTTTGTTAACTGTTTCTGATCAAATGTAAATCTGATCTTGTTTTTAAGACACTGCTTTTTCAATTTGTGACTTTTTACTGTCCTCTAGTGGTTATAGGCTTACACACAGAACATGTCTTGATGTATGCATTATCCCAAACATCTACACAACATAACATGTAATTTATGCATTTGCAAAATGTTTTCATCCAAAGCAAATTGAATGCATTATGCTATACATTTGAATCTGAGTATGTGCAGTCCCTGCACACAATAAACATGTTAACTTAATAAAATATTTTTTAGTAGGACATATTAAAATAATAGATAAAAGATAAATGCTCTAAAATAAACAAATATTATTCAAATTTATGTTATCTATTTAACAAATATTTATTTGTAATATACACTTAATGTCTTTTGGATATAAATATTAGTTAATCAGATTTCCCTCTTTTACATATATATATACAATCTAAAAAGTATATTTAATTAATTTCAAAGCATTCAAATTTAACTCCTTTCCAGAAAAAACAGTAACATTTTTTAATGTGAGACCAACCCTATGACGCTGGCATAACCACCTACCTACAGGAAATCTTCTCTCCATCTGAAATAAACAGATGAAGCATTATCACTTAAAATATCACACAATCCATTAATCTCTATAACATATTTGTTAATACAGAACTGTATTGTAACCCAAACCCATTTTATTTCATAGGATAATGAAATTCCACGTGGCCAAAAAGAAATTTAAGGAGACGCTTCGGCCGTATGATGTGAAAGATGTGATTGAGCAATACTCTGCTGGTCACCTGGATATGTTGTGCCGTATAAAGAGTCTCCAGACTAGGTGAGAATTTATCACTAGTAAAAGTCATTGACATATACGTATACATTTTTAGAAAGAGGTTTACAATCATATATTTATAATTTTCTTTAACATAATGCACACCAGCACATATTCACAAAACACTTTGAACAGCAATATACATTGACAGAGAGAAGGAAATTGAATTCATACACACATTCGTCTTCTACATGTTTGTGTCTGTACTCTCCCTTTCAGGTTGGATACCATTGTGGGTCCACAGACCCTGAGCAGCAAAGCCAAGACCTTTTCTTCTCCCTCCCTGCACTTGTATTACAGCCAGGCCAAGAAGAAACACTCCTCCTTAGGGTCAGCTGACCCACAATCCCCACATTCAGACACCTTAGGGATCAGAGTCGATTGCTGAGGCTGTGTGTTCAGATCCTCTGGGATCTTTAGGCTTTAATACTGGACATTGGTTTGAACATTTCGACAGTTTTAGTTTTAAAGAATATTTCACTTTGTATCTTAGAGATGTTCTTTGACTGACCCACAGCCTCATGCTCTTGACTCTGTCCGATACATCATTCATTACTTTCCTTTCTATATACAGAACGCTCTAACTGTTTAACAAAGATGTGTAGCCGACCGTGATGCAGCTCATGGACTAACTTGTAGATGGATTCCTTTCTGCTTTCTGAATGTTTCAAAGCTGATTTTACACACAGTTTTTAAAGTATTTTGTTGGGCATGGAATGAAAGCATGAAATGCTGTGTCTTATTGAAACAGATTAATAATTAACTTTCTAACAATCTCTTACTTACAGTTGGACATAAATATAAAATAAGATAACATAGTGACTGACTTTAGAATAATGTTTAGGATGTTGGATAAATATCAAACGGACAGTTTACCCAAACTTTTAATCAAAGCGATCGAAACTATGCCTCTTGCATTGCTAGCGCCATACTCTAACCACAAAGATACAGGAAAGCCACAACTTTCATTCCTCTGCAGAAACCAAAAGATATTTTGAGGAATGGTCACCAAACAATGGTAGCCTTGGTTTGTGTCCATACAATATAAGTGATTGTGTACCACTGTTGTTTGGTTACCAACATTCTACAAAATATCTTATTTTTTTGTTCAGTGGAAGAAAGAAAGTCATACAGGTTTGACGAGAGGGTAAATACATGATGACAGGCTTTTCATTTTGGGTAAATTAAACTTTAATGGTACAGCTCACAAGAATAAAAACTTTTAAACATTATTTATTAATCATCTCAATTAACCCCATATAAATCAATGGTTTTGATGGATCACAGAAGAAGAAATTCTGAGCTGTTACAACAAAAATAAAAGCACAGCAAAGTGTTGTAGACAGTTTCTCATTTCTCATTGAGTTAAAGAATAAAAGTATTTACTCATAACAGAAGTAATGACAGAGTTTTTATTTTCTTCTGTGAGCTATTGCTTTAAACTACAATTCATTGCTGTCTATGATTAAATGAGTAACCTGTTATCTAAAACATAACTTGCCAAATTGAATGTGCACTGTAGAAGTTAGTGCTATAAACACATTTCCTGCAACAATATTCCTCCCTCCCTTTCCGAACTAAAATGTATGTGACCCCAATGTGTGTTTTTCATCCAGACTTTCTACAGCAGTGGGCCCACATCAGACACTGAGCTCCAAAGCCAGGAACCTTTCTTCTCCCTCTCTACACATGTATTACAACCAAAGCAGGAAGAAGAACCCTGGGTCAGATGGGACAGGGGTTGAGCCGATACTGTACTTACATGAATCAGTTGATACTGTACACAGGGTCCAATGATGTACCTGCACAGTATACATAAAGATAACATGTTTATCAACCAAAATACTGATAACATCATTAGCATATCCACAATGATGATTACAGATCACCTTTCAGTTGTATTCAAAGAACCACAGAATATTCATCATTGGACTCTCTGATTAATTCATGTTAGCAATTTTCCTAATCCAAGGAGATTAATTGTACATATTCTGGTTTGGTTAATAGGTGTAATATAAACGGTTGCCGTTGATTTAACTTAAACTGCTCTTGCATGATAAATTTGGAGGGATCATGAATCATAAAAAAAACATTTTTAACACTTGACAAATTCTTTCAGATTTTTATAAATGATAGGAGAACGTCTTCACTGTATTAAATGGCAGTATGACGTAAAAACTATAATACTAGAGAAACATGTCATGTTAACCCTGTATGACTGTCTTCCAAAGAACAAAAATGAAGATATTTTGAAGAATGTTAGTATATGACACTTTCATAGGTTCTGTGTGAATATGTGTGCCACTAATGTCCGTTTACCAATTTTCTAATAAACATCTTTGGTGTTATGCATTAAAAATAAAATTGGTAGTCAAGCACTGGCATTGGTTTTGTTTGAATGGGTGCAAGGACCAAAATTCTTGAAAATATCTTATTTTGGTTCTTTGGAAAAAAGAAAGTCATGCAGGATTTAAGTGACAGGAGGGTGAGTAAATGGTGACAGAATTGTTTTTTGGGTTTGAACAATTACTTTAAAAAATGATTTTAACTATCTGATACACAATGAACCAAAAAAGCATTTCAGAGAGCAAGTAACTTACAAATTATCTAACATCTTTATCATTAATATGAAATCAGAATTCATGTATTTTACATAATTTAGTGAAACAACAGACAACTTCTTCTCGCCTCCTGATGCACTAACTTATTTTCTTATCCACTAACCAAAATCAGGTTTTGTCGTGCTGTGCTGGAGCTAAAGGAACATCAATATAAAAGTGCATTCCCATGCTCACATGTATGCTCTTGTGTTATAGGGTGGATCAGATACTAGGAAAGGGCCAGATTTCTGTAGACAGGAGAGGCCGGGAGAAAATCCTTCCAGAGGGCGAGTCTCTGGAGCATGACATGAGCATGCTTGGCCGTGTCTGCAAAGTAGAGAGACAAGTAAGTCATCCATATAAGTGTGGAGGTCAAATAACATGTGACACACTTTCAGTAATTTTTTTTCTTAATAATAATCTAGGTGCAGTCCATTGAGTCAAAGCTGGACTCTTTGCTGGATATATACCGTCAGGTGTTGCAGAAAGGATCCTCCTCAATGCTGGGTCTATCCGCCTTGCCTCTATTCGAGCTGGATCAAACCTCTGACTACCAAAGTTCCATCCACAGTAAAGACTTGTCGTCCTCTTCTGCCAATGGCATGTCCTGCTCCGGCAGCAGTAACCTGCACCGTGGCCTGCATCTTGCCCTGGCCCCTAGCGAACTCAACCTGGGTACAGGTTACACACCTTCGGCCTCCTCTTTCTCACCTTCCCCCTTACTCAACAATCAACCCTCCAGCCCTGACTGTTTCTACCCTGCTTCCCCACCTCCCATCCTCACTCCCAATAACCTTTCCGGATGCCATCAGCGATTCCCCGAGCTGACCAGGCCTATGGCGACTGTCCATTCGACCGCAACCACCCTTCAGCTCCCACCTATGGTGCCCTTGTCTCAGTGCCGGTCCACTGGCCTTATCCCGGAAACGTTACTGGAGAGCAGGGCGGAGTGCCCGAACTCTTGCCTGCTGAGTACCCAAACTGAAGTTCAGTTAGACGAAGAGGCGGATAACATGGAAAGCACGGTACAGATGAGGAACAAGCCGGACCGTAGCTCTAAGGAAGAGGGGTCCTGGAGGAGACATTTGAGCCTCGATATGGATCCTTTGGGGCTGATGTCATCCCCAGCGACCACTTCCCTGAAAGTTGAGCACGGGCTTGGTAAGTCTCTCTCCGCTCAGAACCTCATGCTACCGGCTGCTGCGGACTGCCATCCCAGCCTGTCCGCTCGGAGCAGCGGCAGTAGCAACAACGAATCCAGCGACCGAGAGCCGCTGGCCGACTGGGGCGAAACAGAGCTGTTCATCAATGATAAAGAGCTGGACACCACCGAGGGTGACCACTACCTCCTCCACCACCAACAAAACACAGATATAACCTTCTCCACTGAACAAATGCGGACTGGAGCCAGTGGGCCGTTTCCAAATCAGCCTGGACCAAGAGATAGCCCGGAGTCCAATAACCTGCCTCACGTATGCTTAGAATAACCCCAGGCCACAGGGATATCACTGTGGGGAACGGACACATGTCTCATGTCCCGTGTGCTTTTGTTTCCCAAAGGAGTATCCAAATGCAGTCTATCTTTTCTAATTTTCACAAAGATTCTCATCAGTTTGTTTGTACGTAGATATCAATGCATGGAAGTTTGCATCAATCCAGTTTGTCAAAAAAAAAAATAAGAGTAAGAGAATGTTTATCATCGGGGAAACTGATGGGAAGCATTTGAGGTTGTGGTACTGAATGAGCTCTTCTTTCAGACTTGCATGGGAACGGCATGTTTCAAATCCAACAGCAGGTTTGGAAGTGTGTATGCACTTATTGCAACAAGCTCTTGCTCAGCATTTTCACTTCCTTCTCGAATGGTTTGCAATTCACTCACATGCATGTGTTGAGGATTATGAGAAGATGAGCAGAAAACCAGATGGGTTTTTCCCATGTTATGCCGTGATACTATGCAGACCTCAGCTATCAGCAGGGTTTGCAAGAAACTTCAGATAAATGAACACAGACCAAATTGCATCTTCACACTGTAGCTTACAAAGAGTGTATTTTTTAATTAAACTAAAATTGTAAGAAGTATTCGAATGCTTTTATGAATGGGAGATTCAAATTTAGTTTCCAGGAGAGTTTCGTTATTCCAGAGCTTTCATGCGGACATTTGGCTGCTAAAATGTGGAACAGGGTGGAGAGATCACATCCATTTCATTAACACAATAAATCCATGGTTGCAGTATCATTTAGATTTTTTTCGGTTGTTTAGTGAATTAAATATATTTAATAAAAATGATTTGGCTTTCAATAGAAAATGATTAAATGTTTCTGTTGGAACACCAGCTATATTTCATCTGTGTTTTATTTTATATCAGCTTTAAACGTCTGCAGCATTATATCTAAATGTCTTATGCCTCAGCTGTGCATCCTCTGTTTTACGTTCCATGCTTCTGAACGGTACAATAAGTGATTTGCTAAAATACTGTCTTTATAACTTAGAATGTTACTCCGTTATGTATATTGTTATGTGTATGTAGAATAATAACCATGATAATGTTTTTATTCTGTTTTGTTAAAAGCATCTAAGTGTACATTAAGGATGTTTTTGGCACTGTACCAATGAAAGCACAACTGATCAGATGTGTAGAGGAAACCTGCAAATGTGATGAAATGTTTTAAAATGAATGCTTCAAATATGATTCATAATCCAGGCATAGTAGGGATGCATATTATGTTGTAGAGTCGAGATGAATAATATAGGCATCTGAAATTTAAACTAAAATGGAACTGTGGAACTAATTCATGCTTGAATAGCAGAAAAATGATGTACAGATTTTTTTGTCTTTATAACACATTTTGATTAATATAACAATTATAACTTCTTTCTTTCTTTGGTAATTGAATGTTTCAAGGTGCCTTTTTTTTGCATTTTATTGAACATTCATAAATCTTGTGTATTCATAACACCACCCTTATCTTTAACTCTTTTTGAAAATGTGTTTGTTTTTCGATAATTGCACATTATTTTTTGGCTGTGAACTTAGAGCGTCTGTTGGTTTAAGCAACGTTTCTTTGTTTTTCCACTTGATCAAATAATTTATTACACAGAAACTGGCCTTAATATACATGCTTGATAATGTTAGAGTTCTGTCATCCAAATAATTTATTTCATTATTGTGCACATAACAGAGTTGATACTCTGGGAGTAAAAATGCAAAATAAAAATTTATGATCCTCATAATATCTTAATAAACAAAAGACTTGAAACCAAGCCCAGTCTGCTTTATTTACATTTATTTTATTTACAAAAATGTACTTCTTTAACTGATTTTTACAAATTTACATTCATTTTTTTTTAAGGTTTAGGTTAATAAACCAAGGTGGGTAATGCGCAGCATTTATGTGCCATTTCAGTGAAGAAAGTAAAAAAATTTATATGGATAATTTTACCAAACAGGCTTTTATCGTATATGTAATAAAAAGTAAGGAAGCAATACTTTAATCCACTGTAGATCTTCCTCAAAAATATATTAAACACTTTTATCACTAGCGAAAACTCTACGTATGTATAGTCTGTAACGTTTTAAATAAAACATGACGGAAACGTGTTTGTTAAATTGTATCTATCCATGTTTCACAAAGACAGTAATGAAATATTAAAATAATATTATATTATTAATTACATTATTGTGATACAAACCTGAATTAAGAAAACAACCGCAGTTCCCGTTCTCAGCCACAGGTGGCGACAGAGAGCCAACCGTGTCTGATTACTTCACACTTCACCGGAAGTAAGGGATCTTCCTGACCGGAAATTGACTGACGTTGTAGGCTCTACTAATCCGCGATTGACTCTTCCGGAGGAAAAACAAAAGTTTGTGTTTTAAATGTCGGACTGGGAAGATGATTACGACTCTAAAGGTGTGTTGGTGTCGAAACCTTTACCTGTGCAGGTGAAATCATGGAGGCCTCCGTGTTCTCCAGGAGCCCGGAGCAGAGACACCGAAACCCGGCGTGCCAATGTAAACAATGACGGCGGCCAGTGGACAGAATGGAGACATCCAACATCTACAGACGGTGAAAAGAGCAGAAACACAACATCTACAGACGGTGAAAAGAGCAGAAACACAACATCTACAGACGGTGAAAAGAGCAGAAACACAACATCTACAGACGGTGAAAAGAGCAGAAACACAACATCTACAGACGGTGAAAAGAGCAGAAACACAACATCTACAGACGGTGAAAAGAGCAGAAACACAACATCTACAGACGGTGAAAAGAGCAGAAACACAACATCTACAGACGGTGAAAAGAGCAGAAACACAACATCTAGATCTGAATATGCTGGAGCTGAAGGAGGAAGGTCGTCACCTGTAGTATTTAATGTGGAGAACTGTGTGGTGGGGAGGATCATTGGTGAGCTTGAGATGTCTTTAAGATGTTGTGTCTGTGTCTGCTCTGTTTATGAACATCTCTTATGATTTCATCATCAGGACGCGGCGGTGCCAAAATCAGAGAGCTGGAGGAAAGCAGCGGGGCATCAATAAAGGTCAAATGCACTTAGCATGTTTGGGACCAAACAGCTGGAGTGATTTAGGGATGTTAACCCTTAGTTTAGTTTAGTTTAGTTCACCCTAAAATAAAAATCATGTCTTTAATTTCTCGCTGGGTATCTGGATGTTGGGTCGTTCTAGAGAACCGCCCACTTCTCCGTCACTATACAGTGATGGTTACATTTAAAATGCACATAAGGATTATATTTCATTTATTTATTTTAAGATGAAGCTGTTATTTGAACAATTACGCATTCCCCAGCCATCAATATGGCGTTTTATTTCTTGCCCCCACAGCCATGCACACAGGCTTAAGTTTGAGTTGGAAAATGTAACCGTTCAAAATACAATTTAACCATTTACCTTTCAACCTTTTAAAATACCATTTAACAATTTACATTTGAACCTTTTACATTTACATTTAGTCATTTAGCAGACGCTTTTATCCAAAGCGACTTACAATAGTCGAGGAGACAATGAAGCGGTAAATAGCCGATAGGTGAACAAGTGCTAGAACAATGTTACCAAGTTACACAGAGAGAGAAGTTACAAAAGATTATTATTTTTTTTATAGTACAATTTAGAATACCATTTAACTATTTACATTTCAACAATTAAAATTTTTTCAATTTGACCATTAAACCATTTTACAAATTGATTTAAAATACCATTTAACCATTTTACAAATTGATTTAAAATACAATTTAACCATTTTACAAATTGATTTAAAATACCATTTAACCATTTTACAAATTGATTTAAAATACCATTTAACCATTTAGATTTCAACCATTTAAAATAACATTTAACGATTTAAAAAAAATTTAACTAAAATTTAAACATTTAAAATATAATTTAACCATTATAAATACTATTTAATCGTTAAGATTTCAACTATTAGAAATACCATTCAACCATTTAAAATTCAACCATTTAAAATACAGTTTAACTATTTTAAATTCAACCATTTAAAAAAAACAATTAAATTTCAACCATTTAAAATACAATTTTAAATACCATTTAACCATTTATAATTCAACCCTTTCAAATACCATTGAAATTTCAATAATTTCAAATGATAAAAAATAGTATAACAATTTCATAAAATCAGTGGTTATCACACTAGAACGACTATTTAAAAAGTGCTTATTTTGGGGGGGGGGGAAATCACACTGATGAAATCACTTGACTTTTTTTCTTCCTATATCCTAAAGCCTATGCCCAAGTCCACTGTCTCTTTTAAATTCATGATTCCATAAAAAGGTTTAAGCTGACATAACTTTTGTGACCACAACTTCATTTTGTATATATTCTGTGATTTAGAACACGTGGTTTGACACCCAGCAGCAACTATTTTGTAAAATGCATTTTTATGATAATTGTCTGTTATGATTATCTTCCTCATTGATAACATCGTGTCATTTATGCATATTCATAAATTAAAAGGGTTAGGTTAATAAATGTGATCTTAAATTTTTTAAAAGAGGTACATTTTAAGACATCTTGCAATTCCCAAAGTGGGCGTTTCTTTAGAATATCCCTGTTACAAATCTGTATATATTCCTTTTTTTAATGAACGTAGAGAAATAGATTTACAAAAAATGCTTGTAACTTACATCTGTATCCTTCATCTTTAAAATATCTAATTTTGCTTTTAACAGAACAAATATAAAGTAACCTTTCGTACTATGGTAGTCAATAGTGTCTACAAACAGTTAACAATTTATTTGTGTTCATCAGAATAAAGAAACGTTCACAGATAAAATAACCTAAAGGTGAGTTGATGGTGACAGAATTTTACTTTTTGGTGAACCATCCTTCCAGGGCAGGGTCTGTAAAGCTCCTCAACAACAAAAAGTTGTTTTTGTTTTGAAAAACAAAACCAAAGTTAACAAAATGTACTAAAAATTGGTTCAAATGATACAATTACATTAGGTTCATTAGAGTACATTTAGTTACAAACTTCATGTGTTTGACAGATAAACCGTGGTATGGCTGAAGCTGAGGTGCTGATCTTTGGATTCAGTGAAGCCCAGT
The DNA here is from genome assembly GCA_033220385.1 of Triplophysa yarkandensis. Classification (NCBI taxonomy): domain Eukaryota; kingdom Metazoa; phylum Chordata; class Actinopteri; order Cypriniformes; family Nemacheilidae; genus Triplophysa; species Triplophysa yarkandensis. The sequence goes on from CM065665.1 coordinate 1,180,534, forward strand.
CAAAAGCCAAAGGTATGATTGAAGAGCTGGTGCAGGGGGGCTCTTTTAAAGGACCTGGACGTTTCAATGGTAAGACAGAGCTAAAATAAAGTAGTTTAAATGATAGTTTAACCTAAATAAAAATTTTGTCCTTATCTTAACTTTACTCTTGTCGTTTCAAACCTGTATGATGGTTGGTCTTCTGCAGAACACAAATGTTTGAAAAAAAGTTGGTAACTGAACAGCACTGCCATCCTTTCACTGTCCTTTTTTTATATGCACAAACTAAAGAAAGTGAACGGTTGCCAGTTCCCAACATCCTTCAAAATGTCTTGTGTTCTGCTGAATAGAGAAGGACAAACAGGTTTGAAATGTCAAGAAGTTCAGCAAAATATGACAAAAATATTTTTGGGTGAACTATCACTTCAGCCTCATACTATTTTCTTTTTTTTTTCAGGAAATGGCAACAAAGAACATCAGCGTGATTCTTGCTGGTCAGCTTGTGCTGTTCAGGCCGCGGCAGCGTCTGCTCCTGCACGTGTGCCTATAGACTGGACGGCACTCAGAGAAAACCGTGATAAATATGAATCTATGAAATGGCAAGGTGATTCTATAAACCCTGACCTCAATCTTATTATGGAGTTAAAGTATCTTTACATTACATTTGCAGTTAGGCATTCTGATCAATAAGGCTGCACCTGATCAAACCACAACCTCTACATGATCCTACAGATCTTCCTCCTCTGGAGAAGGATTTTTATATAGAAGCACAATCTGTGGCTGCTCGCAGTGCAGAAGAAGTCAAAATTTGGAGGTACGTCAGAGCTTTCTGAATTAATGTATTAACATTGTTCCACAGGGATCGGCATATATCATAAACAGTACGATAATTTCAGGGTGCTCTGAAATGTAAATAGTTATTTATTTTAATCAGGGTTAAGGCTTTGAGTACTTTGGGTTGTTTCTTTATAAGAGAAAGGTCAATTGACTTCACATTCTGCCTTGGATTAGGACTGTTCAAGTGACAGTTCACCCAAAAATCTAAATTCTGTCATCATTTACTATCCCTTTTAAACTTGTTTGACATTCATTCATCTGCAGAACACATAAGACAGTATTTTAAAGAAGGTTGGGAATGTGCACCTATTTACTTGCATTGATTATTGTGTCATGGAGTAGAACTTGAAATGCACTGTTGAAATAATAACATTATTGTATCCTTTTTATATCTTGCCAAACAGACTCGAGAACAACAACATCTTTGTGGATGATTTGATAGAAGAGAAAAAAAGGATCTTTCCCAATCCAGTGTGCACTTTTGAAGAGGCTTTTGCTCACCATCCTGGTATAATGGAAAACATTGTCAGAGTTGGCTTTCAAAAGCCAACTCCTATTCAGGTATTTAGTTGCACATTCTAATCTTACTATTTAAATGAGTATTGCTCCATATTTTTTGTGTTAGTCAGTGGTGACATCACCCAAATCTTTGTTGATTTCTGAGCTGTCAGTGAGAACAATGGGTTACACTCCTTGTACAGAAACAACAAAACTGTAGAGCTTTGTATCACAAGTGTGAAATACAAGTGTTGTCATGTTCACTTTTCTTTCTATAATAATACCTTTAGGGCTCTGTATTTAATCACTTAATATTAGCATTTGGATAATGTTCCTGTAAATGTATTATTTTGTATAAGTTTTCTTATTTTAAATTTGTACATGATTGAAACCTGATTTGACAAGCAGCTACGTGTACGTACTTTAAAAGATTAGAATGAATTCCTTGAATGACTAACATGTCATAGATAAAAAAACGGGTTGGGCTGACTTATAGTACATGTTGCATTGTTAAATACTAATGTAGACATTGACATGTAGAGATTACGCCATGGTATGTAAAGAATACTTTTCTTGAAGTTATGAGTTTTAAGTGCCGTTTGCCCCAGTAGAAATTTAAGCAGTATGTTTGTTTAGGCTGTCATTTTGTCCCTTATTTGATGTACAAATGAGTGTTTGTCTCATGGTGCAGTCACAGGCCTGGCCAGTAATTTTGAAGGGAATAGACCTGATTGGAATTGCTCAAACAGGAACAGGCAAAACTTTGGCTTACCTTCTTCCTGGCTTCATTCATATGGATGAACAGCCTCTGTAAGTCTTATCCATGACTTTCCATTTTCCTTTTTCTTAATTATTGTGCATCTTATACTTTCCCTATTCTCCCTTTTGTTGATTCCTAAACAATTTATTTTAGACCCAGGGACAAACGAAATGGTCCTGGCATGTTGGTTTTGACTCCTACTCGTGAACTGGCCCTTCAGATTGAAGCCGAGTGTAACAAATACAGTTACAAAGGTTTTAAGAGGTGCTTTACATATGATAATACTGCATCAATAAGAATTGATGAATCTTTTGCAGTTTATTTGTTGCCTTTTTTTCACAGTTTTTTTGTTGTTGTACAGTATCTGTATCTATGGAGGAGGTGACAGACGGGCCCAGATTAATAAAGTGACCAGCGGTGTGGATATTGTCATTGCCACACCAGGACGATTAAATGATCTACAGATGAACAATCTCATCAACTTGCACTCCATCACCTACCTGGTGAGTTATGTATTTACCATTTTTTTACTCCGTTTTTCTTTTGTTTCATTAGATGAAGGTACTGGAAGCAACAGATCCTTTTATTTGCCTTCTTTCTGCTGTAACCACACATTCTTTGCAGGTTTTGGATGAGGCTGATAGAATGTTGGATATGGGTTTTGAACCTCAAATCATGAAAATCATTCTGGATATTCGGCCTGACAGACAAACTGTTATGACCAGGTAATTCTTTACTGGTTTTAATGTTTTTTTAATTCTTTAATTCTTTTAATTCTTTACTGGTTTTAATCTTTTAATGTTTAATGCATTAATGTAAAAGGCTCTATGAAAGCACAATACTGTAACAAAATAAAAGCAAACATCCTTTAATGCTATAGTTATTGATAACAGTTGATTCTTGTATTTTTCAATTCCTTTTAAATGGTTAATGGTAATGCTTTCAGTTCCACTGCACTAATTTTTGTCTTATTGTGGTAACAGTGCCACCTGGCCAGTGGGTGTCAGACGGCTGGCCAAATCCTACCTGAAAAACCCCATGATGGTTTACGTGGGCACTTTGGATCTAGCGGTGAGAAAACCCATACACCATTTAAAGGAAACTGTAAAGAATACAGTTTACTCAGCCCTTTAAATTGAATAATGCCAGACCAAGCTGCAATAAGACAAATCATTTGGAATATACAAATGAATGTGTTTCAGGCAATGATGGGCATATCTGAGGTTGCATCAGACAGTGTTTTAATGTTTCACAGTGTATTATGAATGTCATATTTCGAACAATAGGTGCTTTTTCTTAATAAGTTGGTAATGCCGTTCTGTGTATCTGTCTACTTCAGGCAGTGAACACCGTTCAACAGATGGTACTGTTTGTGAAGGAGGAAGAAAAAAAAGATTATGTGTTTGATTTCATCCGGCGGATGGAGCCTCAGGACAAAGTACTCATATTTGTTGGAAAGAAAATAAAGTGAGTTCTTCAGAAGAACAAGTCTTGTGAGTAATTGTGGTTGGATTTCACAAAATAGGATGCGAAATAGGATGTTTGCTGTGAGTTTTGCAGAATTGATACTTAAAGGTTTGGAAATTACGTAATTGCACATGATCTGTTATGGTTTACAATTACAATGCCGTTTGTGTGCAGTTTACTTAAAAAATGTATTACTGGAAAGACAGCGGGGCAATCCTTCATTTTGCCAAAAATGAAACTTGACTTTATTCTGTAGAAGGGAGTGCCAGATTCATATCCTCCTCATTCACACCTGTCTGCCTGTGGCAGGTTTTGCAAGCATTATAAGTCATTATAAATTTAGCATTTTTTTAGCTCTCTGAATACATTTAGTTTCCCAATTTCCAAATTAACAGAACGAATTGGGATATACATTTTTTTGGGCCAAGAGACCTTAAACAATAAAAAACACTGGAATATTTTGAGTCTATTCAGTCTATGTACATTTTAATGAAATATTCACTCATTTACAGACTGGTTTTAAAAATGCCAAAGTTTTCTAAAGAATTGTACCTTAACTAACACTCTTCTGCTTTCAGAGCAGATGACCTCTCAAGTGACCTTTGTCTGCAGGGTGTAGCTGTACAATCTCTGCATGGAGACCGTGAGCAGTGTGACAGAGAAGAAGCACTACAGGACTTTAAAGATGGTATGTTAAAATAAGCTGTAAACCTACTTCGATGATGCCTAATATGATGAGTCGTTTGTTTCACAGTGAGAATTAATGAAGATTGTCGGATAAATTAACTTTATTAAAGTTAAGCAAAATGGACTGCCTGATGAAAAATTACATTAAATGTTTTAACCATCCACTTTCACTGTCTAAGGTCGTGTACGTATCCTGGTGGCGACAGACCTTGCATCCCGTGGACTGGACGTTCATGACATCACGCATGTCTTCAACTATGACTTCCCTCGTAACATGGAGGAGTATGTGCACCGAGTTGGGAGAACAGGTCGTGCCGGGTAAGTAGAGAGGCTGTGTCTGGTTGGGACAAAAAAAATTTAGCCTTCGTAATGAGCTTTATTTCTCAGGAGAACCGGTGCATCTGTAACCTTGGTAACAAGAGATGACTGGAAAATAGCTTCAGAGTTAATAACTATTCTGGAGAGGTCTTGTCAGGTAAAAACACCTGCCCGCATCCAATCTCATTATCCATGTCTGCATAAAGGAAAAATCTCTTTTTTAAAAGTTACTTGCAGTCAATGTTATTTTTGTAAGCATTACATTTTTTTATATTCACAAAGTCCGGATTGAATATTTATTGGTCATACATTAAGTTAGACTGCTTCATATTATACAGGCTACTTGAATAGAGCATGCAAAGTAAGATATAAAGTAAATGTCAATGTGGTGGGTAGTGAGAGATTGTGAGGAGCAGGTCAGAGTGTTAAGTTCTATGTGGTGTAGTGATTCAGGGAAGAAGAAGCTCATCAGTATCTATGTTGACCTTTATTGAGTGAAAGTACTTTTATGTATTGACTATGAATTTTCTGATTTTTGAATTTTAATGTGTTATGATGCCTTTAGGAAGTACCAGAAGAATTGGTACTGATGGCTGAGCGATATGAGAAACATCGGAGGGAGAAAGAAATGTTTGCACCCAGAGGAGGCAGAGGAGGAGGACGGGGAGGCGGTTTTAGAGAAAGCTCTGGACGACGGTTCTAATCTCCTGAAAGGTTTCTCTGTCTTGCAGCTATTACAGCAACAAAGGAAATGTATGAAGAAATGTATAGATTTAATGGAAATATTATTTTAACAGTAATCAAACTAAAATCATGCCTTCATGTGACTTTTGTTTAGTAGTGTTTCGTTTCATCTTTCAGGTTGATGCTGCTGCACTTCCTGGACATTGCATTTCTTAGCTTTTAAATACTTAGGCCTCTGTTGAAGGGCCTGAAAAGTTTTGGTAAATAACCTTTACATTCTGTTTAGAGACACATTTATTTTGTATCCAGAATGTATTTATTTTATGGTATGTTCTTTTTCCAGTTATTCTACATTTATTATTCCCTCATATTTAATGGCATAAGACTCTAAATTAGGTCATTTACTTTGTTCAGTTGAAAGATATAAAATAAAGAATTCTAAGATTTTTCTTGAATTTTATTTTCAAATACATGGGATTTTTAAGGTGAAACAATCTAAAAGTTATTGAAATATAGGAAAACAGTTGTTTCTTTGGGTTTCAATTTGCTCCGCCAGAAAGTTACAGCTGCTCTTTGGAACATTGTCCTGATGCAAGAGATTTTGAGAAGGGACAAAAAAGTTACGAAGATCTTGTTTTCGTAAGCATCTGACAAAATCATCCAAAAACTGTTGAAAGCAGTCGACCAGCAAACTGTATGCCCACTTGCTGTCTTCTACCTTTGTAGCACAAGCGTGGAACCAGGTTGTCTTTGCGTGGTATGAGCAAAACTTGGACATCTTATCTGTGTCCTTCTCCTTCAGTTGACTGAGAAGATATTTCAGAAGCTTTAGACATTCCTTTCTGTAAAAGTAAACCAAAGTTTTTTTTCTTCTCAGTGTTAAAATATCTTGTTCATACTTTTATTCTGTTTTTACTAGAACAGACCTATATTTTATATTTTCGTGTTACCTGCAGCATTTCTTTCCTCCAGCTTCACAGCAGGTCTTGACATTGCCATGATCTTTTAGAATATGTTTTTCTATATGTGAAAAAGAGATTCGCCAGGCATCTGTGTAAATAGAGAACAGCTTTCAAATAACATCAATAATATTTGTGCTTAGTCTATTTATTGACATACTGCGAGTGTTAAAAACAAAACGCATAATACCCTTTGCAACAACTCCTTCTTGCTTTACATATCCTTTGCCTTCATATTTAGGTACCAGGTAGTATGGTTGGCGCTTCAGGTCAGTTTTCTCTTTGGCACCAAGCCATTTTTCTATTTTAAAACCATCTTTTGTGCAGATCGGCCAGCTACCATGAACCTTAAGCCCAAGAACAAAGTCAATGGAAATTGCATTGTCATTTTCAGTTACCTCCAGTGTCACCGCAGGACACTTTTGCTTCTTGCGCTGTACCTCAATTTTATCTACAAAAGGCAAGAGCATAAAATAATAAATTATTAGATGTAATCTGTGTTTAGTTTCACCCAATCGTAATTAAGATATGTATGAAATTATTTTTACATTTACACTTCTCCACAGCCTCCTTGACACCATCCCTGAATTCTTTCAACATTTCACTGGCCCGGATCGTATTGTCTTCATTTAGAAATCTGTCCAAAGGATGTTTCTTCGGATGTCGTTTCAATGAAACGCTGTAAAATGCTCCGTTGTCATATAGCTTCTGAATAGTCACTCTTTCCACAGGAACTGACAGCATGACATCAAATTCATCAGGGTCACAAATCTAAAGTGATATGAGACGTGATCATTATATACAATATATTATATTATATACTTTATTGACATCCTATTTCTAATCCTAAGGGTTCAATCCTTAGACTCCACTCTTTGCATCTATAACAGCTTACTCTCTTCTGGGAAGGCTGTCCACAAGGTTTAGGTGTGATTATGGGAATTTTTGACCATTCTCTATAAGAACATTTGTGAGGTCACACACTGATGTTGAATGAGAAGGCCCGGCTCTCAGTGTCCGCTCTAATTCATCCCAAAGGTGTTCTATCGGGAGGAGGTGCCGGCCAGTCAAGTTCATCCACAGCAGACTCTGTCATCCATGGATCTTGCTTTGTGCACTGATGTCATGTTGGAAGGGGAAGGGCTCACCTCCAAACAAAAGTTAGGCGAATTGAATTGTCCCAAATGTCTCGGGATGCTTAAGCATTCGGATTGAGGGTGATTAAAACTCTGATTTTGATTATTTGGATGGTTGAGCTAATACTTTCGGCAATATTACTTCACTTTCGAATATTACTTCAAAATCCTAAAGGTGCATACCTAAATGTCTAAAATAAGTTAAATAGTCAAACAAAATAAAAAAATTAGATGAGCCACAAAATATATAAGAAAGAACAGCAAATAAGAGTGCAGATGCATTTGTGTATATCTAACACAGTCCCTTTGTATTATTTCCTAATCTGGATTAATATAGAATCTAAATGTGAATGCATACATAGTAATCCTATAACTTGCAGTGTACAAATTATAACAACTTCCAATGAACACATGTTAAACAAATTGAATTACCTTAACATTTTCATAATAACTTCCAGTTTTTAAGCACTCAATATCTTTGCACCAGGGCATATTTTGTTTAAGGTGTGAAGTGACTTCATCTGTGATGTCATTAACACATCTGGATGCTTCTGACCTCTCTCGTTGTTTGATCTTTAGTTTCTCAATAGTTGCATGCAGGACTTTCTCCAGATCACTGGTGCTGGACTTCAGGTGCTTCTCCTCTTCTGCACTTCTGGACTTGTGAGTTTTGCTAAGTTGTCCTCTGCCTCTTCCAGCAGCACATGTGGCATTGATGGAATGATCTGGTTGTGATCTGGTTGTGTTTGCTCGTCTCGGTGAGGCTTTTAAATCAGATGTGATGTCCAAGCTGGTCAACATCTCGTCCAGTCCGCGGACACTGCTGCAGCTCTCCTGGGATGATGGAGCTCTGGTTGTGGGTTTGGGTTTTGTGTGTCTCTGCTCTTGTCTCTTCTCTTTCTCTGGAGCTTTGGTTGGAGGCTGAATTTTTGCCCGGGCACCGCTCGGTCTTTTCGGGTTGCTCATGATGACAGGCTCAGAAGCATCACCTAATGTCAGTTTCGTTGCAGATCTTTCCTATTAAAGACGCCGAGCAGGACTTTCCTCCGTGACTCTCGCATGAAGGCAAGCCCCGCCCTTCAGTTTAGGGACGCACCTTATCTCGTGTTGCGTAAGACTGGAGCATCCGGTTTCCTTTTGGGTAGTTTCACTTTCATGTTCATTACAAAGCATTAACCCTTACCAAAACCTCTGGAGGTGATTGTGGGAATGACTTTATTCATTTACACAGTCCTTATGAATATATGTGAACCCAGGTCCATTCCCATCTTTCTTGGCTTTCTCTCCCACGGTGGGGATTTAATTGGTAATTAATTAATGACACTCCCAAATGTCACATGGTCAAATGACGTCACGTCAATTTGTTGATACTGCTCCTATATTGATGTACACTATACTTATAGGACCTTTGATTTTAGGCTTATTGTTTGAATATAAATAATGTCAGGCTTATTTTTTGTATGAAAATAATTTTAAATGAATTATGGATATTAAAGTGCAAATATTTTATTATCTATACTCTCCATTAAAGAACATAGGTGAATAACATTAAACATATGCCAGCTGAGTGTGTAGACTTCAGTTATAATCTTGTTTATTTTTACTGTTGGTGTTTTTCAACAGTTTTTTATTAATTGTTTATAGTTTTATTTTCTTTAGAAGAACTGAAAATAATAAAATAGTTTTATTTTCATACTTTGTGGAATAGAAAACAGAACTCTTGCGGCACCGGGTGGTTGCACAAAGCTTTCATGTAGAAGAAATGCTTTCAGTATCTAAAGTCTTGCATCTTCTTTAAACTTGTGTGATGTATGTTAGAGTTCATCATTTTAGGATTTAACAGAAGTACTTTTTTTATTTGTGAAGTTTTGTAATTTTTGTATTAGAACTACGCACTCATGAACAAACTTATACATTTACATTTATTCATTTGGCAGATGCTTTTGTCCAAAGCGACTTACGCGTTTTACGCAGTTTAACAATTATCACTGCTTTTTGTGACAATTGTGTAACATAGTGTCCTGTCTAACAATGAACTCAAAACAAGCGCTGTCATTATGGTTCAGACAACTTTAATATGACAAGAAAGCTTTTTGATTTCGTAAGGTGCAATAGCTAATGCCAATTAAAGTTAACAAGTGCTTGTGCGAAGTTAGGCTACGCCAAAGTGCTAAACATAAAGCTATCAGTGCTCAGAATTGCATTGGCCCAGATGTGGGCTGATATAGAATATGCTTTGTTTTACATTTACGTTGTTCTGCAAAGCTAAACGTACAGGTTGTCAAAGTCTACTAAATATGGTCTTCTACTACCAGTGGATACCGAACACACGTGGGATATTGCAAACAATCACTTAAAACAAGCATTGACAACACAGGGAGAAACAGGCTGAAACTGCACTCCAGAGCAAGAGAGATCATGATTTTACACTCACATATGGTGTGAACAGCCATCATTGAAGAGAAAAGCACTAGTTCAACAAGTGTGTATAGTTACGGGTCAACATACAAATCGAGTTATTTAAAGGACTGCTTTGTTATTATTTTTTCCTTCTGATACTTTTGCGATGCATTGGAACAATTAAGCAGTCTCTGACTATAGAACCTAAACAGCCAATAGGACAGAAGAGTTGGATGGCCACTGTTTTTCCATATGTGTCTCTGGAGTTGGCAGTCAAACACAACATTCATTTGGCCTTTTGGGCTTTCTGAGCGGACTTGGTGACCTTTCCGCTCGTCGGGGCCTTCTTCTCCACCCCCTTAATCACTCCCACAGCAACGGTCTGACGCATGTCACGCACAGCGAAGCGACCTGCAAACCAAAACTTAGCTTTACATTTTCTTTGAAACAAACCAATGGTGTCATGCCATCCCACAATATTTTTATTTCACTTCAACAAGGTTAACTTTAAATGGACCGCACTCACCCAGGGGAGGGTACTCTGAAAAGCTCTCCACACACATGGGCTTTCCGGGAATCATGTCAACGATGGCTGCATCACCTGACTTGAGGCTCTTGGGGTTATCCTCAAGCTTTTTCCCAGAGCGACGGTCGATCTTTTCCTTCAGCTCTGCAAACTTGCATGCGATATGCGCAGTGTGGCAATCCAGCACAGGAGCATAGCCAGCACTGATCTGCCCTGGGTGATTCAGGATGATCACCTGATTATAGGGAAGAAGTATTTTAATGGCTTCCCGGTTGTCTCTAACCAACAAGTGAAACAAGGAATTTAAAGATGTGGAGCTTACTTGAGCAGTGAAGGAGGCGGCTTCCTGGGGTGGATCGTTTTTGCTGTCTCCGGCGACGTTGCCACGACGGATGTCCTTTACGGATACATTCTTAACATTAAAGCCAACATTGTCTCCAGGCAAGGCCTCGGAAAGAGCCTCATGATGCATCTCCACAGACTTGACCTCAGTAGTCACGTTGACGGGGGCAAAGGTAACTACCATACCTGGCTTCAGGATGCCAGTCTCCACACGGCCCACAGGGACAGTTCCAATACCTATTGAAATAATGACATTTCATGATGTCCTGCTTTGCAACATTATTTAGATTCGCCATTTAAAAGGAAAGAACTGCAGTCCAACCTCCGATCTTGTAGACATCCTGAAGAGGCAGACGGAGGGGTTTGTCAGTGGGACGTTGTGGAGGCTGGATAGCATCCAGAGCTTCCAAAAGAGTAGTTCCAGATGCATTTCCTTCCTTCCTGGTTATCTTCCATCCCTTGAACCATGTCATCTACAGGAAGAACATCATAGCTTCTGAAGAAAACTGAAGATTATCTTCATTTTCCTAAATATCATTGTATGTTACAGTTCTCTCACGTACGCCATAATACTTACATTTGGGCTGGCTTCAAGCATGTTATCTCCATTCCATCCAGAAATGGGCACAAACGCCACTGTATCAGGATTATAGCCAATCTTCTTAATGTAAGTGCTGACTTCCTTAACAATTTCCTCATAACGCTTTTGGCTGTAAACTGGTTCAGTGGAATCCATCTTGTTGACTCCCACAATCAGCTGCTTCACACCCAACGTGTAAGCCAGAAGAGCATGTTCTCTAGTCTGACCATTCTTGGATATCCCAGCCTCAAACTCCCCGACACCAGCCGCCACAATGAGCACGGCACAGTCGGCCTAAAAGGTTAGAAAAACTAGCATTGAATAGCCATTTCTGTGTATTGAATGAAGGATGGTTTGCATGTCTGGATGTTTGACCTGGGATGTTCCAGTGATCATGTTTTTGATGAAGTCTCTGTGTCCAGGAGCATCAATGATGGTGACGTAGTACTTGCTGGTCTCAAACTTCCACAGGGAAATGTCAATAGTGATTCCTCTCTCGCGCTCTGCTTTGAGTTTATCCAACACCCAGGCGTACTTAAAAGAGCCCTTTCCCATCTAGAGGTGACACATTATGACATGATGAAAATTTGTCAAGCATTGAATCGTTTTAATGTCAGGATCATCTCACCTCTGCAGCTTCTTTCTCAAACTTCTCAATTGTTCGCTTGTCAATCCCGCCACATTTGTAGATGAGATGGCCAGTCGTGGTGGACTTCCCAGAGTCCACATGACCAATGACAACAATGTTAATGTGTAGCTTCTCCTTTCCCATGACTTGCTTTATTTAAAGTCACAATGAACCTGGAAAGCCAACAATTAATCAATATATAACACAGATAAGAGACTAACTTTTTACTTGACCAGTCAAGTTTACTAAGTAAGAAAAATAATCTTTTTGTTTTTTTATACAAATTTTTGACATCACATGATATTTTGTATTGTTCTAGTGTAGAGAATAAAAGAATGAACACACATTTATATTAAAACCCAGCAAAATACTTTGCACATAGGAAAATATATCTGAAATTAAGGTGGTCCACTCACTGGCAGATTATTTAACTTGTTTTAAACAAATGGATTTTACTTATGTACTGTTTTTCCCAAAACAAGACAAAAAAACTTCAGGTCACTTTATATTTTAAGCGAATGTACATTGATAAAAGATATGTGTAATAAAAATAAGACGAAAATAAGAAACTCATTTCTTGCAGTGGAAGGATGACCTTCATCCGGCTTAACCGACCTACATTCTAAAAGCACAATATCTTAAAAGTCTAATAAAAACTAACACACTTCTAAATGAGAGAATGCTATTTTTAGTGTTTGTCTTATCTAAACAAATGTTTACTCCCCCCATATCATCAGACCAATCATATCCGTCAAGATTAGAATAAAGTTTGGAAACCCTTCTCTAACCTTTCAGTTGTGACAATCTCTTGACATTTACATTTCATACAATGGACACAGAAGGACAGGTGAAAATTTGCTTAACAAATGCCGTAACCACTGTGACTATACGACAGGCTCTTGTTTTAGGCTCTCGACCCAAGTTAAGTGTATTATGTTCTACCTGTCCAGGCTTTTAACTCAACCAAGTAACTCGCATCTCCTTTTACAAGCTATTCTTCTTCTTGGTACATCTCTGCACTGCAGACCTCCATTTTGTAAAGATACGTCTACGGGTTTAAAAAGCTGGCAGCCATTTGTGCCAGCTTGGAATAGGAGATATTGTTAAAGAAGAGAACCTGGTTCCATCCTCAATTCATTCTAAGACAGTGCATTACATCATGCTCTCAGATGGTTGCATCACTGTTTCATCACAAATGATCAGGAATGAATGATGCTCAGGCAGAAGAAAGATAAGACTGTCAATAGTGTAAGGAAGTTAATTCCCAGCTTAACTAGAGAGGTTAACAGAAGGTTATCCAGCACAGATGCATTCTTATCAAATGCCTGTTATTATGAGCAGACCCAGTCTTATAATAAACGCAGTGTTCCCTTCATTAGGTGCCATAATGACATTCAGTCTTCGATGCTGTCAAGACGACAGTGATGTCTAGAGGATTTAACAGCGCAGTCCTGCAGCTGACGCCATGTTCTGCCATTCACCAGCCTGTCTGTAGCGCAATGTCGAATACAAGCATCAAAACATTTATTACAAGAGGAAAATATTAAAAGAACAATTCTCCGCACCAGATCTCGTCATATATATGCCCACACGGGTAATGGTTTTAATGAAAGTACGTGGGAGTGTCGTGGGTACTTTACCTGCGGGTGCGCTCAGGATACTGGAGCGGTGCTGAAGATACTGAGCGAGACACTCACGACTGCGCATGCGCGGATGATGTGCGCAGTATCACTGCCTGTCTGGGAGACCTCAGGAGGATGCTTGGCCTCAGTGTGGTGTTATGATGCACTTTTAAAATATTTAGATTTTTTTATTGATATATATAAAGTGGGTTGGGTTATGAGATGTATTAGAAGCAATCTAAATGGTGCTTTTGAGGACGAGGAATTTTTAAAACTCTTTATTCACTTTTATGATAGATATATATATATACTCATTCTATCAAAAAATAAAATAAAAAAAATAAACCTTTTGTAACTTCTCTCTGTGTGTAACTTGGTAGCATTGTTGTGGCACTTGTTCAACTATTGTTGTATAGCAGGGTTAGGGTTAGGGTTAGGGTTAGGGTTTAGGGTTAGGGTTAGGGTTAGGGTTAGGGTTTAGGGTTAGGGTTAGGGTTAGGGTTAGGGTTAGGTTAGGTTAGGGTTAGGGTTAGGGTTAGGGTTAGGGTTAGGGTTAGGTTAGGGTTAGGGTTAGGGTTAGGGTTAGGGTTAGGGTTAGGGTTAGGTTAGGGTTAGGGTTAGGGTTAGGGTTAGGAAGAGGAAGAGGGTTAGGGTTAGGGTTAGGGTTAGGGTTAGGGTTAGGGTTAGGTTAGGGTTAGGGTTAGGGTTAGGGTTAGGGTTAGGGTTAGGGTTAGGGTTAGGGTTAGGGTTAGGGTTAGGTTAGGGTTAGGGTTAGGGTTAGGGTTAGGGTTAGGGTTAGGGTTAGGGTTAGGTTAGGGTTAGGGTTAGGGTTAGGGTTAGGGTTAGGGTTAGGGTTAGGGTTAGGGTTAGGTTAGGGTTAGGGTTAGGGTTAGGGTTAGGGTTAGGGTTAGGGTTAGGGTTAGGGTTAGGTTAGGGTTAGGGTTAGGGTTAGGGTTAGGGTTAGGTTAGGGTTAGGGTTAGGGTTAGGGTTAGGGTTAGGGTTAGGGTTAGGGTTAGGTTAGGGTTAGGGTTAGGGTTAGGGTTAGGGTTAGGGTTAGGGTTAGGTTAGGGTTAGGGTTAGGGTTAGGGTTAGGTTAGGGTTAGGGTTAGGTTAGGGTTAGGGTTAGGGTTAGGGTTAGGGTTAGGGTTAGGGTTAGGGTTAGGTTAGGGTTAGGGTTAGGGTTAGGGTTAGGGTTAGGTTAGGGTTAGGGTTAGGGTTAGGGTTAGGGTTAGGTTAGGTTAGGGTTAGGGTTAGGGTTAGGGTTAGGGTTAGGGTTAGGGTTAGGGTTAGGTTAGGGTTAGGGTTAGGGTTAGGTTAGGGTTAGGGTTAGGGTTAGGGTTAGGGTTAGGGTTAGGGTTAGGGTTAGTTAGGTTAGGGTTAGGGTTAGGGTTAGGGTTAGGGTTAGGGTTAGGGTTAGGGTTAGGGTTAGGTTAGGGTTAGGGTTAGGGTTAGGGTTAGGGTTAGGGTTAGGGTTAGGGTGTTAGGGTTAGGGTTAGGGTTAGGGTTAGGGTTAGGGTTAGGTTAGGGTTAGGGTTAGGGTTAGGGTTAGGGTTAGGGTTAGGGTGTTAGGGTTAGGGTGTTAGGGTTAGGGTTAGGGTTAGGGTTAGGGTTAGGGTTAGGGTTAGGGTTAGGTTAGGGTTAGGGTTAGGGTTAGGGTTAGGGTTAGGGTGTTAGGGTTAGGGTTAGGTTAGGGTTAGGGTTAGGGTTAGGGTTAGGGTTAGGTTAGGGTTAGGGTTAGGTTAGGGTTAGGGTTAGGGTTAGGGTTAGGGTTAGGTTAGGGTTAGGTTAGGGTTAGGGTTAGGGTTAGGGTTAGGGTTAGGGTTAGGGTTAGGGTTAGGGTTAGGGTTAGGGTTAGGGTTAGGGTTAGGGTTAGGTTAGGGTTAGGGTTAGGGTTAGGGTTAGGGTTAGGGTTAGGGTTAGGGTTAGGGTTAGGGTTAGGGTTAGGGTTAGGTTAGGGTTAGGGTTAGGGTTAGGGTTAGGGTTAGGGTTAGGGTTAGGGTTAGGGTTAGGGTTAGGGTTAGGGTTAGGGTTAGGGTTAGGGTTAGGGTTAGGGTTAGGGTTAGGGTTAGGGTTAGGGTTAGGGTTAGGGTTAGGGTTAGGGTTAGGGTTAGGGTTAGGGTTAGGGTTAGGGTTAGGGTTAGGGTTAGGGTTAGGGTTAGGGTTAGGGTTAGGGTTAGGGTTAGGGTTAGGGTTAGGGTTAGGGTTAGGGTTAGGGTTAGGGTTAGGGTTAGGGTTAGGGTTAGGGTTAGGGTTAGGGTTAGGGTTAGGGTTAGGGTTAGGGTTAGGGTTAGGGTTAGGGTTAGGGTTAGGGTTAGGGTTAGGGTTAGGGTTAGGGTTAGGGTTAGGGTTAGGGTTAGGGTTAGGGTTAGGGTTAGGGTTAGGGTTAGGGTTAGGGTTAGGGTTAGGGTTAGGGTTAGGGTTAGGGTTAGGGTTAGGGTTAGGGTTAGGGTTAGGGTTAGGGTTAGGGTTAGGGTTAGGGTTAGGGTTAGGGTTAGGGTTAGGGTTAGGGTTAGGGTTAGGGTTAGGGTTAGGGTTAGGGTTAGGGTTAGGGTTAGGGTTAGGGTTAGGGTTAGGGTTAGGGTTAGGGTTAGGGTTAGGGTTAGGGTTAGGGTTAGGGTTAGGGTTAGGGTTAGGGTTAGGGTTAGGGTTAGGGTTAGGGTTAGGGTTAGGGTTAGGGTTAGGGTTAGGGTTAGGGTTAGGGTTAGGGTTAGGGTTAGGGTTAGGGTTAGGGTTAGGGTTAGGGTTAGGGTTAGGGTTAGGGTTAGGGTTAGGGTTAGGGTTAGGGTTAGGGTTAGGGTTAGGGTTAGGGTTAGGGTTAGGGTTAGGGTTAGGGTTAGGGTTAGGGTTAGGGTTAGGGTTAGGGTTAGGGTTAGGGTTAGGGTTAGGGTTAGGGTTAGGGTTAGGGTTAGGGTTAGGGTTAGGGTTAGGGTTAGGGTTAGGGTTAGGGTTAGGGTTAGGGTTAGGGTTAGGGTTAGGGTTAGGGTTAGGGTTAGGGTTAGGGTTAGGGTTAGGGTTAGGGTTAGGGTTAGGGTTAGGGTTAGGGTTAGGGTTAGGGTTAGGGTTAGGGTTAGGGTTAGGGTTAGGGTTAGGGTTAGGGTTAGGGTTAGGGTTAGGGTTAGGGTTAGGGTTAGGGTTAGGGTTAGGGTTAGGGTTAGGGTTAGGGTTAGGGTTAGGGTTAGGGTTAGGGTTAGGGTTAGGGTTAGGGTTAGGGTTAGGGTTAGGGTTAGGGTTAGGGTTAGGGTTAGGGTTAGGGTTAGGGTTAGGGTTAGGGTTAGGGTTAGGGTTAGGGTTAGGGTTAGGGTTAGGGTTAGGGTTAGGGTTAGGGTTAGGGTTAGGGTTAGGGTTAGGGTTAGGGTTAGGGTTAGGGTTAGGGTTAGGGTTAGGGTTAGGGTTAGGGTTAGGGTTAGGGTTAGGGTTAGGGTTAGGGTTAGGGTTAGGGTTAGGGTTAGGGTTAGGGTTAGGGTTAGGGTTAGGGTTAGGGTTAGGGTTAGGGTTAGGGTTAGGGTTAGGGTTAGGGTTAGGGTTAGGGTTAGGGTTAGGGTTAGGGTTAGGGTTAGGGTTAGGGTTAGGGTTAGGGTTAGGGTTAGGGTTAGGGTTAGGGTTAGGGTTAGGGTTAGGGTTAGGGTTAGGGTTAGGGTTAGGGTTAGGGTTAGGGTTAGGGTTAGGGTTAGGGTTAGGGTTAGGGTTAGGGTTAGGGTTAGGGTTAGGGTTAGGGTTAGGGTTAGGGTTAGGGTTAGGGTTAGGGTTAGGGTTAGGGTTAGGGTTAGGGTTAGGGTTAGGGTTAGGGTTAGGGTTAGGGTTAGGGTTAGGGTTAGGGTTAGGGTTAGGGTTAGGGTTAGGGTTAGGGTTAGGGTTAGGGTTAGGGTTAGGGTTAGGGTTAGGGTTAGGGTTAGGGTTAGGGTTAGGGTTAGGGTTAGGGTTAGGGTTAGGGTTAGGGTTAGGGTTAGGGTTAGGGTTAGGGTTAGGGTTAGGGTTAGGGTTAGGGTTAGGGTTAGGGTTAGGGTTAGGGTTAGGGTTAGGGTTAGGGTTAGGGTTAGGGTTAGGGTTAGGGTTAGGGTTAGGGTTAGGGTTAGGGTTAGGGTTAGGGTTAGGGTTAGGGTTAGGGTTAGGGTTAGGGTTAGGGTTAGGGTTAGGGTTAGGGTTAGGGTTAGGGTTAGGGTTAGGGTTAGGGTTAGGGTTAGGGTTAGGGTTAGGGTTAGGGTTAGGGTTAGGGTTAGGGTTAGGGTTAGGGTTAGGGTTAGGGTTAGGGTTAGGGTTAGGGTTAGGGTTAGGGTTAGGGTTAGGGTTAGGGTTAGGGTTAGGGTTAGGGTTAGGGTTAGGGTTAGGGTTAGGGTTAGGGTTAGGGTTAGGGTTAGGGTTAGGGTTAGGGTTAGGGTTAGGGTTAGGGTTAGGGTTAGGGTTAGGGTTAGGGTTAGGGTTAGGGTTAGGGTTAGGGTTAGGGTTAGGGTTAGGGTTAGGGTTAGGGTTAGGGTTAGGGTTAGGGTTAGGGTTAGGGTTAGGGTTAGGGTTAGGGTTAGGGTTAGGGTTAGGGTTAGGGTTAGGGTTAGGGTTAGGGTTAGGGTTAGGGTTAGGGTTAGGGTTAGGGTTAGGGTTAGGGTTAGGGTTAGGGTTAGGGTTAGGGTTAGGGTTAGGGTTAGGGTTAGGGTTAGGGTTAGGGTTAGGGTTAGGGTTAGGGTTAGGGTTAGGGTTAGGGTTAGGGTTAGGGTTAGGGTTAGGGTTAGGGTTAGGGTTAGGGTTAGGGTTAGGGTTAGGGTTAGGGTTAGGGTTAGGGTTAGGGTTAGGGTTAGGGTTAGGGTTAGGGTTAGGGTTAGGGTTAGGGTTAGGGTTAGGGTTAGGGTTAGGGTTAGGGTTAGGGTTAGGGTTAGGGTTAGGGTTAGGGTTAGGGTTAGGGTTAGGGTTAGGGTTAGGGTTAGGGTTAGGGTTAGGGTTAGGGTTAGGGTTAGGGTTAGGGTTAGGGTTAGGGTTAGGGTTAGGGTTAGGGTTAGGGTTAGGGTTAGGGTTAGGGTTAGGGTTAGGGTTAGGGTTAGGGTTAGGGTTAGGGTTAGGGTTAGGGTTAGGGTTAGGGTTAGGGTTAGGGTTAGGGTTAGGGTTAGGGTTAGGGTTAGGGTTAGGGTTAGGGTTAGGGTTAGGGTTAGGGTTAGGGTTAGGGTTAGGGTTAGGGTTAGGGTTAGGGTTAGGGTTAGGGTTAGGGTTAGGGTTAGGGTTAGGGTTAGGGTTAGGGTTAGGGTTAGGGTTAGGGTTAGGGTTAGGGTTAGGGTTAGGGTTAGGGTTAGGGTTAGGGTTAGGGTTAGGGTTAGGGTTAGGGTTAGGGTTAGGGTTAGGGTTAGGGTTAGGGTTAGGGTTAGGGTTAGGGTTAGGGTTAGGGTTAGGGTTAGGGTTAGGGTTAGGGTTAGGGTTAGGGTTAGGGTTAGGGTTAGGGTTAGGGTTAGGGTTAGGGTTAGGGTTAGGGTTAGGGTTAGGGTTAGGGTTAGGGTTAGGGTTAGGGTTAGGGTTAGGGTTAGGGTTAGGGTTAGGGTTAGGGTTAGGGTTAGGGTTAGGGTTAGGGTTAGGGTTAGGGTTAGGGTTAGGGTTAGGGTTAGGGTTAGGGTTAGGGTTAGGGTTAGGGTTAGGGTTAGGGTTAGGGTTAGGGTTAGGGTTAGGGTTAGGGTTAGGGTTAGGGTTAGGGTTAGGGTTAGGGTTAGGGTTAGGGTTAGGGTTAGGGTTAGGGTTAGGGTTAGGGTTAGGGTTAGGGTTAGGGTTAGGGTTAGGGTTAGGGTTAGGGTTAGGGTTAGGGTTAGGGTTAGGGTTAGGGTTAGGGTTAGGGTTAGGGTTAGGGTTAGGGTTAGGGTTAGGGTTAGGGTTAGGGTTAGGGTTAGGGTTAGGGTTAGGGTTAGGGTTAGGGTTAGGGTTAGGGTTAGGGTTAGGGTTAGGGTTAGGGTTAGGGTTAGGGTTAGGGTTAGGGTTAGGGTTAGGGTTAGGGTTAGGGTTAGGGTTAGGGTTAGGGTTAGGGTTAGGGTTAGGGTTAGGGTTAGGGTTAGGGTTAGGGTTAGGGTTAGGGTTAGGGTTAGGGTTAGGGTTAGGGTTAGGGTTAGGGTTAGGGTTAGGGTTAGGGTTAGGGTTAGGGTTAGGGTTAGGGTTAGGGTTAGGGTTAGGGTTAGGGTTAGGGTTAGGGTTAGGGTTAGGGTTAGGGTTAGGGTTAGGGTTAGGGTTAGGGTTAGGGTTAGGGTTAGGGTTAGGGTTAGGGTTAGGGTTAGGGTTAGGGTTAGGGTTAGGGTTAGGGTTAGGGTTAGGGTTAGGGTTAGGGTTAGGGTTAGGGTTAGGGTTAGGGTTAGGGTTAGGGTTAGGGTTAGGGTTAGGGTTAGGGTTAGGGTTAGGGTTAGGGTTAGGGTTAGGGTTAGGGTTAGGGTTAGGGTTAGGGTTAGGGTTAGGGTTAGGGTTAGGGTTAGGGTTAGGGTTAGGGTTAGGGTTAGGGTTAGGGTTAGGGTTAGGGTTAGGGTTAGGGTTAGGGTTAGGGTTAGGGTTAGGGTTAGGGTTAGGGTTAGGGTTAGGGTTAGGGTTAGGGTTAGGGTTAGGGTTAGGGTTAGGGTTAGGGTTAGGGTTAGGGTTAGGGTTAGGGTTAGGGTTAGGGTTAGGGTTAGGGTTAGGGTTAGGGTTAGGGTTAGGGTTAGGGTTAGGGTTAGGGTTAGGGTTAGGGTTAGGGTTAGGGTTAGGGTTAGGGTTAGGGTTAGGGTTAGGGTTAGGGTTAGGGTTAGGGTTAGGGTTAGGGTTAGGGTTAGGGTTAGGGTTAGGGTTAGGGTTAGGGTTAGGGTTAGGGTTAGGGTTAGGGTTAGGGTTAGGGTTAGGGTTAGGGTTAGGGTTAGGGTTAGGGTTAGGGTTAGGGTTAGGGTTAGGGTTAGGGTTAGGGTTAGGGTTAGGGTTAGGGTTAGGGTTAGGGTTAGGGTTAGGGTTAGGGTTAGGGTTAGGGTTAGGGTTAGGGTTAGGGTTAGGGTTAGGGTTAGGGTTAGGGTTAGGGTTAGGGTTAGGGTTAGGGTTAGGGTTAGGGTTAGGGTTAGGGTTAGGGTTAGGGTTAGGGTTAGGGTTAGGGTTAGGGTTAGGGTTAGGGTTAGGGTTAGGGTTAGGGTTAGGGTTAGGGTTAGGGTTAGGGTTAGGGTTAGGGTTAGGGTTAGGGTTAGGGTTAGGGTTAGGGTTAGGGTTAGGGTTAGGGTTAGGGTTAGGGTTAGGGTTAGGGTTAGGGTTAGGGTTAGGGTTAGGGTTAGGGTTAGGGTTAGGGTTAGGGTTAGGGTTAGGGTTAGGGTTAGGGTTAGGGTTAGGGTTAGGGTTAGGGTTAGGGTTAGGGTTAGGGTTAGGGTTAGGGTTAGGGTTAGGGTTAGGGTTAGGGTTAGGGTTAGGGTTAGGGTTAGGGTTAGGGTTAGGGTTAGGGTTAGGGTTAGGGTTAGGGTTAGGGTTAGGGTTAGGGTTAGGGTTAGGGTTAGGGTTAGGGTTAGGGTTAGGGTTAGGGTTAGGGTTAGGGTTAGGGTTAGGGTTAGGGTTAGGGTTAGGGTTAGGGTTAGGGTTAGGGTTAGGGTTAGGGTTAGGGTTAGGGTTAGGGTTAGGGTTAGGGTTAGGGTTAGGGTTAGGGTTAGGGTTAGGGTTAGGGTTAGGGTTAGGGTTAGGGTTAGGGTTAGGGTTAGGGTTAGGGTTAGGGTTAGGGTTAGGGTTAGGGTTAGGGTTAGGGTTAGGGTTAGGGTTAGGGTTAGGGTTAGGGTTAGGGTTAGGGTTAGGGTTAGGGTTAGGGTTAGGGTTAGGGTTAGGGTTAGGGTTAGGGTTAGGGTTAGGGTTAGGGTTAGGGTTAGGGTTAGGGTTAGGGTTAGGGTTAGGGTTAGGGTTAGGGTTAGGGTTAGGGTTAGGGTTAGGGTTAGGGTTAGGGTTAGGGTTAGGGTTAGGGTTAGGGTTAGGGTTAGGGTTAGGGTTAGGGTTAGGGTTAGGGTTAGGGTTAGGGTTAGGGTTAGGGTTAGGGTTAGGGTTAGGGTTAGGGTTAGGGTTAGGGTTAGGGTTAGGGTTAGGGTTAGGGTTAGGGTTAGGGTTAGGGTTAGGGTTAGGGTTAGGGTTAGGGTTAGGGTTAGGGTTAGGGTTAGGGTTAGGGTTAGGGTTAGGGTTAGGGTTAGGGTTAGGGTTAGGGTTAGGGTTAGGGTTAGGGTTAGGGTTAGGGTTAGGGTTAGGGTTAGGGTTAGGGTTAGGGTTAGGGTTAGGGTTAGGGTTAGGGTTAGGGTTAGGGTTAGGGTTAGGGTTAGGGTTAGGGTTAGGGTTAGGGTTAGGGTTAGGGTTAGGGTTAGGGTTAGGGTTAGGGTTAGGGTTAGGGTTAGGGTTAGGGTTAGGGTTAGGGTTAGGGTTAGGGTTAGGGTTAGGGTTAGGGTTAGGGTTAGGGTTAGGGTTAGGGTTAGGGTTAGGGTTAGGGTTAGGGTTAGGGTTAGGGTTAGGGTTAGGGTTAGGGTTAGGGTTAGGGTTAGGGTTAGGGTTAGGGTTAGGGTTAGGGTTAGGGTTAGGGTTAGGGTTAGGGTTAGGGTTAGGGTTAGGGTTAGGGTTAGGGTTAGGGTTAGGGTTAGGGTTAGGGTTAGGGTTAGGGTTAGGGTTAGGGTTAGGGTTAGGGTTAGGGTTAGGGTTAGGGTTAGGGTTAGGGTTAGGGTTAGGGTTAGGGTTAGGGTTAGGGTTAGGGTTAGGGTTAGGGTTAGGGTTAGGGTTAGGGTTAGGGTTAGGGTTAGGGTTAGGGTTAGGGTTAGGGTTAGGGTTAGGGTTAGGGTTAGGGTTAGGGTTAGGGTTAGGGTTAGGGTTAGGGTTAGGGTTAGGGTTAGGGTTAGGGTTAGGGTTAGGGTTAGGGTTAGGGTTAGGGTTAGGGTTAGGGTTAGGGTTAGGGTTAGGGTTAGGGTTAGGGTTAGGGTTAGGGTTAGGGTTAGGGTTAGGGTTAGGGTTAGGGTTAGGGTTAGGGTTAGGGTTAGGGTTAGGGTTAGGGTTAGGGTTAGGGTTAGGGTTAGGGTTAGGGTTAGGGTTAGGGTTAGGGTTAGGGTTAGGGTTAGGGTTAGGGTTAGGGTTAGGGTTAGGGTTAGGGTTAGGGTTAGGGTTAGGGTTAGGGTTAGGGTTAGGGTTAGGGTTAGGGTTAGGGTTAGGGTTAGGGTTAGGGTTAGGGTTAGGGTTAGGGTTAGGGTTAGGGTTAGGGTTAGGGTTAGGGTTAGGGTTAGGGTTAGGGTTAGGGTTAGGGTTAGGGTTAGGGTTAGGGTTAGGGTTAGGGTTAGGGTTAGGGTTAGGGTTAGGGTTAGGGTTAGGGTTAGGGTTAGGGTTAGGGTTAGGGTTAGGGTTAGGGTTAGGGTTAGGGTTAGGGTTAGGGTTAGGGTTAGGGTTAGGGTTAGGGTTAGGGTTAGGGTTAGGGTTAGGGTTAGGGTTAGGGTTAGGGTTAGGGTTAGGGTTAGGGTTAGGGTTAGGGTTAGGGTTAGGGTTAGGGTTAGGGTTAGGGTTAGGGTTAGGGTTAGGGTTAGGGTTAGGGTTAGGGTTAGGGTTAGGGTTAGGGTTAGGGTTAGGGTTAGGGTTAGGGTTAGGGTTAGGGTTAGGGTTAGGGTTAGGGTTAGGGTTAGGGTTAGGGTTAGGGTTAGGGTTAGGGTTAGGGTTAGGGTTAGGGTTAGGGTTAGGGTTAGGGTTAGGGTTAGGGTTAGGGTTAGGGTTAGGGTTAGGGTTAGGGTTAGGGTTAGGGTTAGGGTTAGGGTTAGGGTTAGGGTTAGGGTTAGGGTTAGGGTTAGGGTTAGGGTTAGGGTTAGGGTTAGGGTTAGGGTTAGGGTTAGGGTTAGGGTTAGGGTTAGGGTTAGGGTTAGGGTTAGGGTTAGGGTTAGGGTTAGGGTTAGGGTTAGGGTTAGGGTTAGGGTTAGGGTTAGGGTTAGGGTTAGGGTTAGGGTTAGGGTTAGGGTTAGGGTTAGGGTTAGGGTTAGGGTTAGGGTTAGGGTTAGGGTTAGGGTTAGGGTTAGGGTTAGGGTTAGGGTTAGGGTTAGGGTTAGGGTTAGGGTTAGGGTTAGGGTTAGGGTTAGGGTTAGGGTTAGGGTTAGGGTTAGGGTTAGGGTTAGGGTTAGGGTTAGGGTTAGGGTTAGGGTTAGGGTTAGGGTTAGGGTTAGGGTTAGGGTTAGGGTTAGGGTTAGGGTTAGGGTTAGGGTTAGGGTTAGGGTTAGGGTTAGGGTTAGGGTTAGGGTTAGGGTTAGGGTTAGGGTTAGGGTTAGGGTTAGGGTTAGGGTTAGGGTTAGGGTTAGGGTTAGGGTTAGGGTTAGGGTTAGGGTTAGGGTTAGGGTTAGGGTTAGGGTTAGGGTTAGGGTTAGGGTTAGGGTTAGGGTTAGGGTTAGGGTTAGGGTTAGGGTTAGGGTTAGGGTTAGGGTTAGGGTTAGGGTTAGGGTTAGGGTTAGGGTTAGGGTTAGGGTTAGGGTTAGGGTTAGGGTTAGGGTTAGGGTTAGGGTTAGGGTTAGGGTTAGGGTTAGGGTTAGGGTTAGGGTTAGGGTTAGGGTTAGGGTTAGGGTTAGGGTTAGGGTTAGGGTTAGGGTTAGGGTTAGGGTTAGGGTTAGGGTTAGGGTTAGGGTTAGGGTTAGGGTTAGGGTTAGGGTTAGGGTTAGGGTTAGGGTTAGGGTTAGGGTTAGGGTTAGGGTTAGGGTTAGGGTTAGGGTTAGGGTTAGGGTTAGGGTTAGGGTTAGGGTTAGGGTTAGGGTTAGGGTTAGGGTTAGGGTTAGGGTTAGGGTTAGGGTTAGGGTTAGGGTTAGGGTTAGGGTTAGGGTTAGGGTTAGGGTTAGGGTTAGGGTTAGGGTTAGGGTTAGGGTTAGGGTTAGGGTTAGGGTTAGGGTTAGGGTTAGGGTTAGGGTTAGGGTTAGGGTTAGGGTTAGGGTTAGGGTTAGGGTTAGGGTTAGGGTTAGGGTTAGGGTTAGGGTTAGGGTTAGGGTTAGGGTTAGGGTTAGGGTTAGGGTTAGGGTTAGGGTTAGGGTTAGGGTTAGGGTTAGGGTTAGGGTTAGGGTTAGGGTTAGGGTTAGGGTTAGGGTTAGGGTTAGGGTTAGGGTTAGGGTTAGGGTTAGGGTTAGGGTTAGGGTTAGGGTTAGGGTTAGGGTTAGGGTTAGGGTTAGGGTTAGGGTTAGGGTTAGGGTTAGGGTTAGGGTTAGGGTTAGGGTTAGGGTTAGGGTTAGGGTTAGGGTTAGGGTTAGGGTTAGGGTTAGGGTTAGGGTTAGGGTTAGGGTTAGGGTTAGGGTTAGGGTTAGGGTTAGGGTTAGGGTTAGGGTTAGGGTTAGGGTTAGGGTTAGGGTTAGGGTTAGGGTTAGGGTTAGGGTTAGGGTTAGGGTTAGGGTTAGGGTTAGGGTTAGGGTTAGGGTTAGGGTTAGGGTTAGGGTTAGGGTTAGGGTTAGGGTTAGGGTTAGGGTTAGGGTTAGGGTTAGGGTTAGGGTTAGGGTTAGGGTTAGGGTTAGGGTTAGGGTTAGGGTTAGGGTTAGGGTTAGGGTTAGGGTTAGGGTTAGGGTTAGGGTTAGGGTTAGGGTTAGGGTTAGGGTTAGGGTTAGGGTTAGGGTTAGGGTTAGGGTTAGGGTTAGGGTTAGGGTTAGGGTTAGGGTTAGGGTTAGGGTTAGGGTTAGGGTTAGGGTTAGGGTTAGGGTTAGGGTTAGGGTTAGGGTTAGGGTTAGGGTTAGGGTTAGGGTTAGGGTTAGGGTTAGGGTTAGGGTTAGGGTTAGGGTTAGGGTTAGGGTTAGGGTTAGGGTTAGGGTTAGGGTTAGGGTTAGGGTTAGGGTTAGGGTTAGGGTTAGGGTTAGGGTTAGGGTTAGGGTTAGGGTTAGGGTTAGGGTTAGGGTTAGGGTTAGGGTTAGGGTTAGGGTTAGGGTTAGGGTTAGGGTTAGGGTTAGGGTTAGGGTTAGGGTTAGGGTTAGGGTTAGGGTTAGGGTTAGGGTTAGGGTTAGGGTTAGGGTTAGGGTTAGGGTTAGGGTTAGGGTTAGGGTTAGGGTTAGGGTTAGGGTTAGGGTTAGGGTTAGGGTTAGGGTTAGGGTTAGGGTTAGGGTTAGGGTTAGGGTTAGGGTTAGGGTTAGGGTTAGGGTTAGGGTTAGGGTTAGGGTTAGGGTTAGGGTTAGGGTTAGGGTTAGGGTTAGGGTTAGGGTTAGGGTTAGGGTTAGGGTTAGGGTTAGGGTTAGGGTTAGGGTTAGGGTTAGGGTTAGGGTTAGGGTTAGGGTTAGGGTTAGGGTTAGGGTTAGGGTTAGGGTTAGGGTTAGGGTTAGGGTTAGGGTTAGGGTTAGGGTTAGGGTTAGGGTTAGGGTTAGGGTTAGGGTTAGGGTTAGGGTTAGGGTTAGGGTTAGGGTTAGGGTTAGGGTTAGGGTTAGGGTTAGGGTTAGGGTTAGGGTTAGGGTTAGGGTTAGGGTTAGGGTTAGGGTTAGGGTTAGGGTTAGGGTTAGGGTTAGGGTTAGGGTTAGGGTTAGGGTTAGGGTTAGGGTTAGGGTTAGGGTTAGGGTTAGGGTTAGGGTTAGGGTTAGGGTTAGGGTTAGGGTTAGGGTTAGGGTTAGGGTTAGGGTTAGGGTTAGGGTTAGGGTTAGGGTTAGGGTTAGGGTTAGGGTTAGGGTTAGGGTTAGGGTTAGGGTTAGGGTTAGGGTTAGGGTTAGGGTTAGGGTTAGGGTTAGGGTTAGGGTTAGGGTTAGGGTTAGGGTTAGGGTTAGGGTTAGGGTTAGGGTTAGGGTTAGGGTTAGGGTTAGGGTTAGGGTTAGGGTTAGGGTTAGGGTTAGGGTTAGGGTTAGGGTTAGGGTTAGGGTTAGGGTTAGGGTTAGGGTTAGGGTTAGGGTTAGGGTTAGGGTTAGGGTTAGGGTTAGGGTTAGGGTTAGGGTTAGGGTTAGGGTTAGGGTTAGGGTTAGGGTTAGGGTTAGGGTTAGGGTTAGGGTTAGGGTTAGGGTTAGGGTTAGGGTTAGGGTTAGGGTTAGGGTTAGGGTTAGGGTTAGGGTTAGGGTTAGGGTTAGGGTTAGGGTTAGGGTTAGGGTTAGGGTTAGGGTTAGGGTTAGGGTTAGGGTTAGGGTTAGGGTTAGGGTTAGGGTTAGGGTTAGGGTTAGGGTTAGGGTTAGGGTTAGGGTTAGGGTTAGGGTTAGTTAGGGTTAGGGTTAGGGTTAGGGTTAGGGTTAGGGTTAGGGTTAGGGTTAGGGTTAGGGTTAGGGTTAGGGGTTAGGGTTAGGGTTAGGGTTAGGGTTAGGGTTAGGGTTAGGGTTAGGGTTAGGGTTAGGGTTAGGGTTAGGGTTAGGGTTAGGGTTAGGGTTAGGGTTAGGGTTAGGTTAGGGTTAGGGTTAGGGTTAGGGTTAGGGTTAGGGTTAGGGTTAGGTTGGGTTAGGGTTAGGGTTAGGGTTAGGGTTAGGGTTAGGGTTAGGGTTAGGGTTAGGGTTAGGGTTAGGGTTAGGTTAGGGTTAGGGTTAGGGTTAGGGTTAGGGTTAGGGTTAGGGTTAGGGTTAGGGTTAGGGTTAGGGTTAGGTTAGGGTTAGGGTTAGGGTTAGGGTTAGGGTTAGGGTTAGGGTTAGGGTTAGGGTTAGGGTTAGGGTTAGGGTTAGGGTTAGGGTTAGGGTTAGGGTTAGGGTTAGGGTTAGGGTTAGGGTTAGGGTTAGGGTTAGGGTTAGGGTTAGGGTTAGGGTTAGGGTTAGGGTTAGGGTTAGGGTTAGGGTTAGGGTTAGGGTTAGGGTTAGGGTTAGGGTTAGGGTTAGGGTTAGGGTTAGGGTTAGGGTTAGGGTTAGGGTTAGGGTTAGGGTTAGGGTTAGGTTAGGGTTAGGGTTAGGGTTAGGGTTAGGGTTAGGGTTAGGGTTAGGGTTAGGGTTAGGGTTAGGGTTAGGGTTAGGGTTAGGGTTAGGGTTAGGGTTAGGGTTAGGGTTAGGGTTAGGGTTAGGGTTAGGTTAGGGTTAGGGTTAGGGTTAGGGTTAGGGTTAGGGTTAGGGTTAGGGTTAGGGTTAGGGTTAGGGTTAGGGTTAGGGTTAGGGTTAGGGTTAGGGTTAGGGTTAGGGTTTAGGGTTAGGGTTAGGGTTAGGGTTAGGGTTAGGGTTAGGGTTAGGGTTAGGGTTAGGGTTAGGGTTAGGGTTAGGGTTAGGGTTAGGGTTAGGGTTAGGGTTAGGGTTAGGGTTAGGGTTAGGTTAGGGTTAGGGTTAGGGTTAGGGTTAGGGTTAGGGTTAGGGTTAGGGTTAGGTTAGGGTTAGGGTTAGGGTTAGGGTTAGGGTTAGGGTTAGGGTTAGGGTTAGGGGTTAGGGTTAGGGTTAGGGTTAGGGTTAGGGTTAGGTTAGGGTTAGGGTTAGGGTTAGGGTTAGGGTTAGGGTTAGGGTTAGGGTTAGGGTTAGGGTTAGGGTTAGGGGTTAGGGTTAGGGTTAGGGTTAGGGTTAGGGTTAGGGTTAGGGTTAGGGTTAGGGTTAGGGTTAGGGTTAGGGTTAGGGTTAGGGTTAGGGTTAGGGTTAGGGTTAGGGTTAGGGTTAGGGTTAGGGTTAGGGTTAGGGTTAGGGTTAGGGTTAGGGTTAGGGTTAGGTTAGGGTTAGGGTTAGGGTTAGGGTTAGGGTTAGGGTTAGGGTTAGGGTTAGGGTTAGGTTAGGGTTAGGGTTAGGGTTAGGGTTAGGGTTAGGGTTAGGGTTAGGGTTAGGGTTAGGGTTAGGGTTAGGTTAGGGTTAGGGTTAGGGTTAGGGTTAGGGTTAGGGTTAGGGTTAGGGTTAGGGTTAGGGTTAGGGTTAGGGTTAGGGTTAGGGTTAGGGTTAGGGTTAGGGTTAGGGTTAGGGTTAGGGTTAGGGTTAGGGTTAGGGTTAGGGTTAGGTTAGGGTTAGGGTTAGGGTTAGGGTTAGGGTTAGGGTTAGGGTTAGGGTTAGGGTTAGGGTTAGGGTTAGGTTAGGGTTAGGGTTAGGGTTAGGGTTAGGGTTAGGGTTAGGGTTAGGGTTAGGGTTAGGGTTAGGGTTA
This sequence comes from Triplophysa yarkandensis, assembly GCA_033220385.1. Classification (NCBI taxonomy): domain Eukaryota; kingdom Metazoa; phylum Chordata; class Actinopteri; order Cypriniformes; family Nemacheilidae; genus Triplophysa; species Triplophysa yarkandensis. Next base: position 1,208,853 of record CM065665.1, read on the forward strand.
GGGTTAGGTTAGGGTTAGGGTTAGGGTTAGGGTTAGGGTTAGGGTTAGGGTTAGGGTTAGGGTTAGGGTTAGGGTTAGGGTTAGGGTTAGGGTTAGGGTTAGGGTTAGGGTTAGGGTTAGGGTTAGGGTTAGGGTTAGGGTTAGGGTTAGGGTTAGGGTTAGGGTTAGGGTTAGGGTTAGGGTTAGGGTTAGGGTTAGGGTTAGGGTTAGGGTTAGGGTTAGGGTTAGGGTTAGGGTTAGGGTTAGGGTTAGGGTTAGGGTTAGGGTTAGGGTTAGGGTTAGGGTTAGGGTTAGGGTTAGGGTTAGGGTTAGGGTTAGGGTTAGGGTTAGGGTTAGGGTTAGGGTTAGGGTTAGGGTTAGGGTTAGGGTTAGGGTTAGGGTTAGGGTTAGGGTTAGGGTTAGGGTTAGGGGTTAGGGTTAGGGTTAGGGTTAGGGTTAGGGTTAGGGTTAGGGTTAGGGTTAGGGTTAGGGTTAGGGTTAGGGTTAGGGTTAGGGTTAGGGTTAGGGTTAGGGTTAGGGTTAGGGTTAGGGTTAGGGTTAGGGTTAGGGTTAGGGTTAGGGTTAGGGTTAGGGTTAGGGTTAGGGTAGGGTTAGGGTTAGGGTTAGGGTTAGGGTTAGGGTTAGGGTTAGGGTTAGGTTAGGGTTAGGGTTAGGGTTAGGGTTAGGGTTAGGGTTAGGGTTAGG
>CM065665.1:1211588-1419088 GCA_033220385.1 Triplophysa yarkandensis
CTCCCAACTTTGTGGGAACAGTTTAGATCTGAGCCCTTCCTCTACCGACATGACATCAGTACACAGAGCAAGATCCTTAAAGACATGGATGACAGAGTCTGGTGTGGATGAACTTCACCGGCCTGCACAGAGTCCTGTCCTGATTGAACACCCTTGGGATGAATTAGAGCGCAGACTGAGAATCAGGCCTTCTTGTCCAACATCAGTGTGTGACCTCATTCCCATAAACACACTCCTGAACCTTGTGGACAGCCTTTCCAGAAGAGTCAAAGCTGTTGTAGCTGCAAAGGGTGGACTGACATTGAACCCTATGGACTAGGAATAGAATGTCACTTAAGTTCATATGGGAGTCAATAGAGCGAATACTTTTGACAATATAGTGTATGACATAATACTTAATCCACTCACAAACTATTGGTGACACGAAGTATGATGTTTTATTCTTCCTCTATACTACCATTCTTGAGATGAACAGTTACACTCCCAATTTCACCAGCTGTTAATCTGTCAAGTCTGTCGCACTGCTTCATTCTGACTATATTTCTCAATTTAGGGTAAAGCATTTATTTTTAACCTTCCTTTCCTGAAACATCATCTGTACATGCTTCCACAACTTTGTGCACCCTAGAGAACATTGTGAACATAAAGCCACATCACTTATGCTGGCATGAGTTTAAAGCCAACATATCTCCATATATCTTATTCATTCTTTCAAATGAAGCTTTAAGATGATGAACAATTTAAGATGTGTACATACATTGTTGCATAGAATATTTTTCCTATTAAGAGTTGTACACTGGTCTGTATGACAAGGCTTTCATAGGTTGGTTGGCAGTGATGTGAAGCACTCAGCCTCCCTCTGGTGGAGGAATAATAGTTGTCTATATTAGTAGCTTTAGGCATATTTTACATACATTTATATACATACCTGCCAGTGCACCTTACCTATAGGATCCTGTCCTACAACTGCATTCATTTTTCATGGTATAAATAATTGAACTAGCATGAACTTCATGTGCTATAGATGTTGTTTCTTGGAACAACCCCCATTTAAAATATGGAATATATAGGTTAATTATACGTATATAAGTGCTGCTTTATAAAAAAATATAACAAAATCATAACCAATTATCAGCATTCAATGATAATCATTTATTAAAACTAAGAGAAGTTTAAGATGTAGAAAAAAAGTTAACTTTAAAAAACAATCCTATCTACTAAATAGTAAAACATTTGAATTCACAAAAGGGAATATTTGCACCGTAAAGCTGTTAACCGACATCCAACGAACACAGAAGATTCTAATCCTGATGTTCTCTCATATGCAGCCTGTAACTGTACCCATATTTGTAAGCTTTGCCACAAACAGAGCACTGAAAAGGTTTCTCATCGCCGTGTGTCTGTTTATGTTTGTTTAGTGTGTAAACGCGCTTAAAACCCTTTCCACATACAGAGCATGAATAAGGTCTCTCTCCCGTGTGATCTCTCTGGTGCACCCTAAGGTCATATATGTCAAAAAACATCTTTTCACAGCAGTCACATGAAACGGTCCGCTCACCAGCATGTCTGCGTAAGTGTACCTTCAAATAAGAAGGCTTGGCAAACTTCATTTCACACTTATCACATGCATATGGCTTCTGTCTTCTGTGAATATTCACATGATCTGTGAGAAGGGCCGATTGATTGAATTCTTTCCTACATGTTTCACATCGAAATGTTTTTTCTTTGTGTTCTCGGTTGGACTTTTGGCCTTTTCTCGTTTTCCTGGAATTAAACGGGCCTTCGCTTTGCTTGAATCTGGATTGTCGGTCTGATCTGCTGACCGTCCCAATTTCTTGATTCAACGTGTCTGATTCTCCCTTGGAGATTTTTCTTGTCTCGTACTTCTTGTTTCCTCCTGAGCTTGTGTTTAAGGTTTTATCCAAAGCATGTGCGTTTCTTCCACTTTCGAAGTCTTCATCCATTTCAATGGGCGGTATCAGGCCAGCGGGTATATGATGAGTCTGAATCTGTTGACCAATGTCCAAACACTCATCTTTAAAATCAAACTGAGACCAGATGACATCTTGCTCAGCTTTCAATTTAACTTGAGATGCCTCAATGTCTGAATGAACAACCTCTGCTTTCAACCTGAAAAAGTTGTCGTTTTCGGTATTTAGGTGAGGGTACGTAAAGTCATCTTGGTCATTAAAAGGGAATGTCATCATGTCATCTTCAGTCTTTATTTTCGTGAGGGTATGCATTGAGAGCACTCCATCCTCCATCATAAATCCTTTGCTTTCAGAGTTTGAACTTCAGCTTTTGGAGATGGTCAAACTCTTGTTTCTCTTGTCTTTGAATGGCAGGACTATAATAACAAAAAGTGCACATAAGTGTCCCAGGATGAGTGTATCTTATGGCATTTTGTGACCAAAACTAAACTAGCACGTCCATGGTCATTTGTTTATAGAATCAGATACAGTTTTCAGATGTGAATAACTGTTTATTTATTTAAAACTTTTTAGATATCACAGTCTTAGTGTCATTCTACAACATGTGACGATATTAGCTGGATGTTAGCTCCTCCTCTCTGGACGTTAGCTCCTCCTCTCTGGATGTTAGCTCCTCCTCTCTGGACGTAAGCTCCTCCTCTCCGGACGTTAGCTCCTCCTCTATGAATGTTAGCTCCTCCTCTCTTGGTGTTAGCTCCTCCTCTCTGGACGTTAGCTCCTCCTATCTGGATGTTAGCTCCTCCTCTATGGACGTTAGCTCCTCCTCTCTGGACGTTAGCTCCTCCTCTCTGGACGTTAGCTCCTCCCATTTGCTCTGCAGCGAGCACCATGTGAGAAAAGTGTTAATTAAAGTCCAAATCTTGACTTGATTGAATAAACTAACCATTCACGCTTTAATGGGTTTTAGTTCTTGATTAAAATTTATTTGATTCAGCTTATTAAACAAGGCCAAACAAATATCTAGATAATATTTATATCCAGCCCTATAAGTCCATCGTCGATCATATCGATCGGAGGATGAAAGTTTCTTCTTCGTGTGTTTTGTATTTTGTGTATTGGCGCATTACCGCCACCCTCTGCCAAATGTGTGAAGAATTTAAATACAAAACGACCAAAGTTAATGGCTGCAAATAACCAATCCAGGGGAAAAAACATAAATTCATAAATAACTGCATGCATGTAGTATATACGAGGCGTTCACATGTATTCATATAGTTTGTTTACTTAGATCTGTCTTGTTCTGCTGGTATAATGGCGGGATGCGAAGTGACTGAAAGAGTGAGCGCCATCTAGTGACGAGAACCTATACTCACCACTCTATAAAATAAACCCACTCTCTAGTGGTTTCACATTTACACATTCCTTTGTTTTACTAAACACTAAGTTATTTATGTTAAACACTAAGTTATTTATATTAAACACTAAGTTATTTATATTAAACACTAAGTTATTTGTGCTAAACACTAAGTCATTTGTGTTAAACACTAAGTTATTTATATTAAACACTAAGTTATTTGTGTTAAACACTAAGTTATTTATATTAAACACTAAGTTATTTGTTTTAAACACTAAGTTATTTATATTAAACACTAAGTTATTTGTTTTAAACACTAAGTTATTTGTGTTAAACACTAAGTTATTTATATTAAACACTAAGTTATTTGTTTTAAACACTAAGTTATTTGTGTTAAACACTAAGTTATTTATATTAAAAACTAAGTCATTTGTGTTAAACACTAAGTTATTTATATTAAACACTAAGTTATTTGTTTTAAACACTAAGTCATTTGTGTTAAACACTAAGTTATTTATATTAAAAACTAAGTTATTTGTTTTAAACACTAAGTCATTTGTGTTAAACACTAAGTTATTTATATTAAAAACTAAGTCATTTGTGTTAAACACTAAGTTATTTATATTAAACACTAAGTTATTTGTTTTAAACACTAAGTCATTTGTGTTAAACACTAAGTTATTTATATTAAAAACTAAGTTATTTGTTTTAAACACTAAGTTATTTGTGCTAAACACTAAGTAATTTGTGTTAAACACTAAGTCATTTGTGTTAAACACTAAGTTATTTATATTAAACACTAAGTTATTTGTTTTAAACACTAAGTCATTTGTGTTAAACACTAAGTTATTTATATTAAAAACTAAGTCATTTGTGTTAAACACTAAGTTATTTATATTAAACACTAAGTAATTTGTGTTAAACACTAAGTAATTTGTGTTAAACACTAAGTAATTTGTGTTAAACACTAAGTAATTTGTGTTCAACACTAAGTCATTGTGTTAAACACTAGTAATTTGTGTTAAACACTAGTAATTTGTGTTAAACACTAAGTTATTTGTGTTAAACACTAAGTAATTTGTGTTAAACACTAAGTCATTTGTGTTAAACACTAAGTTATTTGTGTTAAACACTAAGTAATTTGTGTTAAACACTAAGTAATTTGTGTTAAACACTTAGTAATTTGTGTTAAACACTAAGTTATTTGTGTTAAACACTAGTAATTTGTGTTAAACACTAAGTAATTTGTGATAAACACTTAACTTATTTATGTTAAACACTAAGTTATTTGTGTTAAACACTAAGTCATTGTGTTAAACACTAGTAATTTGTGTTAAACACTAAGTAATTTGTGATAAACACTTAACTTATTTATGTTAAACACTAAGTTATTTATGTTAAACACGAAGTTATTTGTTTTAAACTCTAAGTAATTTGTGTTAAACACTAAGTAATTTGTGTTAAACACTAAGTAATTTGTGTTAAACACGAAGTTGTTTGTTTTAAACACTAAGTAATTTGTGTTAAACACGAAGTTATTTGTTTTAAACACGAAGTAATTTGTGTTAAACACTAAGTAATTTGTGTTAAACACTAAGTAATTTGTGTTAAACACTAAGTAATTTGTGTTAAACACTAGTAATTTGTGTTAAACACTAAGTTATTTGTGTTAAACACTAAGTAATTTGTGTTAAACACTAAGTAATTTGTGTTAAACACTTAGTAATTTGTGTTAAACACTAAGTTATTTGTGTTAAACACTAGTAATTTGTGTTAAACACTAAGTAATTTGTGATAAACACTTAACTTATTTATGTTAAACACTAAGTTATTTGTGTTAAACACTAAGTCATTGTGTTAAACACTAAGTCATTGTGTTAAACACTAGTAATTTGTGTTAAACACTAAGTTATTTGTGTTAAACACTAGTAATTTGTGTTAAACACTAAGTAATTTGTGATAAACACTTAACTTATTTATGTTAAACACTAAGTAATTTGTGTTAAACACTAAATTATTTGTGTTAAACACTAAGTCATTGTGTTAAACACTAAGTAATTTGTGTTAAACACTAAGTTATTTGTATTAAACACTAAGTTATTTGTATTAAACACTAAGTAATTTGTGTTAAACACTAAGTAATTTGTGTTAAACACTAAGTAATTTGTGTTAAACACTAAGTAATTTGTGTTAAACACTAAGTCATTGTGTTAAACACTAGTAATTTGTGTTAAACACTAAGTTATTTGTGTTAAACACTAAGTAATTTGTGTTAAACACTAAGTAATTTGTGTTAAACACTTAGTAATTTGTGTTAAACACTAAGTTATTTGTGTTAAACACTAGTAATTTGTGTTAAACACTAAGTAATTTGTGATAAACACTTAACTTATTTATGTTAAACACTAAGTTATTTGTGTTAAACACTAAGTCATTGTGTTAAACACTAGTAATTTGTGTTAAACACTAAGTAATTTGTGATAAACACTTAACTTATTTATGTTAAACACTAAGTTATTTATGTTAAACACTAAGTCATTTGTGTTAAACACTAAGTTATTTGGATGAATACTTGTAACTGTTGTTGACTACCATTGCAGGACAAATAAAAATGGTACCCCCTAACGTTTTGCTTTCCTACATTCTTTAAAATGTTTTATTTTTTAACAAAACAAAAATAAGTATTTTTTCATCAGTGGTAGTCAATGGGGTCTAAGAACTTTTACTGTTACAAGAATTTTCCACATATCTTTTAATTAATTCCTTCCATCCCTTTAAAATAAATAAATCTCACCGCATTTTTAGAATTTTATTTGTATGGCTTACTTGGTAAGAACATAATTACAATAAATTACAAGCTAATTTGCACAACAATGTCTTCTTGATACATTTTCAATTATAATATTCTGTTCTCTGTAAATTCAAAAATCCACCAGTTAAACAAGTAATTGTAGAAAAACATGTTAAGTAAAAGTTTGAATCGTATTTGCAGATCATAAAAATATATGTATGCCAAGTACTGTATGGGCATTTAATTCATTTGAAATAAGCACAACTCAGGCCAAACATTTTGGTGAGCATGTTGACAGTATACAATTGGCCTACACTGTATGCATATTACTGTCATTAGATTCAGATTTTCCCATGAAGCATATAATCCTTCAGATAAAATGAATATAACATATATATTAAAATTGTTGTTTCTCAGAGAGCGGTCACATCTTAGATGTGAGTGAATTGGATGTAGGAGTGTAGTGGGATATAAGACGCCCGGCTTCTCTCCAGCCTGACAATAATGCTCCATGTACAGTTGAGAAGAAGGATCTGTGTGTGGCCTCTCCGGCAAACAACACCTGCAAAGGCTGAAGGAAACAATGTTGTAAATGCTATATGAAGATATTATTTACAGCTGGAATGGAAGATATTGTACCTTAGAATTTGAGCCATTTACTGGTAAGGGCTGAGCAAGGTTATCTATGTCATATCCCGAGCAACCTTTGGCCACATAGCTATACGATCCACAAGAATAGGGATTATGGAACCATTGTGTTCTCAACAGCTTCCTTGGTGCGATAGTTGGATTTCCTAAAAATGAAAGATTTGGCATGCTGTTAAATTCTGAGTGTAAAATTGAAATCTACAAAAATAGGACATAAATAACAGTACACAGAACACATTAAAGTGAAATGATTACCCGTTCACTTTTATTTTAGAGTAAAAATGTAACCTGTAAATTTGCGAAGAAGCTGCGTGACGCCCTGCAGCACTTCAAATTCAGATAGTGTTTCCATGTATTCAGATTCATGTCCCGCAATCCATCCGCAAAGCACATGTCCATATCTGTGCAGCAACATTCATGTCTCGTGATTCTAAAGCATCAACTAAAGTTCTGTATTTATACTGTACATACCTCTCTGTGGGCTTAAGCACAGTAAACCCGCTCATCTTTCTAATCCAGGACATCTTGACATCAGAAACAACGTCAGAAAGATCTGTCTCATCCTCCCATACCAGATAGATCAATTCACAGTCTTCATCCCAGAAAGGATGCTCAAACTCAAGGAAGATCTTGTTGTTGGTCCCAAAGCCCAATCTCTGGATTGAATGCAGTTTGTGCAGTGGAAGAGAAGGGCTTAGGAAGGTATCCTGGTGTTTCTTTAGATATCCTGGGATGGAAAGGCACGTGTTACGAGTTAGGAATGATTGAATGAATGACTTGTGAATAAAATTACACTGGGTGTGTTAAACCTACCTAGTGAGACAGTGACTATAACATGGTCTGCTGAAAATGTCTCTCCATCAGCACATTCAATCTTAACAGGGACGGATGTTCCTGTGGTGTCTGGGCTATTGTCCCAATGAATGCACTTCACCGGCTTGTTGTACAAGACCATGTCTTTGGGAAGTCCTTTCATCATGTTATCAATTAAACCTTCATATCCTCTATGAATAGAAGAAAAAGAAGAGTACATTCCTTTGAAACCGGACAGTTGTGCATTGGACCCTCCACATAAGACACTGAAATTTGCACATTGGGTCTGAACACTCACCCTGGGAACGTGCAGTCCAGTCCTGGAAGTGTTTTATACATGCCAAATGCTCCCAAGCCCACATCATCCAGCGTGTGTGTTCCACTGACACTGCACTCCAACTTGAGAAGCGTGTTTATCATAGCCATTCTTATATTTGTGTTGGCCTGGTCTTCCTTCCATTCTTCCCGTGCCAGACGTTGAACTTCCATCTTGACAAACTTCCCAAGACTGGGCACTGGCTCTCCACCACCTTCATAGAACTGCTGGCTTCTTTCCAGTATTTTCATGAAAAACTCCACCGCCGGTCCCATCACTTCATGCCCTAGTTTCCGACCTGAACTGGTAAAGTAGTTGGGAAGAAAAAGCGGATGGCCACCTACATCAATGGCCTGGCTTTCTTCAGACATCGATTCTTTGTCAAGGAGTTGGTAGTCGCACGCCAGGCGAAACACTGGGTTTTCCTTTGATGGGCCATGGATCCAGTTGGCACCGATCTCTATAATGTTATCACCTTGAACAAAAGAGAAAAATATTTTAAAATCTCTCGCTCTTCATTGAGTATGAATTAACATTAAATATTATATTTTTGTAAACAAAACAAACAATTGTCAAAATTCTAAGATCGTAGAACAAGAGAGACTAAAACAATTTAATCATTTACTTTTTTCACAGAACACTAAAGAAGCGCGCACACACACACACACACACACACACTACTGTCATACCTACTACACAGACAGACAGACAGACAGACAGACAGACAGACAGACAGACAGACAGACAGACAGACAGACAGACAGACAGACACACACACACACACACACACACACACACAAATTTGTGTTGTTATACAGAATGTCTTTATTATTCTTTTTCGATTGATATGTTCCTTTTGATGTATTGACCTTTCATTCAACTTTTTGTTGTTTCATACTACACTTCATTCTTTTTATTACTGTCTAATCTATGGGTTGAGTTCTATATTGTCTCCACAAGTACAGATAAGACAATATCTCAATCTCAAGGTTTTTACAGGGTTATTGTTAATGTTTTTCCATCATCACCTCATCTCCTGCCTTATGTTCTTCCAAGGTTCAATGATGTGCAGAATTACATTTTTGGCACAGTCACAGTTAGATTTTTTTCTCCATAATCTGCACGATGTTTCCTGTGGATCTGAGGTGCTTTTATAAAGACAAATGTAGTCTACTTGCCACACACCCGCACACAACCTGAGAAGGTTTGAATGTTATTGGTCAGTTTATTTCTTTATAAGCGGTATTTGCATGGCAAGGTTTTTTTTGGGTCACTTCCACCCTCATAAATGATCTACTTTTTAAAGTCGAACCAGTTAGCAAAATGGGCAATGTCCGAATTATTCACATTTACAATATCATCGCCCATGATCATCCAATCTGATTTGTCAACTGTGTCATGTAAAGTGTCTTGTCAAGGAGCACGTACACTTTAAACACTTTAAACTATAAGTTACTCATTAATTTGTCATTGTAGTTTATTTTACATGATTCACACAGTGCAAGCAAGAATTTTATTCATATTTAAACATGTATTTATTACTTTTTTTAAATGTTTTTTGTTTAAATTGTATAGTTAATATTATGTGTAAATCAATGTTAGCAAAGCTATTGAACTGTTCTTTTTAGTACCTATTTTTAAATGTAATATATATATTAAGTTTATGTACTTATTAACCATGTTGGTAAGGTACATTCGGTCGAGTTTTTGACTTTTAAAAAAATATCTTAATTAAACAATATGGCACGAGAGGCTGTGCTATATCGTGAATAAATCACGGCTAATGGGCGTTGTTAGCCTTGACTCGAAGCCTAGCCTTACGCACCTTCTTGCTTTTATAAACGGTTACCACACAATAAAAATATTACAAGTATTATATATTAATAATATGTATTTATTTATCATGTTGGTAAGGTAATTTCAGTCAGGTTTTTGACTTTAAAATTTTAAAGTATCTTAATTAATCAATATGGCACGAGAGGCTGTGCTATATCGTGAATAAATAACGGCTAATGGGCGTTGTTAGCCTTGACTCGAAGCCTAGCCTTACGCACCTTCTTGCTTTTATAAACGGTTACCACACAATAAAAATATTACAAGTAATATATATTAATAATATGTATTTATTTATCATGTTGGTAAGGTAATTTTAGTCAAGTTTTTGACTTTTTAAAAAATATCTTAATTAAACAATATGGCACGAGAGGCTGTGCTATATTGTGAATAAATCACGGCTAATGGGCGTTGTTAGCCTCGACTCGAAGCCTAGCCTTACGCACCTTCTTGCTTTTATAAACGGTTACCACACAATAAAAATATTACAAGTAATATATATTAATAATATTTATTTATTTATCATGTTGGTAAGGTAATTTTAGTCAAGTTTTTGACTTTTTAAAAAATATCTTAATTAAACAATATGGCACGAGAGGCTGTGCTATATTGTGAATAAATCACGGCTAATGGGCGTTGTTAGCCTCGACTCGAAGCCTTAAGCACCTTCTTGCTTTTATAAACGGTTACCACACAATAAAAATATTACAAGTAATATATATTAATAATATGTATTTATTTATCATGTTGGTAAGGTAATTTTAGTCAAGTTTTTGACTTTTTAAAAAATATCTTAATTAAACAATATGGCACGAGAGGCTGTGCTATATCGTGAATAGATCACGGCTAATGGGCGATGTTAGCCTTGACTCGATGCCTAGCCTTACGCACCTTCTTGCTTTTATAAACGGTTACCACACAATAAAAATATTACAAGTAATATATATTAATAATATGTATTTATTAATCATGTTGGTAAGGTAATTTCAGTCAGGTTTTTGACTTTAAAATTTTAAAGTATCTTAATTAATCAATATGGCACGAGAGGCTGTGCTATATCGTGAATAAATAACGGCTAATGGGCGTTGTTAGCCTTGACTCGAAGCCTAGCCTTACATTTACATTTACATTTAGTCATTTAGCAGACGCTTTTATTATTATTTATAGCAGAAGTTACAAAAAGTATATATATATATATATATATATATATATATATATATATATATATATATTATTTTTTTGTTTTGATAGAGTTAGTAGTTGGAAAAGAAGTGAGTTAGTGAGTTAGGCACCTTGCTTTTATAAACGTTTACCACACAATAAAAATATTAAAAGTGATATATATAAATTTGTATATAATAAGTTTTCATTAAGATAAACTGCCTTCCGCTATAAGAAGTAGAAGCTAACTGTCACAGCTGTATGTTACGTTGCTAAGGGTGGTTGCTAAGGGTGCTTAAAGATAAACAGAACCGTTAAATGAAACGTCATAGCAGTGCTGACCAATCAGAATTGAGAAACGGAACAAACCGTTTTATAACTTAAAACCCGAATATCACATTTCACCAAATGTTGCCCAACACGCACCACAGCTGCAAAAAGCAACACTGGATCATCAAAATAATCCCAATTATATTCAAAGTGACATTCGGCATGTGGGCCTGTTAACCGGAAGTGATGCGGGGAATAACGTTAGAAACGTCGCGCGTGTCTCACACCCGTTCGGTGATGAGCTAATGACGTAGCAGGTCGATAATAAGCGGTTTTATGTGCGCTCTTACCCAGCCGGCCTGTTTGCACTCTCCCCCCGCTTCTGTCTGTCGCTTCTATGATGTGTACGTCACGGAAACCATGTTTTAATAACGTCTGAGCCGCACCGATCCCCGACACTCCGCAGCCGATGATCGATATTCGGCAGTCCCGCCGCAGCTGCGCCATCGCCCGTCTCAACACGAGCGGAGCTCCGGTGTCTCTGATCCCTCCCATTCACCGTCTCGAGATCAAAGTCTAACACATCCCATAATGTCACAAGCGGAGACATCGTCATAAGCGCTAGAAATGAGGACATTCACTTTTGCGGTTATTTGGATGTTTGCACAACTCTATTTTTACACACTTAAGTGTTTGTGCACAGCACAGGAATGCAGAAAACAGATGAGATTCATTTTGTGATTTCTTTTCTTTAATCTCTTCTTTATGATGACTTTGATCTGGGCTTTATAAAATGTGTAAGGTCAGCAAAGTTCATTTTGAACACATTGGCAAGTGTCACCACATGGGGCAGTCTCTTCATTTGACAGTTCTTACACTTTATAGTGTTTATTAATTACTAAACTAATTGCCTGAACAAAGTTTTCGGTTGCCTGAACACATTTATCTTATGATGCGTTCACACCAGACGCGAATTTTCGCGCGTTGACGCGCCCAACGCGTGTGGTTTGCCGCGTGTACATTTAAAATCATTCGCGTCTAACGCGTCATTAACGCAGGGGGAGGGGCTTCTGTCAGGGGAGGGGCTTCTGTCAGGGGGAGTGGCTTGTGTAAGGGGAGGGGCTTCTGTCAGGGGGGATGGGCTTCTGTCAGGGGGAGGGGCTTCGGTCAGGGGGAGGGGCTTCGGTCAGGGGGAGGGGCTTCGGTCAGGGGAACTCATCCATTTATCAGAGGAAAAGTCTTTTTATTGTAAAATAAAGTGATTAAACTTCATGTGAAGGCTTTATTAATAGTTTCAATATGTGTATAAAGCTCAAATTGAGTAAAAAAATATTTTTTTCTTCACTAAATTTCTTCCAGTAAATATCACTTTTATTCCTGTCTATGTTAAAGTATAATAAAAGTATAATGTGTATTTATAAAGCTCTGTGTTTCCACATAAAGCCCTGATGACTTTCTCCTCCATGTTTGTTTGAGATAAAGAAAGCTTCTGATTGGTTAACGCGGCGCGAAATTTCGCCAAAGTTAAATTTTTTCAACTCACGCGATTTCGCGTCCAACACGCGATTCGCGCGAAACGCGCCGTTCGCGTCATTCGCGCCGCAGGAAATCTTCTCGCGCCTATTCGCGTCTCTGCATTGACTTAACATGTAAATCACTCGCGCCTGACGCGCTATTCGCTATATATGGAATGCAAGAAAACTGAGATGAGATTCATTTTGTGATTTCTTTTCTTTAATCTCTTCTTTATGATGACTTTGATCTGGGCTTTATAAAATGTGTAATGTCAGCAAAGTTCATTTTGAACACATTGGCAAGTGTCACCACATGGGGCAGTCTCTTCATTTGACAGTTCTTACACTTTATAGTGTTTATTAATTACTAAACTAATTGCCTGAACACATTTATCTTATGCTGTGTTCACACCAGACGCGAATTTTCGCGTGTTGACGCGCCCAACGCGTGCGGTTTGCGCGTGTACATTTAAAATCATTCGCGTCTAACGCGTCATTAACGCAGGGGGGAGGGGCTTCTGTCAGGGGGAGGGGCTTCTGTCAGGGGAGGGGCTTCTGTCAAGGGGAGGGGCTTCTGTCAGGGGGAGGGGCTTCTGTCAGGGGGGAGGGGCTTCTGTCAGGGGAACTCATCCATTTATCAGAGGAAAAGTCTTTTTATTGTAATATAAAGTGATTAAACTTCATATGAAGGCTTTAGTTATAGTCTCAATATGTGTATAAAGCTCAAATTGAGTAAAAAAATTTTTTTTTCTTCACTAAATTTCTTCCAGTAAATGTCACTTTTATTCCTGTCTATGTTAAAGTATAATAAAAGTATAATAAAAGTATATTATAAGTATAATAAAAGTATACTGTGTATTTATAAAGCTCTGTGTTTCCACATAAAGCCCTGATGAGTTTGTCCTCCATGTTTGTTTGAGATAAAGAAAGCTTCTGATTGGTTAACGCGGCGCGAAATTTCGCCAAAGTTAAATTTTTTCAACTCACGCGATTTCGCGTCCAACACGCGATTCGCGCGAAACGCGCCGTTCGCGTCATTCGCGCCGCAGGAAATCTTCTCGCGCCTATTCGCGTCTCTGCATTGACTTAACATGTAAATCACTCGCGCCTGACGCGCTATTCGCTATATATGGAATGCAAGAAAACTGAGATGAGATTCATTTTGTGATTTCTTTTCTTTAATCTCTTCTTTATGATGACTTTGATCTGGGCTTTATAAAATGTGTAATGTCAGCAAAGTTCATTTTGAACACATTGGCAAGTGTCACCACATGGGGCAGTCTCTTCATTTGACAGTTCTTACACTTTATAGTGTTTATTAATTACTAAACTAATTGACTGAACACATTTATCTTATGCTGTGTTCACACCAGACGCGAATTTTCGCGCGTTGACGCGCCCAACGCGTGCGGTTTGCCGCGTGTACATTTAAAATCATTCGCGTCTAACGCGTCATTCACGCAGGGGGAGGGGCTTCTGTCAGGGGGAGGGGCTTCTGTCAGGGGGGCTTCTGTCAGGGGGAGGGGCTTCTGTCAGGGGAACTCATCCATTTATCAGAGGAAAAGTCTTTTTATTGTTAAATAAAGTGATTAAACTTCATGTGACGGCTTTATTTATAGTCTCAATATGTGTATAAAGCTCAAATTGAGTAAAAATTTTTTTATTAATTACTTAAACTAATTGGCTGAACAAAGTTTTCGGTTGCCTGAACACATTTATCTGATAGTGTAATCTGTTGTCAAGAGCTTACACTGTTTCATATAGTGAACACACAATGTACAGATCTCACTTAGACTTTTCAGCAAAACTCTAAACACATTTTCATTCACAAACACATTCTGCACTCTTATACATTTACATTTACATTTAGTCATTTAGCAGACGCTTTTATCCAAAGCGACTTACAATAGTCGAGGAGACAATGAAGCGGTAAATAGCCAATACAACAATAGGTGAACAAGTGCTACAACAATGTTACCGAGTTACACAGAGAGAGAAGTTACAAAAGTTTTTTTTTTGATAGAGTGAGTAGTTAGAAAAGAAGGTACTCCTAGTGAGTTAGGTGTAGCCCGAAAAGATGAGTTTTAGGAGTTTTTTAAAGATATAGACCGAGTGTGACAAGCGTGAAGCCAGAGGCAGATCGTTATACATTTGTCATCCATACTGATAACACGACAAACAAATACAAATAAAGAACATTTGTTCTTTATTTATCTTGGATTAAACACAAGCACTCAAATAGATTTAAACTGTTTTAATTGATATGATAAAACCAATGATGATTTTGGCTGCTTGCAGGTTCATATCAACAAAGAGCAAGAATTACAATATCACAAAGATAAAGGACAAGTTTGTGCCATGCAGGCTACAGAACTGTAGAAATATCGATAAAAGGAGGAAGAAGAATAAAAATAAATAGGAAAGAAGAAAGAAGATTAGTCATTTCTCATCGATTTTGAGCTGCTGTGATAGAAAATGTTCTCGTTCATCAAAAGACACTGATGGAAAATATGAAAATATGAATTTGTTTTGAGAATAAATAGTTACTTCTTCTAAACAATCACTGTGTTTTTATCTTTGTTGTATTGTTTACTGACTGCTTTATGGTGTTTATCATTTTGATCACTTTGTTTATGAATTGAGAGCAGTGTTTGATTTTAAACACAGATAAAACTTTCACATTAAGTTTAACAAATAATACTGGAAGATGAGGTTTTGTGTTTATTGTTTTCAGAAAATAGAGCAAGGTTTCAAAAATAAAAAGCAAATAAAAAAAATGTTTTAAACATCCGTAAACAAGATTTAGTGAACTTCTTTGCTTCAGGATGTTACAGTGAACTGAATGACACTGAAAGTTCTAGTTAAGTTGTTTTAATGAGTGTCCACACTACCGGTTAAAAGTTTTGGCACTCTAAATTTTTCTCATGATTTAATCTGATGGTGTATGCCTTAATGTTTGGAATTAGTTTAATAGATAAAAATATAATTTAGTACACATGCATGTTTTTTTATGACATAACTTGCATTTTATTTAACATTTATAAAATCACACTTTGACTGGAAACTGACGATAGAACAGCAAATAAGAGCGCAGGCAAGACGTGTTTTAAAATATTTAAAAAGCATCTCCTGGTGAGACCACAAGAAGCTGATTCATACCAATTTTTATAAAAGAACTCAACTGTTATATCAACTAAAATTATATATATATATATATATATATATATATGAATGCATTAGTTTCCCAAAAGTTTTGACCTGAAATCAACACAGCCTGATACTAAAAGGGGACAAAATGTTAGGTTAAGTTACATTTACATTACATTTAGTCATTTAGCAGACGCTTTTATCCAAAGCGACTTACAATAGTCGAGGAGACAATGAAGCGGTAAATAGCCGATACAACAATAGGTGAACAAGTGCTACAACAATGTTACCGAGTTACACAGAGAGAGAAGTTACAAAAAGTATATATATAAATTTTTTTTTTTGATAGTGAGTAGGTTAGAAAAGTAGTGAGTTAGTGAGTTAGATTTAGCCGGTTAAGTTAAGTTAAATGAACTCATAATCATTTATATTTGATACAACAATTCAGCATCACTAATCCAATTCGGTTCACTGCTTTTTCACCAAAAAAACAGTTGAAAATATTTATTACAGTGTATTTAAACAAGTTAGCATTGAATTGCTGTTAAAATATGTTAATGATCCTAAAAATAAAACTGTCAATGTTTTTCATAAATAAATACATATTAACATAAATTAATGAAGTGTAAACGAGCACATGCTCTTTTGTGTGCTTCCTGTCTAGGAAAAGGGGATCTCCTTAAGAACTGTAATGTTTCTCAGGGTGACTCCCGCTGTGTATCATGGGCACTCAACCAGAAGGCACTGACTTCATATCTTGTTCTCAGCAACATATTGCCTTTTATAGCTCGTGGGAACTGGCTCAGTGTGAGGGTCACTCGAAGAACAATAAGAAGCACTTATTCGAGAACATGAGGCGAAACTGCATACATCATTTTTTTCACAAGCACAAAAACATGGAACAATTATTAAAGAGAACAAAAATAAAGTCTATGTGTAAAAACATTTAATACGTTTTGAAATTTTATCACATAAAATGAAATTTATTTTAATTGCATGTATAAAAAAACAGATATGACAAGGAAATAGATAGACAATATATAAGATAATGTAATTATCTCTCATATATTAGTTTTACCTTAAATAAAAAACACTATAAAAACAATATTAGGAATATATTTAGTTTTAACAAAATGTATAAGAAATACAAAAGCTCAATTTTAAAGTCATAAAGTATAAGTGCATTATAAAATAACATCCTATTAACATTTTCATTTGTAATATCTGAGAATTGTGGGTAAAAATACAGTTGCCAATGTACGTATACTGTACACAAGTAAATTAAACGTTCCTACTTTAGTTATTGCACTATTGTCTACTGTTGGACTACTGTTGACTAATGAAGGAGAAGAAATTTCTGATCTTAACAGCCTTCACATTTTCTCACAAATGATTTGTCTGATCAATTGCATCTAATTTCTTCAGTATCACGGACCTCAATTCTGTGTATCTGTGAAAGAAGAAGGGACACAAAGAACACAGTTCCAATTATTGTGAGTATCATTTTGTGCTTCAACATGTTTGTAATATTTATAAAAACAAATTATTGCTTTTGCAATGTATTTACTTTCTGGTTAGTTTTAAAATCTCTCGTTCTTCCTCCTCATTTAGTTTCTTGATGAAACTGTCCAAAACAGGCATTTCAAACTTTATATACTGTGCCACCTACACAACAGGAAAGGGAATAAACATTTTCACATTATTTGAAATATCTAAAACACAAATGCAAGTAATTTTGCAACATCAATAGGAAGTCATAAGAAACGTTTGTACTGTTTTCAGACCCTATTTAGTCTCCTGATTTGTAGTATCTATAAATGTCATTCACTATATATATTTCAACTACAGAATGTACAGTATATGTATAAAGCCTGGGGAAACACATTTCCAACAATCAACTCTAAACCTGTTAAAATATTGCGAAAAGACATGAATACATAACTACTCACATCATATGTGATTTCTTCACCAAGGTCCTTCTCCATAATAAATATTCTGGCGATTTTTTCACATGGACCATGTAACAGACGAGACACAAGAGGGTATTCTGTGTCTTTAAGCTTTGTTTTCTCTTAGGGGATGAACAAAAATACTTTTATATAAACTATGAATTTGTAAAATGGCCGTAAACTTGACGTTAAAATGACAAATTTTACCTCCTGACTCATGGACTAGGTAGAGGGCAAAATCATCTGCCTCGTTCTCGACCTTTAAGAAGTACAGAACAAGGAATTCAGCAGAACAGATTATTGTATTGTAACCGAATAAGGCAACACTTACCCGAAATTTATGAAGGAGAAGGTTCAGAACTTGTTTTGTTGTCATGGTGCTGTTCACTCTGACATTGGTCATTGATCCATATGATGGAGTGAATACAGACGTCTAAATAGAAAATTTAATTTTCACCAATAAATAACTCAATGTGTCGTAAAATGTTGCAAATGCGATCAAAAATACACGGTACATAAATCCTAGGAATTTCTTCACATCTGCCTGAGGATCTTTACAAACCAGTTAAACTATTTGACCTTTGAAGACAGTTATAAGATGGTCAGGTGTCAGAATATAATGGAACATATGGTGCTGTCAAGGCCTAAACAGAAGAACGCTGCCTGTCAACACCTGCATCCATCTCACAACACTGATGTAAAACATAAACACTTAGAAGAGCGCCACATCCTGTACAGATGCTGCTGTGGCACTTTATGACAGCATCAGGCTTTTTGCCAGGCACAAGGCGTGTTAGCTTTCATTCAGCACTATTGTACTATTGTCCTCTGCTTAGAGCATGGAGGAGTTCCAACTATTGTGTGCCTTTTGCAGAGTTTGAGACACTGATCTGATATTATTCAAGTGAAAGGTTAGCAGATACTAGTTCAAAGTTATTTGTCTTGATAAAGCATACATGTAATCTTTGATGTAAAGATAAACGAATCACCAGAACTGACATAACCACATGTTTAGATGGACTAACATGGTTGCTGTAGTAACATTACCTTGTGGTTGTAGAAATGACCATTAATGGAAAAGCGGTGTCTTTTAATCCTGTGGGAATCAGCAGAGTTGTGTATTTTGCTTCGTCTTTTGAGGTTTACAAAACTAGCGTCACTTCTTGTCCTCAGGAGTTTAGGAAAGTCCTCCTCCGCATCGTACCTATCCACACCTGGAGCAAAAGAGACATGTCATTTTTGATTTTCATTGCATTGGGAATTAATACCTGTCTGACGGATGCTTACACTGATGTAATATATCGGATTTATTTCTAGGATTTTCAATCCAAAAAGAACTTGACCGCTATTGAGTGTTAAAGGAAATTAAAGGAATTAAAGGAAAACATAAGGACATGATATCTAATACATTTAGTTCACTGTGAGACTAAATAGATAGAAATCACCAAACATTAAAAGTCCAGCAAATACACAAGCCAAATACTTTTCAAATTAACCTTGTATTTGGAATGATGTGATAAATAAAGAGAGATTATTTATAAAATCAAATACATGTTTTTTATTATGTTATCATGTTTGTGTTTTATTGTGATATAGTCGCTCATTTAAAACAAATCGACAGTAGTTTGATTGAGATTAATTAGAATGCAGTGGAGTTCTTCTTTTTTGAAACTCTTCAAATGTAAAGTGGTACACATGACTCTTTATCATACTTACCAGCTATTGGCCTGGCACTGATTTGGTTGTTATTAGGCTCTGGAGGAAATTGATGTAAATAACTCGGTTCCTTTTCATTCCTGCCAAGCAAACAAACACAAACAAAAACAACATGATAATAATTAATTTCAAACTTTGTATACCGGTCTAATTTGCAATAATAGTAAATTAAATTCAACTGGTTATGTTTTTATGATAAGAATCGGATTAGGTTCACGTGTTCACTATCTTTGTTTAAAGTATTAAATAAAGGTCATCAGGTGCTTAAACACATGATACTTAGATCTGCTTAAACCTTCCAGCATACAAGAGTGTGCTGCACGTGAGAGCACCAAGAACTGCACAAAACACATGTCAGCTTTCAAGTTTACAGGAAATTACGCATCACAAACAATCTGAACTATGAATATGAGTCTTTTTAAGCACTAACGCTTTAATAAGTGTTGGTATTGACTAACCTATGGGTTTTAAGGGATAGTTAAAAACATAAAAAATACATAATTCATCCTCTTGATATTTTAAACCTTTCTTTCAGAGCACAAAAGAAGATATTTTGAAAAATGCATATCTATTGGTCCCCATTGACTTGGATGGGTTTTGTGTCCATACATAAGAAGTTAATAGTTACCAAAAATCTTCAAAAATATCTTCAGATATATCCGAATTACAGGTGTAAAATGAGAAGGTAAATGATGACACATTTTGTTCAATTCAATTCTTTAATGTTTTCGAAGCACACAGTTAAAGTCTACATTTCATCTATAGAAACATTTACACACCCATAACTGACCTTTTCTTTGGGATCACTGACACTGAATGAATAATACAACAGATGGGGAAAGATACACATTGGGTGCGGTGTTACAAACATTTAGACCGTTCCACCCACCTGCTGGACTCAGAGCTCTCCGACCTCCACGCTCCCGTGCGGGAATAGTGAAAGGGTTCTTTGTCATCTTGCATTTGGAGTCTGATTGGCCTCCTCAGGCCCCAGGAGATGTTGAGTAAACCCTCCACGATCAGCTCGCCCTCTTCCTGCAGCGATACAAGTAATAATAATAATAACCATTAACTCTTTTGTCATATGAAGGAAATCCTGTAGGCTCATGTCTGAGTTTTGTTTCAAGTGTACGTGCTAAACAAGCAGTTACGAACCCTAGATTTTCAACAGGAGTTAGTGAAGTAATGGAAAGTCATTTTAGAAGCTGTACAACTGTGGCGTACATAGGAGGTCAGAGGACAGTCTTTTCTTTGAAAATGTTCATGAAATATTTATATAATGATTACAATCTGTAGTAGATTACTTTTTAATATACTAAAAATACATACTATTGGGACATACTATTACTGTCTTTCTCATTTGCATTATTTCTGAAACCATTCTCTATTTTCTGAAAACAATAAACACAAAACCTCATCATCATTTGCTAAACCTCTGACTCTTGATGCAAAATGAATTTTTTTGTCTTAAAACAGCTGTACCTGTGTTTAAAATCAAACACTACTCTTAATTCATAAACAAAGTGATCAAAATGCTAAACAGTATAGAGCATTCAGTAAACAATACACCAAAATACCAAAACAAATTTCATATAATTACTGCTTTCTTTCCAATTTATTTTTATTCTTCTTCCTCCTTTTATCGATATTTCTACAGTTCTGTAGCCTGCATGGCACAAACTTGTCCTTTATCTTTGTGATATTGTAATTCTTGCTCTTTGTTGATATGAACCTGCAAGCAGCCAAAATCATCATTGGTTTTATCATATCAATTAAAACAGTTTACATTTTAGTACTTGTGTTTAATCCATGACAAATGTTCTTTATTTGTATTAGTTTGTCGTGTTATCAGTATGGATGACATATGTATAAGAGTGCAGAATGTGTTTGTGAATGGAAATGTGTTTAGAGTTTTGCTGAAAAGTCTAAGTGAGATCTGTACATTGTGTGTTCACTATATGAAACAGTGTAAGCTCTTGACAACAGATTACACTATCAGATAAATGTGTTCAGGCAACTGAAAACTTTGTTTAGCCAATTAGTTTAAGTGTTTTAGTAATTGTTAAAAAGTGTAGTATATAATGCGGTTCTGATCTCTACAGAAGTTGCTTTGAACGCAATCTCATTTTAGATTAAACCATCAAAATATAAGGTATGTGATACTAAATATATCAAAATATTATTTATCCTGCCAAAAAAATATTCAACAAAATTATTTGGGAAGAGAAACCATGAATCAGGTTAATGGGATGTATATTAATATATGACAAAAAAGCTTTTTAGAATAAATTGACAACAAATGTGTCAATTAATCATATTTGTTAACTCTTCCTTATATCAATAATTTATGTAGTTATTTGTCTTTATGAACTCAGCATGTGTATTTTTCTCATGTCTCATTAACTTCTTTACAAAGAAGAGCTTCTCAATATGCTCCAACACATCATAAAATATTGAATAAAAGATCAGTCAGCTGTCTATTTATTGATTATTTTCACACATATCCTTACACACATTTACAATTTCTTTATTTTGGTGAAGCTTAATGAACGAAAGAAAGATAGATCTACTGCCACGTGCACTTAAGCACAATCTTAATCCTATCAGGAACAAAGTAGATAAGTAGTCTTTTCCGCTTTCATCCAAAGAATAATATCAACTGACCACAGCATTATACAGAGCCAAATATAAAACAGTGAGATTAAACTGTAAGATCAGGACAAATGCTCTAAAATAGCATATGGATCTTTTCTGCTCTGGTTGGAGTTCACAAGCCTTTGTTTACAGTAAAGTATATATACAATAAATGTTTAACATTATATGATTCACACATTTGAGCTGTATGGCTAAAGTATTTGATGTCATGAATTACTCACTCTCTAGTTTTTCCAAATCTGTTAACATTTCATTCTTTGGTGGAAAATTTAGAAAATTATTTGGATGAATGTTTGGAATGTTTTTAACCAGACAGTTCTCAGACATAACTATGGTAGACAGAATACAGTGGTATTTAAAAGAACATATGCTGTCTTACATTCTTCAAATATCTTATTTTGTGCTAAGAAAATGATAAAGTTATTTTCCTACTATTTTGTTTGTTTAGAAGCATTTTGGAATTAATTACTTACATCTCAGTGTCATATTTTTTATGTATACAGATTGGGAATAATTTTGTATTTTTCAATGAACTATCCCCTAAGGGTATAAAGTTTAAAATTGTATATAGATCGTGAAGAATATAGTATTTACTTTTCAGACTTCGCACATATACATCTTAAATATCTCACTGAGATCTTTTGATGTTTTTCTCTTTACTTTCACAGATATCTTGAAAAAATATTAAATATTAAAATATGAAAAATTTACCATGTCTCATTCCTCACATTTTCAAACTACTGTGTTAAAATCGGTTTTACAAGAAATAATAAAATTAATCAATCTTGAAATTTTGTAAATGTATATTTGAACATTCACCTGATGTATCATTTATCAATAATACACTTTGTTGGTTGATATCAATAAAATGTAACTTAAATGAACTTGTTTATAATATTTTTTTATTTTCGAGAAACAACTCATAAAAACGTTCTGAATTATTTCAATTTAGTTGAACCTCATCATAAGACTGCTGAGACCGCAGAATTCCTATCCAGCCCTGATTCTTCATCTCTGTAGAAATATTCATTTACCCCAGACACAAATCAAGACATAAGGTCAGAGTAACAGTCCACCAGACTTTTCCCAAATGGATCCCTGAGGACCTGCTCTTCAACAAAAACCTGTGACCGAAATAAAACCTGAAATGATTTTGGCAGCTGTGAGTGTAGTTAAGTGTGATGTCGGTGGAGAGACTGGCTCTCCCAGGGTCTCATTGTTACTGCAATGTAAATATTCAGGGCAGCTGCGGTGAGGTCTCACTGGTCAGCTTCCTCCCTACACTCTCCTCAGCACACACACACTTCCTGCCAGCCATACGAGGTCAGATCCAAGCTAAATTTAGTGCCGTGAGCCTTGGCAAACAATCCCCTTCAGCCGTGGCCATAAAAGAGGTGCTGAGCTGCATGTGGACCAGATCAGACCAAACTCGCTCTAACAACAGTCGGGAACCTTAAGAGAAGAGCTACTACTGAGTTATACTGCATCAGCATCATCCTACAGGCTTAAACAGGTAAATTTGTTCACAATTATATAAAACGATCAATTAAATGTTATAATAAAATATCTTAATACATATGCATACTAAAATAAAGTAAAGATCAAAAAAAGAAGAAGTTACATTAAGGTAATAAAATCTTTTAAAAACATCTTATGGATTCTTCCAATGGGATATACTAAAACAATTGATTAAAACCCAACAGTGAATTTCTCTTAAATTTACAAATATTATTTAAGTTTTTGTAATGATAAAACAGGATTTATTTTACACATAGATATTTTTAACACACACCTAATAGTTTGGGTAGATTCAAATAGAAGTATATTAGTCAATCAGTTAATAAAGTTAATTTTTACTTACATATACACAAAATATGAACCGTATATTTAAATTAAAATTCTAAAGCTTTCAAAATTACTTAATTTTGTATTGTAAATTGTTTTACGAAAATTTCATTTCATTTTTATAACGTTTGAAAATAACTGTCAAACTCTCTTTATCATCCAGGATGAAACCCAGAAGACTACTGCGTTCTGTTGCTCCTCTACCTACAATAACAGAAACCCATGAGGACATCTCTCAGTCTCTGGATGAATATCTCAGCTCCATCAAAGAGCTGGCCCAGCCTGGCTGTGGACCACTGAGGATACCCAGGACTCAGAGACCTCGTCTCTTTTCAAAGCCCTCAAGCAAACCTTCCGGCTCTGTTTCCATGCCACGCAGCGCCTCCAGAGCCCTTCAGCCCCGCCGCGGTGCACTCGGCCTGGATGAGATCATGCTGCGGTTCAGTACCCAGAAGGATTACGGTGCTAAAGATCCACTGGACTGGTTGTTTGGACAGACGCAGTCACAATCACACGAAGATCAGCACAGGACTGAAAACCTCCCCACTGCTTTGTGGTTATTATGAGATGCTTATGTCGGAAACATTGAAGGATCTCATGAACTCGACTTCTGTAATTTATTATCTGAAGATTTTTGTACAAACGAGTGGATGTTTACTCTGTGTTG
The DNA here is from genome assembly GCA_033220385.1 of Triplophysa yarkandensis. NCBI lineage: Eukaryota > Metazoa > Chordata > Actinopteri > Cypriniformes > Nemacheilidae > Triplophysa > Triplophysa yarkandensis. Next base: position 1,236,199 of record CM065665.1, read on the forward strand.
TGTTTTACTCTGTTATTGTTTGGTTTTGTAAATGAAAATGTGTTTTTACAGTAAACATTGTGTTTTTGAATAATTGACAACATTGTTTGTAGTTGAGACTGCCATATCTTCCTTTTCTAAAGAAACAGCATCTATGTGTGTGTGTACGTGGGCATGTGTATGCGAGTGTGTCTGTATGTGTATGTGTGGCGGGTACGCCTGTGCATGTGTGTGCACGATCTGACAAATTAACAATGGCCATTAAAGCCAAAAAAAGAAAATCTGTGAGAATATCTTCACCCTCATTAAGAATGTGTATACAATTGTCTTCTTTATTACAGAAGAAGATTTTAAAAATAATGTGATCAGTGTGGTCAAATATTGTTTGGTCAACAACATTCTTCAAAATAAAAAAGTAAAGAAACTTCCATTGTGTTCTGCAGTCTTTCAGGTGTTTTCAGGTTTGGGATAATCTTTTTAAACAGCATATTTCCATGACACTTTTGCATATAGCTATAAAACAGGCAGATACAGAAAAGCTCTGAAATGCAGACAGATTCTTTGGAACATGGGGTTTAAACTGAGGCTTTTAGGCTGCGTCACAGATCAATATTAAAATCATGTTATGAATCGTGTGCTGTCTATTTATAATCTCGGGCCAGTTTTCTGTTTGTCTTTCCCCCCATTGTGGGTTTTATTTTCTTATTAAAGTCCTGTGATCCGTTTTCCTGCCTGCACTTGGGTTCTTCCTCTATGTCATTCCTGACACTTATATTGAAAACCATTCAAAAGGTCAAATGTTTGAAAAACGTTTAATGGTATTGTGTGGTCAAATCATTTATTAATAATACAAATGATAAAGTGCATCTGAACTTTTGAAAAGTAGGATTTGATTGAAGTTTTTTGTAAATGTTTTGTCCATTTATTAAGCATTAAGCACAGATCTGTTGGCTGTGCAAAACAAATTCTAACCTAAACCAGCAGAGGGCGACAAACACATGTTCAAATTCTGAAATACCCTTCAAAGAAAATATACATTTCACAGTGTTTAACAGTCCTAAATTACTAATTTAAAGAGTTCACTTTTACCAAGGAATGCAGTGAGATAAATGTGGCTTATCAAAAAACAATTAAAAGCATAAAAACAGACAGACCAAACAGTAAGAATTAATGTGACTAATCCCAACATATCCACGAGGTGAAGCTGTTTTCTGTCCATTTAACAAAATACTTGAAGAGCGACAAGAATTAAAGTAATAATTCTGTCATTTACTCACCATACAGTGGAATAAAACCTGTATATATTTCTTTGTTCGGATGAACACAGGGAAAGATATTAAGATGATAAATTGTAACCACACATTTCTTGGACCACATTGACGAGTTTTTAATTGTTTTTTTTCCAGGTAAAAACTAAATTAGATATTGTGACGAGTATAGGGCAATAGAAAGTTCTAGGATAAATTTGATTACCCTTGAATGGTGGTTAATGGGGTGTTTTTGAGAACATGTCCAAATATCTTTCTCTTTGTTTAACCAAACATAGACATTTCTACAGGTCTGAAACAACTAGATAAAATAAACGGAAGTTCATTTTTAGGTAAACTGTCACGCTACATACCGGTGCAGTAATTCTGTTACACTGTAGATTAATATTTATTATATTCTGTTTGCTTGAGATCAAGAGCTTGAGTTTATTCATTATAAACTGTTTCCTTGCCATTCAGCATCCGACCTTTCACTTACAATCTTTATTTTTTCAACGATTTCACACTAACATTAATATTTACTCATTTGGCAAACGCTTTTATCCAAAGGGACTTTCAGTATTATGTAATAGTCAATTATCCCTGCCGAGCAAACAGGGGTAAGACGTCTTGCTCAATGACACTTCAGTCTTTGTCTGCTAACACTGGGTTTCGAACCCACAACCTTCTGCTTACGAGTCCAACTCTCTCACTATCAGACTACGACTGATCACTATTTTTTCAGCCAAGGATTTTATCTCTCTCTGCCTCCCACACACATTTTTGAAATTGCCCCATTTGAAATAGAGTTTTCTGGGGAAATCACCGTTAAAATATTTTATTCATCTTAAATATAATTCAATCATTTTTAAGACTCAGCTATAAGATACATGATTTATATCAATCTATAGATACCTGTAGAATATCTGTTGTCCCACTGTTAGTCTATGATGCAGTGTCAGTTAACTTCTCATCCAGTCACATGAGGTTTCCCGAGGCATGCAAGAACATGACTGTCGACTCTACAGGATCAACCGCGATCTGTGTGATGCAAGCCATCTGTTTTAGCTCTTTAAAGAATAGTTTAAGCAAAAATGACCATTCTGTCATGATTTCACTACCTTGCTGTTCCAAACCTGTATACAAATCTTTGTATGATTTATTGAATGCAGAAAAGATATTTGAAATAATTAATGTAACTAAACAGTTCTTGGACCCATTGACTTACATGGTAGGAAACGCTTGACGCTTGAACTTTGAATTGTCCCACAAAATATCTAATTTTGTGTTCAACAGAACAATAATCATAAACTAACCAACAACTCACCGGTTTTCTATCTGTCTCACTGAAGAGTGGAAAATCACTTTACTTTCAATATGATAATGATGACTGAGGTTAAATTATGGCTAAACTTGTTCTAAAACACATATAGTACACCCTAGCGGGAATTTCCAGTCATTGGAACGTAGTTTATAACAATGTGTCCAAATGTGTCCTGTTTGTTGACAGAAAAAACTTACACAGCTATTAAAAACTTCTCAAGCTCAAAGAGACGTGATGAAATCAAAAGTAAGTTCTTCAGTGTATGTGGGGGTTACGGAAAGCACCAGTAAATCATTAGTAGATAGTTAATAAGCACTTACATTTTCTCATGACCTTGTGTGTCAACGGTACAGTTTCGTCTAAGATTAAACTTTCTGACACAAGTGCCTTCATGCATAGCAGAACAGGGCTATATCTTTCAATAATGCTTATAAATGTGTAAAAACGTCATTAAAATAACTATTTATAAAATATATTTGGTGTCTTCAGCTGTGATTTTTAACTTTTTAGATTTTATTAATAAAATACTTTTATGCACTTTTAATGGTTTCATGAATCGGTTGGCTTGTTTAAATGTTAAAAAAGGTTTAAAGCCTATTCAGCTTTTAAGTTTTAAGACATAAAAGTGGATAAAAGCGTCTGCTAAATGACTAAATGTAAATGTAAATGTAAGACGATGTGAGATACAAGATAAACCCTTTGTGCAAATCACAAAATCTTATTTTTTGGATAATTTATAAACCGGTAAGCAGCGAAAAGCTTATTTCACATGACAGTTTTTCTGTGGAGACTCATACCTCTCGAAGGCGAATCTGGAAACTCTTCCCCTCGTGGTAACAGTTGTAGGTTTTTAAAAGGGACAAGATATCAGACCTGAAAAGGAAAGCGGGAATAACAAAGGAGGCTTTTGAGTTTGATATTGTGTCCTCTTAGTCCAGTGTGTTCACTGTGTTCTGTATTTCATGTCACTAGCCATTACAAAATCAGTGTGATTCCTAGAGAAAATGAGAAATCAAATGTGTTCCTGGAATACAATCTAACCCACTATGGGTTAAAGTTTCTTCAAATGAGCAAGCATATATCAGAAGTGAAACTCTTACTTTGCAATAACTTTCAATTCGTTTAGTCTCACATAGGTAGTCTTGCCAGGATCCATGGTGGGGTTCTCTCTACAGAAAGAGATCAGCTGAAGAGAAAGTGAGGATAGAAAAAAGAGAGAGATAACATATGATAAGTATCATACAAACAATACAGACACATAATGGAATGCATTGTTGCTTTAAATAACTTATCAACTTGTTAATATGATATTAAATCTTGTGTGGGAGAATTGAGGTAGTCACATGAATAGTGGGAAATCACATGGACCTGTTCTACAGTAAACTGAATGTTTTAGGAAAGTTCTTGTCTAGACATGCTTCTTTTGAAAGGCACATTACAAATATATTTTTTATGTCTGTAGGCAATTAAGTGCAACTGTGACATCAAGCTTACCATGAAGAATTTTCCATAGCCATTATATCTACATTTTCTAACTCACAAACAACTATGGGTAAAATAGTATATTAAAGGTATATTATAACCCGAGCAAATAAATTTGAATAAATCATTGATGTCCATCTGAAACCTTGCATATCTGCTGCATGTTTTTACAGGAAATGAACACAAAATGTGTTTTCAATTATTAAAAACTGTATTGTCGAAGAACTTTAAATACATTTTTTGGTTTCATTATATAAATAAATCAAAAACATTAGGGGTAACTATGATTTATTACAATGATTTATGGCACATAATATTTTATACAAAATTTGGAATTGTGAGATTTTGAAAAGCCAGCAGTACAATTCAAAAAGACGCAGATATGTTTTAAGTTCCATTAGGGAACACATTAGAAATACAAACCAAGACATGTCACCATATTTGTCAATGAAATGTACTGTACATAATGTGACAGATTGTAAGTTGTTAATATGGATATTTCTCTTAACCAAACACAGCTTTAGAAGGCCATGTGAACCAATTTTTTTGATTGATGGATGTAATATCACCCATTAATTTCTATTATAAGGAGAGAAAAAGATGTAAAGACGTTTACATTTATTCATTTATACTGTATTGTTTAAGAATTTATTCGTCTTGATAAGGCAAATGAATTACAATTGTCCATGTTAGCCTTCTGAACACTTACTAATGTAAACAATTAATGGTTTTAAAAACTTATTAGTAAATGCTATTATTAGACTAAGACTGCCAAATACTCTAAAGTGCTTTTCATGCTCATGTTCTAGTTCATGTGAGCTAATGTGTTGACTAATGTCATAGTTGAATCACGTACAACACTTGTAAAGTGTCACTCTTACTTTCAATAAACTTCCAAAAAAGGAAAGTTAAAGGAAATTCACTACAAGACATTAATAACTGCGTGAGAGCCCCAGAAAGCACCCTCTGTGGTTTGGATGAAGAGCTAAACCTGTGGGAGTTGTGACAAAAGACAGGAATTTCCACGGGAGGAGGGAAGTTCCTGCCCAATGGGAACAAAACTGCCAGGCCATTCAGCTTCTCACAAACTCGATCTCATCATGAAACTCACAGCTTTTGCTTTGCTGATGTTCAGCCTCAGCATCTTTCTAACAGGTGAGTGTCTCAAACTATCGAACAAAAACCGAGCAACTTAGCTGTGTATGCTTGTTCTCACATCAGTCGTATTATTTTATTCAAATGCTTACAGGTACGTGAAGATTTTGTGTCTTTTGTAAATATGTTTTGTTAGCTAGTGACTGTAGTATAGTACAGCTGTGTACTTATGTTACTTTGTTCTCTAAATGTAGTAGAAAGTCAGCATGTTCCAAAGACCTGCCAGTGCCCAAAGGCACAGAAGAGAGTCCGGGGCCCACTGTCTGACTTTACTGTGAACCTTAAAGGACCAAACTGCTTCAGAGATGAAATCATGTAAGTAGCTATTTTCTAGTCTAACGGCTGAACAGTTTTTTGTTGCAAAAGTTTTTTGCATTGGCATCATTTACTTATTTTTAAACCGGTTATATCTTAACAGAGTCACAATACAGAAGGACAAACGTCTTGTGTGCCTAAGTCCAGCAGAAAAGCAGGGCAAGAAACTGATGGCATGTTGGCAGAGGTAAGAGCTTACCTTAACCGAAATGCATGGCATATCCAAACATCTCTCAATCTTGACAACTAATAGTGTTTTTTCAATTTTGTTTGCACAAGGAATGGCAGAAACAGCAAAAGATGTTTAGGTCAACGAAAACAGAAGGTAAAAAATAAGAGAAGGCGGGTCAAATCCAAGAAAGACATCTCTTAAATGTAGTATGCACGTGGCGTATCAAGTTTATGAGAAGATCGTGGGAAGAGATTCATATTCAAAGCCAGTGCAATATGTTATGGGAGTTCTGTACTTTCATATGCACCAAAGAAGCCGTGGAAAAACAAAGCCTCTATTCAGAGATGCAGAACAAGTGAATGGAGGCCAAAGGGACGGAAACTAAGGAAGACGTGTTATAACAAAGACGGCACTGAGCAAAGACATTGTGTAAAGCGACTGTACGAGTCCTGAAATGTTAGGAGAGCTAACACATGTGACGGGTTTAAAACATATATACGTGTTTTAAAATAAATCACTCTGGTGATCACATGAAGAAACTGATTTCTACTGTATTTTCTATTGACATGTATATGTGTTTGTACTGTATATGTAATAAAACAAACAAAATAAATGCATTCAAATGTTTATACACTTTTTATCCTTTACAACTCAATATCAAAATAAGAGACTGATAAAATCCACTTTATCCACAATCACTCTAGATGTCTTGTCAACGGTTTAAGTGTTAAAAAAAATTTAAAATAATTTTGTAATATGACTTGAAATATAAATACATTAGTTTAAAAAAATAAGCCTAAATTAAAAACATCTTTAAAAAGTCATAGATATTTATTGGTAAAAATGCGTGGGAAAATAATAACAGATGGAACAATAGTTCCCAAGCGGACATACCTATCTACACAGGATAAATAAACAGGTATTGAGAAATCACTTCAGTCTCAAAGCTTTACTAGAAATCATGTGACTGTTACTTAATAAGGCGAAGCAGGAAATGGAGATAGGAGGGAAAGTTAAGGAGAGAAAGGGATCTCCATGCACACTGTAGAGTGTACACTTAAGATAGAAAGTCCTTATTGCAACGCGACTTATAAAATGGGTTTCTGGACTCTGCAAGCAAGGGTCATTCTGCTGATTTTCTTAAGCATTACAGGTAAAGCAGCGTTAACACACATCAGTGTTTATCAGTTTATAACTTTCAGTCTGATATGGAGGTCATGTAGGAAAATGTTTTATCTTTCTAGGTTTGTCTTCAGATAACAGGACTACTGCGACGTCTATCCGAGAGAAATGTCAATGTTTTGATGAGACTAACACTGTCCGATGGAAAAAAGTCACAGACTACACAATAATACCGAAAGATCCTTTTTGCAACAAGATTCAAATCATGTGAGTTAAACAAATCTCGGTTAAAAGTTAAAGCCGATGCTGAGCGTGCTGACTGTTTTATGCTTTGCCATTTTAATATCTTATCTTATGTATGGCAGAATATCCAGTATAATAATTTACTAGTAAATAAGTTGCGATAGTTTACAAGGTTATGCAAACTGTATAATATGTGCATTAAAGTTCTTCTCGTTTTACTTTGGAATTTGTTTAATTGTTTATGATACATTTATACATTGCACAACATCTCAAGTTGGGACAAATCATAATTGTCCAGTAGGTATTTTCAATATCATGTTGGTTGGATCAATTATTGCATGTTTTTGTCTGGGCATGAGTGGGCATGATTGTCACTCTATTCCACTGAATTTCAACCCCTGGAAATATGGCTGTGAAAAGCAAATGCCAAATGTAAAAAACAGGGCATCGGATTCCCAAAATGACAAATTTACCCTAACATTGTTTCCTTTGTTAAGTTAAACACACAAAAAAGATATTTAGTAGAATGATAGCAACAGAGATCTCTGAGGCACCATTGACTACCATAATAGACAAAAACAATGTTTATTGTTTTGTTCTTTTGAACACAAAAGAATATATTTTGAAAAACAGTTCTGGTCTTTTGTCTACTATGGTAGTCTATGGTACCTCGGACATCTCGTTACCTAGCATTCTTTTAAATATCTTCCTTGAGGTTCAAGTGAACAAGTTTGGAACAACTTGACGTTGAGTAAATTATTTTTATGTGGACTTTTCCTTTAAAATAAGTCACAATTTGAATAATTATTCACACTTAACAACCAAACAATGCTAGATTAAAAACAAATCGGTATATCCAGCGGGATGAAAAGGTGACTTATTATATGACGCACATTAATTTGCACACATCTGAACACATTGTACCGTTTCTTACAGACTCCAGCTGTCAAATGAACAATCTTGTCTAAACCCCGACTCCAAGCCAGGAAAAAGATTACAAAGTTGTTGGAAGAGGTATGCAAGTATTCTTTACTATAGTGCAAACACTACTACCTGCTGGCTGATGAATGCCATAGCAAACATTAAGTGTCCATTCATATCTTTGAGATTTTGTTTATTTTAAAGAGTAAAATTCTGCCTTTATGGTATTGATATTCAAATAAAACTTGAAACAAGCTTGCAACAAATCATCTCATTTAATATACATTTATTCTGTGAAATTAAGACAGTAGATTGTAATGACATGATTTGAGTAACCCACTTTGTGTTGTATACGGTAAAAACGATGATAAAAAGAAATGGTTGAATCTAGCATTGACAGCTGTTCAGATCTAACATACCACAGCTACACCTGATCTCAAGAATGCTTAGTCGGAGGAATCGGCTCTCCAGTGACTCTTAAGTGTTGATGTTGTCAATGTGGGGATTTTTCCATCGTGAAGCTGCGAGGGTCATCAGAAGACACATTTTCCTTGCTCAGCTTTTTAAATAGTAAAACCATTTACTTTCTTTTGTCCAGGATTAAATTCAACACACAGAGGAAGAAGATCTGCCTGAAGGTCCACAGGAAAAACTGACCAAAGAGGAATGAAAGAAACTCTTTACTTGCTTTTGCAGTGCTATTTACCTATACATTATAAACCTAGGTTAGTTGTTTAAACGTTAACACTTTACAATAAAGCGCTATTAGTTAACAATTATTTAATGCATTGGGAAAAATTTACCAACAAGGACCATTTCTAATGCAGAATTTCTTGATATTAGTTTACATTAATCTCAGCATTTACTAATATATTATTAAAATCAAAAGTGTATGCACCAGGAACTAACATGAATAACTGTATTAACGTAATTTATATTAAAAGGGATGAATTTATGCTTAAAAACAAACTGTTCATTATTTGCTTATGTTAGTTAATGCTTTAATGAATTTTAACAAATAGCACCTTATTGTAAAGTGTTAAAGATTTAACATACCACTTTGTAAATACGTGGATGCCGCTTGTATATATTTGACAACATAATCTTTATTTTTGTACAGCATTTTTTTTAATAAAACCCTATATTCCTACATGGCTCTTTTGTATTGGTCGTGATGGAAATAGCATTATATGCATTCTGTAAATACATTAACCAGCACAAATGGAGCTGATTCAATTGCTTGCTCCCCCTTTCTGTTGGGTTATCCATCTTGTTTTGTGACAGGACAAACCAGCCTCACGCATAATGAAATTACGCAATCAGCTAAAAGCTAGAGATTCTCCTATTCTGCAGAGAAAAGCATATTTGAATAATCTATAAACCCACGACCTTTCTTATTCATTATTAATCATGTCTCTGTCACCTTATGGGGCTTGTTAGAAAAACAGACCACCAGCATCAACCAAAAAAGGTCCTATTCCAGTGTTATAGATGGGACATTTTGCATCACGGGAGTGACATAAAAACATACTTAGAATTTAAATGTTACCAGTAAACTAAACCAACTGTTTTATACAAACCCCTTGTTTATAGTGTTTAAACATCAAAAATAATAATCTATGCATACATTTTATATTTTAAAAAAGACATGGAAAAAATGGACATGAAAAAATCATTTTACATGAGACAGAAAACTTCTTAAGATTTCTGCGAATTACAATGTACAAAGCAGAAGCAATAATTCCCAACAAAGAGCCAAGGGATAGTTCTTTATAGAACATAAAATAAAAAATATATTTGAATATTCATGCGTAATGGATTTGACGATCCAGAAAATAGCCCTTTCTTGACATTGAAAAATCATGCACTTAATGTAATAACAAAGCTCTAAAAACTTTAAGAGAGACCATATATGGGTGTCAGAACCAACAGACATGTGCTATAAGTATACAACAAACCTTTGGTTAAAGCTCTATACTCCATGTTAAGGTTAATTTAATTGAATAACCCTTTACATAAATTACATATATGACCATATATGGGAGAAGAACATCATTCATGATAAATGACACATCTGTACAACCCCTTAAACTTTTAGACTATATATTGTTCTCCTTTATGAAAAGGTAAAGTTTCCAAAAAGTACCACAATTGAAAACCAGTGGTAAAACCCAAAATTATGTGGACATATTGTAAATATCCATCCACTATGGCAAGAAAACATTTCATCCAAATATCAAAACATCTTCTGCATGTTTTGACAGGTTTACAAGTCTACTTGATGTAGTTCAACACGGTCTCAAGACATGACATCCAGAATCTATACATTCCTATCAAGGACACACATTTCCCATTTTCTTGTGTCTCTCAACACACAACACAACTTTTTTCTTATCACACAACACAACTTTTTCCTTAACACACAACACAACTTTTTCCTTAACACACAACACAACTTTTTCCTTAACACACAACACAACTTTTTCCTTAACACACAACACAACTTTTTCCTTAACACAGGACATAACTTTTTCCTTAACACACAACACAACTTTTTTCTTAACACACGACACAAGTTTTTTCTTAACACACAACACAAGTTTTTTCTTAACACACGACACAACTTTTTCCTTAACACACGACACAACTTTTTCCTTAACACACAACACAACTTTTTCCTTAACACACGACACAACTTTTTTCTTAACACACGACACAACTTTTTTCTTAACACACGACACAACTTTTTTCTTAACACACAACACAACTTTTTCCTTAACACACGACACAACTTTTTCCTTAACACACGACACAACTTTTTTCTTAACACACAACAACTTTTTCCTTAACACATAACACAACTTTTTCCTTAACACACAACACAACTTTTTTCTTAACACACAACACAACTTTTTCCATAACACACGACACAACTTTTTTCTTAACACACAACACAATTTTTTCCTTAACACACAACACAACTTTTTCCTTAACACACGACACAACTTTTTTCTTAACACACAACAAAATTTTTTCCTTAACACACGACACAACTTTTTCCTTAACACACAACACAACTTTTTTCTTAACACACAACACAACTTTTTCCTTAACACACGACACAACTTTTTCCTTAACACACAACACAATTTTTTTCTTAACACACAACTTTTTTCTCACCACACAACACAACTTTTTTCTTAACATACAACACGACTTTTTTCTTAACACACAACACAACTTTTTTCTTAACACACAACACAACTTTTTCCTTAACACACAACACAACTTTTTTCTTAACACACAACACAACTTTTTCCTTAACACACAACACAACTTTTTCCTTAACACACGACACTACTTTTTTCTTAACACACAACACAACTTTTTTCTTAACACACGACACAATTTTTTTCTTAACACACGACACAACCTTTTTCTTAACACACAACACAGCTTTTTTCTTAACACACAACACAACTTTTTTCTTAACACACAACACAACTTTTTCCTTAACACACAACACAACTTTTTCCTTAACACACGACACTACTTTTTTCTTAACACACAACACAACTTTTTTCTTAACACACGACACAACCTTTTTCTTAACACACGACACAGCTTTTTTCTTAACACACGACACAACTTTTTTCTTAACACAACACAACGTTTTCCTTAACACACGACACAACCTTTTTCTTAACACACAACACAACTTTTTTCTTAACATACAACACAACTTTTTCCTTAACACACAACACAACTTTTTTCTTAACATACAACACAACTTTTTCCTTAACACACAACACAATTTTTTTCTTAACACACAACTTTTTTCTCAACACACAACACAACTTTTTTCTTAACACACAACACAACTTTTTCCTTAACACACAACACAACTTTTTTCTTAACACACAACACAACTTTTTTCTTAACACACGACACAACTTTTTCCTTAACACACGACACTACTTTTTTCTTAACACACAACACAACTTTTTTCTTAACACACAACACAACTTTTTCCTTAACACACGACACAACTTTTTCCTTAACACACGACACAACTTTTTTCTTAACACACGACACAACTTTTTTCTTAACACACGACACAACTTTTTCCTTAACACACAACACAACTTTTTTCTTAACACACAACACAACTTTTTTCTCAACACACAACACAACTTTTTCCTTAACACACAACACAACTTTTTCCTTAACACACAACACAACTTTTTTCTTAACACACAACACATCTTTTTCCTTAACACACAACACAACTTTTTTCTCAACACACAACACAACTTTTTCCTTAACACACAACACAACTTTTTCCTCAACACACAACACAACTTTTTTCTCAACACACAACACAACTTTTTCCTTAACACACAACACAACTTTTTCCTTAACACACAACACATCTTTTTCCTTAACACACAACACAACTTTTTTCTCAACACACAACACAACTTTTTTCTCAACACACAACACAACTTTTTCCTTAACACACAACACAACTTTTTCCTTAACACACAACACAACTTTTTCCTTAACACACAACACAACTTTTTCCTTAACACACAACACAACTTTTTCCTTAACACACAACACAACTTTTTCCTTAACACACAACACAACTTTTTTCTCAACACACAACACAACTTTTTCCTTAACACACAACACAACTTTTTCCTCAACACACAACACAACTTTTTTCTCAACACACAACACAACTTTTTTCTCAACACACAACACAACTTTTTCCTTAACACACAACACATCTTTTTCCTTAACACACAACACAACTTTTTTCTCAACACACAACACAACTTTTTTCTCAACACACAACACAACTTTTTTCTCAACACACAACACAACTTTTTCCTTAACACACAACACAACTTTTTCCTTAACACACAACACAACTTTTTCCTTAACACACAACACAACTTTTTCCTTAACACACAACACAACTTTTTCCTTAACACACAACACATCTTTTTCCTTAACACACAACACATCTTTTTCCTTAACACACAACACAACTTTTTCCTTAACACACAACACAACTTTTTTCTTAACACACAACACAACTTTTTTCTTAACACACAACACAACTTTTTCCTTAACACACAACACAACTTTTTCCTTAACACACAACACAACTTTTTCCTTAACACACAACACAACTTTTTCCTTAACACACAACACATCTTTTTCCTTAACACACAACACAACTTTTTTCTTAACACACAACACAACTTTTTTCTTAACACACAACACAACTTTTTTCTTAACACACAACACAACTTTTTCCTTAACACACAACACAACTTTTTTCTTAACACACAACACAACTTTTTTCTCAACACACAACACAACTTTTTCCTTAACACACAACACAACTTTTTCCTTAACACACAACACAACTTTTTTCTCAACACACAACACAACTTTTTCCTTAACACACAACACAACTTTTTTCTTAACACACAACACAACTTTTTCCTCAACACACAACACAACTTTTTTCTTAACACACAACACAACTTTTTTGTGTCATCAGCACTAAACTCAATACACACACCGCATGTGTGTGAACATTAATAACCTGCTAGAAAAAACTCACAAATAATTTAAGAATTCGCAAACCCATCGGATCTAAAATCCGAGCCGAAAAGGAAAATTTAGCTCAAAAAGCGACTTTAACAAATAAGTGATAAAATAATCCCATAACTCCGCCCCTAAACCTTACGTCACAAGGGAAAACTCTAATTATAACAAACACAACTGACATCACAGGAAATATGAATTAAAACAAAAAACCAACCGTGTAACATATTTATAAAAAATATATATTATAATATATCCAATTAGATTGCCCATAAATGTGCATAATAATAAGATACTGCATATAAAATACTTTAAATTAAAAATAAAATAGTTGACACAAATGTGAACACGAATGATAAGATTACGTCACAGATTCCCTTCACAAACTTATTTAAAACACATTAGATTTAAGTTTTTTTTTTTTTTTACAATTTATTTATAATAAACAGCACATTTATGTTTAAACTCTTAACAAAAACATCTAGTATAACAATACAAAATAAGCATTTATTTTGTTATTAATGCAGAAAGAAATAATGAGCTAAGAGAGCTCACCTGCACAATCATACACGTGACGTCACACCGCAAATAAAACTACAAGCGCTCCATATTCTTCTCTACAGAGTAACATATGTCGATTATTGACCTTAAATTTGGATTTCCTCACCATTCCACGTAAAACAGATCCTTTGTTAAAGCACTCGCGTGGATGTTTAATAACGCGTCTTATCTCCCACTTCACCAGCAGCTTCCTTAGGGAACAGAGGAGAGATAAGCGCTAATGTCAAGACTGACGGCTGTGCCGACCAATCATCGCCTCACACGAACAGAACCAGCCAATGGGAACGGCCGGTGGGCGGGGGTTCCTGTGGTTGCCCATGGAAACGCCAGGATGTTCATCATGCGTGTGTGATAACTGCTGAGTCTAATATGAACCATGAAGTTCCTTCAACTGCATACCTTGAGCTTCCTTACTATTATAGGATGTCATGTTTTATTCCTTATTTTCTTTCAAATACACATTTTGATGCTACTGGTTATTTTACATTGACATTTACATTTAGTCATTTAGCAGACGCTTTTATCCAAAGCGACTTACATTTACATTTACATTTACATTTAGTCATTTAGCAGACGCTTTTATCCAAAGCGACTTACATTTACATTTACATTTAGTCATTTAGCAGACGCTTTTATCCAAAGCGACTTACATTTACATTTAGATTTAGTCATTTAGCAGACGCTTTTATCCAAAGCGACTTACATTTACATTTACATTTAGTCATTTAGCAGACGCTTTTATCCAAAGTGACTTACATTTACATTTACATTTAGTCATTTAGCAGACGCTTTTATCCAAAGCGACTTACATTTACATTTACATTTAGTCATTTAGCAGACGCTTTTATCCAAAGCGACTTACATTTACATTTACATTTACATTTAGTCATTTAGCAGACGCTTTTATCCAAAGCGACTTACATTTACATTTACATTTAGTCATTTAGCAGACGCTTTTATCCAAAGCGACTTACATTTACATTTACATTTACATTTAGTCATTTAGCAGACGCTTTTATCCAAAGCGACTTACATTTACATTTACATTTAGTCATTTAGCAGACGCTTTTATCCAAAGCGACTTACATTTACATTTAGATTTAGTCATTTAGCAGACGCTTTTATCCAAAGCGACTTACATTTACATTTACATTTAGTCATTTAGCAGACGCTTTTATCCAAAGTGACTTACATTTACATTTACATTTAGTCATTTAGCAGACGCTTTTATCCAAAGCGACTTACATTTACATTTACATTTAGTCATTTAGCAGACGCTTTTATCCAAAGCGACTTACATTTACATTTACATTTACATTTAGTCATTTAGCAGACGCTTTTATCCAAAGCGACTTACATTTACATTTACATTTAGTCATTTAGCAGACGCTTTTATCCAAAGCGACTTACATTTACATTTACATTTACATTTAGTCATTTAGCAGACGCTTTTATCCAAAGTGACTTACATTTACATTTACATTTAGTCATTTAGCAGACGCTTTTATCCAAAGCGACTTACATTTACATTTACATTTAGTCATTTAGCAGACGCTTTTATCCAAAGCGACTTACAATAGTCGAGGAGACAATGAAGCGGTAAATAGCCGATACAACAATAGGTGAACAAGTGCTACAACAATGCTACCAAGTTACACAGAGAGAGAAGTTACAAAAAGTATATATTTTTATATAATATATATATATTTTTTTGATAGAGTGAGTAGTTAGAAAAGAAGTGAGTTAGTGAGTTAGGTGTAGCCGGAAAAGATGAGTTATAAAATGCAACAATGCTTTGCTCAGCTGGTCTCAGTTTGGCCTCTGAGAAAAGGAACTTCCTGTTTTTATTTCCAGAATACCATCTAGGAACATATGACACTTGCAGGCCTCGTAGAGTTTTTGAGGAAGCTTGGAGCTGCCAAGAAACTTTTCCAAAGGGAAGACAGTTTAAAGACATATCAATAAGTCTTCCAAATTAGGCGTTTAGGGACAAAATTGGAAGCGAAGAAGATTTTCAAGAGCTAAACACAACATCTAATACAAAACACATCACAAAACATGTTTTCACAATAAACTGGTTTTGGCATTTATGTTAGTTTATGTCAATACAGTTTCCATGTTTGTGTATTGTGCATTTACAGGGACATCTTCTGATTGTAACAATCTATTATTATTATCTGGGTTTTATCTTCAAAAAACTCCTAAAAACTCATCTTTTCCGGCTACATCTAACTCACTTACTCACTACTTTTCTAACTACTTACTCTATCAAAAAAAAATAAAAAAAATAATTATATATATACTTTTTGTAACTTCGCTCTCTGTGTAACTCGGTAGCATTGTTGTAGCACTTGTTCACCTATTGTTGTATCGGCTATTTACCGCTTCATTGTCTCCTCGACTATTGTAAGTCGCTTTGGATAAAAGCGTCTGCTAAATGACTAAATGTAAATGTAAATGTATTACAGGCTGACATAAACTCACATAAATAAACGCTGCATTAGTATTATTCATTGTTTAAACACTACGGAATTGTTAAGAGTTACAAAAATAAATGCTGCTTTAGTATTATTCATGGTTTAAACACTACGAGATTGTTAAGAGTTACAAAAATATACTTTAAAATCGACTTAATTATCGTCTTGCATAACGAATTAGACATTCTGGACTATGCACTCCAAAGAAGATACATAAACTATTTTTGTTTTATTTTATATTGGTACTTCTATATAGTTATATAGTGTATAATTCTTGTAATGACAGAATGCATTTCATGATTTACAGCGGCACGTTAACTTAACATTCCATTTTTTGTTTTCTGTAAATATTGAAATGTATGTGACCTTTCATTATGAAATGATTGTAAAACTATTGCACAATTGTAATTGTTTTGATTTATCACAATTGTAATTTTTGACAAGGTTAACAGTGTACAGAATTTATTACTGTTCGATACAATACACCACATACACAAAGATTCAGTCGCAAATATTACTGGATTAGTCAGGAGGTTGGAGTCATTTTGACAGAAATAATGCCTGGGGAAATTGTGGCTCTCTAAAAGGTTTCTTGTCTGGGTCAGTCTGATAAAGGAAGACTCATCTGCGTTGATGCATGATGTCTGGATGAGGGATATCTAGACTGATCTGAAGCTTTATATTACAAACAACTTTTATGTTTAATATGCACACCTTGGTTAACAATTTTGCCATTTGAAGTGCTATTTTTTGTAGAAAATATATTTGACATTTTTATATGTTTTTGTCATTTGAGTCTCCTTGGTTTCTGTCATTTCAAAAGAATACATCAAATGATCACTATAATGTACAACTAAGATCTAAGGAATAATGCCCTACTGTAAAATATATAGTTTAAAAGTGACATACTGTTTGATCAAGAAAGCTGTATTGTATGTATGACCTCTGTCAGTCCTCCAGCATGTTTTGCTGATAGTCTGTAACATTATGCAACAAAAACACTTGATATATTAGAAAGCCAACAGAAAAGACTTAAACATGCAGCTTTAAAACATATAGCGTTGGGATATTACGTTTATTAATCTTACACTAAACATTTCCCAATTTAACTAAAAAATAAAATAACCTTTAATTAATATTATTAATGATAATAATAAATTGTTAAGTATAAAATTAATAGAAAAATGTAAAACTGCTCATTCATGAAGCATATTCTAACTTGTCTATAATCACATTAAGGGCCACACTTTTATAGTTGAATTATTGGTGCTGTATCTGATGTGGTTTCCATTGGATCCATCATCTCAGAATCATCTTCCCTTACGCTCTCCATAAAGTTTACAGTTTTCATGTTTCTCATGTTTGTTTTCTTAAGGTAGGCTTTCTTTACGGACGGATCCTTCTCAAGCATAAAGAGAGTGCTGTTTTTTTGGCCTTGTAATCTGCTATTGCTGAGAACTCTTTTCCCTGAGATGATATTTAAGAAAGAAAATGTGCGTTCAGTGTCTCCCGTATCTGTTAAAGAGACCGACGATTGTGTTGGGTCATCATATGCACTGGGCTCTTTAGGTGTTTCTGACTTTTTCTTTTTGCTCAGAATGAAGTTCAAGAATCCCGTCACTAGGAGCATAATTCCTGTAATGAAATATTATTTTTCAATTTATTGCTTTATTAATTTGAAGGGTTGTTAATGATATTCACTTAATTGTTTACAAAGCTATGAGGCAATAAGTATGTGGTCAGTGCAACAACAATACTGTATATTTATAAAACTCTGTGTTATTTTTGTTGTGTAAATGCCAAGCACCTGGTATAATAGCATGCCACGCAAGCACCGGATGCAGAAAACACATTATAGACATCATGGTGTAGTAGAGAAATTTCTGGAACCCTCCAACTTTGGCCAGCTTCTTGCAAACAATGAAGAACTTCCATGTGGGTGGACAACTAAAGGCAAAAAATTATTGAATTAATTAAATTATTTGTAAAGCATGAGGGAAATTTAAACCGTAACCTATTACAGTAGGAACATTAGCTAAATTTTAATTAAATGATAAGAGGTAATGAAACATATACATTTTAGCTTAGTTATATATTCATTTGTATAGTTCACAATGTAGTAAGAAAGGGAATAACAATAGTTTTTATACAGGTTCTGCTTAAACATTGAAATAAATTGAACGTACGAAGTGCATGTATCCAGCAGAGCATCAATGTAAAAGGTGATTTCCCACAGCATTATTAAAACTGAAGAAATCCTGTTGGGAACACAGACAGCATCAGTTATCATTACGTTAGAATTGATTTATTCTGTAGTTAAAGGAATCAGAATGTTGACAGTTCAATAGGACAGACCCAAACTTCATTCATTTGTTCCACTTTAGACAGGGTTACTTATTAGAGATCAAAAAGCAAATACGTAATCATGACCTTCCAGTCGCTTTATTGCATTCATATGTTCATGTGAACTACCACTTTATGTTAATTTTTCATGAAAATATCTCCCTGCTGGTCATGCAGAACTTCTCTGGTTTGGCTGTTAGCCCAGACCGATCATAATCTGGGACAAAAGGCCAACTTGCTTCCATCTGTGTATAATTGTGCGGAAAAGCTACTGTATATTGCCAGCAACAGTAAGAATTTCAATGACAATATTTCTATTGGTTTTTGATTTGTGTCACGGAAAAAGATTCAGGTAAATGACCCCTAGGGCCATAGTGAACTAAAGTACTTCGACAGTACAATGCATCTTTCGTGTTGATGAATATTGAATCATGAGAAATAGAGTTACATCTCTCTTTGAACAGTGACAACACCATGCCCACGTGTCTTATTATGTCTGTTAACATGTCTTATATGTAGTAGATTGTAACCACACCCATACACTTAGGAAGAATTAAAGGTTTAACTTCAAAAAAGCTGTTAAATCAAGGTTGGAATCCTAAGGAGAAATGACAGTTGTAAGATCTCAGAAAAGTATAAAAATGTGCTTTTAAATACTCACAGGAGATAGATAGCCAAGCTGTTGAACTCCCCTTGTCTTAATGTCTCTATGCCGACTGCACAAAGTCCTGCAGACCATCCAAGTGGACACATTAAACATGAACACACAACACTCACATATACCTTGACAAAAAAATGACCTCTTAATATCAATAAAAGCAACAAAAATCCAATTTATCTTGTTTCAACTACAGTGTTACGGGTGTGATATTTTCATTTAGATCTTGAAATATAAATTTTCAATATGAATGTGACAATTCAATTGACTATGAAAACTACCCTTCAAAAACAACAAGAGAGGCCTTATATGGGTATGTACTGTATTAACTTAAAACATTTAACTTAATAGGTAGGGCAAATTTCTATATTACAACACTTTTCAATAGCCACTAGATGTCAGATTTGCCACATGGTGTAAAAGGCAATGATTATCCAAGGTCAGCTATGTTGTATTTGGTAGTAAAATAAACTAAAAAGACAAATTGAATACAAATTGAACAAAATATAGCAGTCTGTGGCACACTGGAAAAATCATTACACATACATTTAGGCTTTCAGATTTGTAAATCAATACGATAAAAAATCCATGCAGAAAAAGTGAAAACCAATGAAACAGTGCAAAATATACAAAAAAAAGTACAAATGCCTATAGAGTCAATCTTATGTTCGTCACGCACCTATACAATTATCATGAAATATCTTTAAACCCACAAAACTATTGACACGTGTATGCAAGACTTTATACACACTTGCAATATTCTAGCAATACTGATAAAGATACAAAACCAATTGAAAGTAAACACATAAAACAATTATACAAGAGTCCTTACATTTCAAAAGTAAAAACCCTCTGGAAAACACATTTCTTCTTGTTACATATGGCAATGCATTGCAACAATGCCAAACAAGATGACAATGAACACAACCCTACCTGCAGCGGTGGAGATGCCAAAAACTCTGCAGGCACATTCCACCATAACCCACAAAGCCGAGCCCTTCATGACCAGAGTCAATGAGTTTTACCACCACAACTTTAATTGATAGTTTTTCCTAAAAAGGAGAGGAAATCCACACTTCAAATGTGTCTAAGAATGGAAACATAGGCTGTGGCACAGTAACCCCATGATTAATCTTCTTGCCTGAGCTGAAAAGAGCCGTAGGCTGCATGAGTCCTGCGAAAGTTTTCACCATAGTAATCAGCCTAACATAAAATGTTGACCACCCTCTGCTTATTCCTGCGCATTCCTCCTCCATTCAAGGTGAAGGAATAAAACACAACAAGCCTAATGAAAAACTTTATAGTTAAAGATTACCCCGTTGCAGCAAAGTGCACGAATGAGCAATGAGGGAAAGCACTCACACACATACATGCATGCATGTAAATGAATTGAGGTCAAAGCAGCATGACCTTCATTCAAATGTATTTTGTAATTTCTGAGAGACACCGTCAAATGAAATTACCTTCAGCCGATTACACAATTAATCAAAGTGTCTTTGGCACAAGGTCAGGCGTGTTTTTACAAAGTAAATGTGCATGCAAAGTGTCTTAAAAGTCTGGCCGATAAGGCCTTTTCTCGGCCAGATGATTAATGGATGGAGGGGAAAGTAGGTCTGCTGCACGTAACAGTACTGACAGAGCCTGATTCTGACACGAGACAGATGTTAATCATTCTGCAGGAGACACACTAAACAGACACCGTCTCATCCAGTCTTCAGTTACCCGTGTCAAAGGTCAGACTTTTCTTAGTCATAACAGATCGCGAATGATTACAGCCACAGTGCGCACGCCTGACAGCACGACACTGTGAGGATCTGTACAATTCAATGTGATTGCATGTGACCCTGGCCCAGCAATCCCCGGTCTATTCGATGGCTTCCCAGCTCCCCTCCAGTGTCCTGTCCAAAAATCCGATATATAAAAACTTACAAATG
This sequence comes from Triplophysa yarkandensis, assembly GCA_033220385.1. Taxonomy (NCBI): domain Eukaryota; kingdom Metazoa; phylum Chordata; class Actinopteri; order Cypriniformes; family Nemacheilidae; genus Triplophysa; species Triplophysa yarkandensis. The sequence goes on from CM065665.1 coordinate 1,257,757, forward strand.
AGAACTTATGCTCTCGTTGAGAACACCAAAATAGAACTTCATGGTCAATTAAACTTCCTGTAGGGTCTTTAGGAATCTTCAAAATATAAGTATCTCATCCAATATATTACGAATGTTCATGAATATAATATCAACGACTTAAGCACACGTAAAAGAGAAAACACAGATGTGAATTATAAATTCTAGAGGTTTATGTTATTTTGACATTAAAGGGGACAATGAAGCCCTTGACCTCAAGACATTACATCATAACTGAAAGCAAGGAAGAAACAATATATATTTATTATACATCCAGCAGTGCGTCTTAGAAAAGCCAGTCTTGGCTGACGTTTGCAGAGTTTTGTTTTAATACAACTGTGATATGCAATTTGACACCTGCGTAAAGGACAACTGTAAATCCCCTAACACCTAAACAAAACTGGTTTTGTTTTCTGCCTGGGTCAACTGTTTTTCAGATTAGTAGCGTATTATTTCAGGTATGTGTGTGCATTTCTGTGCTATGCTCTGGAATAAGACTTTGAGGCTTATCAACTTACTGTATACTGTATGCCATGTTTTCATTTTGATCTTTATTCGTGTAGTTTATTTAATCTTTGCTATTTTTATGTTTATATATTGCATTTTAATGTCCAAACAAACTTTTTCTATTGTAGTACTCCATCATTTATGCTGTTTAAACCCATGCGTAGACCTATTTTTTCTCTGCAAACTGTATTCAAATTCTGCATTTTTTTGTTAATTTATAAGAATAATCCGCAAAAATTATGTACAATACCTATCTTAGTAATCGATATCTTTTGAAATAGAATTAGCGAGAAGAACACTGACTTAAAAAACAATGAATGTATGAAAATGATTTTATATTCAAAATTAGTATGATGTTTATTTTTTGGAAGATTTTATTTAATGCACACAATTTGTTTTTGTTTTTATTTAAAAACTTTTTTTCCCCATTTTAAAACCTCTTATATGGTGAGAATTTACACAGCGGTTTAATTTGATTCCATTGACCAAACAAAGTTGAAAAACAACAGATGAACATCAATTATGCTGACATTGTCCTGAGATCATTCAACCAGAAACCAAAAGTCCAACATTTTGATTTAAGATGACTGGTTTCCATTTGCAGCGCTAACATGTTCTGTTTTGTCTATAAGAGCACATAATTATTGTTTTAGTCGCAGCTGAACAGCATTAAACAGCGATGTCTAATGCGAAAACCTCAACGCTATGCCAAAGACAGTGATCTTGATCTGGGATATTTGTGTAGTTTACATCCAGACATCAAGTCAAAGGGACCAATCTTTAAACATGTTCATCACTTTTATGGTACATGTAATGATTTGTCTTATTTGTACCAGCCTTATATAAACACGTGCCAAGTGTGAATAACTCCTCAAGGGAGTGATATATGAAATTTGATGGCCTTTTGAGACTCTTGATGTATTGCCTTACCTCAACAAGAAAACATCTTATCTTTAGTGAAATACAAACATCATATGCGACACAGAGCCATTTATCTTGCTGGCACACACATGACAGACTTCTGAGGTTGAAACAGACTTCAACAGCAATTGCAGTTAGTTTGATGATGTCATCGTATGGCACATATTATTTCATAGCAAAGCTAATTGTGTTAATTGTCAAGAGACGGCTGGGCCGTAGGACCCCTACAATCCAGTGTTAAAATAACAAGAGGTCAGCACACCACAGGCACGGTTTCAATCATAATTTTTGTTGAAAGCAAGTTCAAATGTGATATTTATTAAGTTGTGGTGATTCACACTGTCCTCGGCTCTTGGGTTTCAAGAATAAAGCATATTGTTTAATGTGTGTTTCTGGACTTTTGGTTTCCCATCGTATAATGAGATCTCTGGCTTGGATCTGTTATTCATCACGATCTGCTGGGGTGCATTTAATCTTGATTACAATGGCAATTTTATCTTGCTCTATAAACATCTCACGAGAGCATTTTTCTCGGCATCACTATATTCTGTTTGCGGCACGACCAGCAACACATGTAGGGTTATGTTTCTTTAAATAAATAATCTCAAGATGAATAATCACTGTTGCATTTTTACTAAAAAGGTTTGTATTTTGCAGAGGGAAAATCAAGTTGCAGACTGAAACAGAGTTGAAAAGGCACTGAACACAAGGAATAAGTTACTCAGAAGGAACAGATTGTCTTACGCACACAAAAAGATACAATAATCTGAGCTACAAAATTATAACTAAAAAGAAAAAACAAGAGCATTAAGCATTTTTGTAATACATTATTCATGTCATGTTTTAAATCTATTGCTGCCTCTATGTGGCAAAAGGGGATATCACACTTTTTAAAGGATACAATGGGGTCAAACATAAATTACTGTCTGCATTTATTCAGCCTTATGTCACCAAGAACTAGAAATGAATCTTCTATAGAAAACAAAAGAAGATATTTTTTGAAATGTCAACAATGTTCTTTTGTGTCCCGCAGAAGAAAGTGTGTCAATGCAGTGGAAGGGAAAGTGATAGTTCAGCAAAAAAACTCTTGTGCTTTTAAAACCATAATGATTTTATTCTGTAAAACACAAAAAGAAGATATTTTGAAGAATGTAAATAACTGGCACCCATTCCCTGGTAAAAACGGTTTGTTTATCAATGTTCTTTAAAATATCTATTTTGTGTTCTGCAAAAGAGACATGTCATATAGGTCTAGCGGGATTATAAATATATATATAATTACATTATTATAAAAAAAGGATAATAATTCTGAATTGGTAGTATTTGCCAGCTTTTTCATACAAAGTTTAAAAGGTGATCCAGACCACCGTGTATGGGTGTAAATTTTACTCTTGACTTCCATAAATATGATCATCCTTAGAAAGGAATCACTGAGAGGATGCAAAAAATGGGGATGATGAATGAGGTCAAGGGGGTAGCAGCATTGGTCGATGACAGAACCTCTAGATGATCAGAGAAGTCTACGAAGCTTTATGCTGGAGGCAGCTGCAATGACTCCTTTAAAAGTATAGCTCACTGATGTGATCATCTCCAAAACAAGCACATTATAATGAGACGGAGGAGATCAGAACTGACCCCGGACTAATGGATCTATCCCATCTCTGCCATTCCCAACCAACAGGATCATTGAGTAAATTACCCATGAGTGCCTGTGGGTACAGAAGGATTCAGATGGCTCATGGACAGCTTATCAGATGAATCAGTTCATACTGGGAAAGAGAAATCATTCTGTTAAGCATTAGTTGAAAGTAATCTAATTACGAGAAACTGAAGTCACAGTTCATATGCGGTTACGTAAACCTTGCTACAAAATAAAACTCCAAGAACAAGATAGAAATAATACATCATGCAAAACATCACAAAACATCTGTTGTGCACAACAAACTCATCCGAGCATTTCAAAACATAAAAATCTGAAGACGACAAATCGATCAATGAACGATAAATAGAACACCAGCGTAACCGGTCTTGACATTCAGATGGCAGGTTAATGCATTGAAGTTTTGGTTTTGCTCAGATCCCCGTAATATGCTCATCAGCTTTAGTGAGTTACTCGCCCAAGCCTCTCATTATTTCTGATTGCTTGACTCTTTGTTCCACCAAGGCAAAGCACTAGAATTCCACAAGTGAAGATAAATCCTGACAGGCATGGTGTTTATATGGGGCCCTCAGTGCACTTCTGCTGGATTAGTGCATGCCTGCAATGCCCACAGCAGCGATGAGTGTGTCCTTGTAAAGAACACACAGGACTTAAACCCTGCAGCTGGGTTCTCTAAAATCACCATATAAAACAAATAACAGGTGGAATTCTGGAATTCAGATATCACATATACCATACTGTAATAACGCCTGCTAAACATCAAACCGTCATGTGGATATTTAGAATTTCAGGACTTCAACAAGCATTACCCATTCGGTACAGTTCCATGAATATAGAGGAGATTCATACCAGCACATATATTTTTTCAATGAATATTTAAAAGAATGGCTACATTTTCAAGCCAACCTCTCTTTTACCTCTGAACTCTGCTTTACTGAAGTTTAAAGGGATATACCATCTACTTCGATGTCCCTGTAAAGTTGGATTAAAGGACACCAGTAGAATTTTCATTCAAACATCTGACATCTAAAGCAATAGCTAAATAGGTAAATCGTTTCATGTCTGTAATAATATCCATTTGACTTGTTGTTTTTCACTTTGATTTGAAGAAGGAAATCATTACGGTTCTTGTTCAAGTTGCCAAGCTCATCATCATGTCAGTCAGAGCTCTGCTTTAAAATGAAGACATCTGCTCTTCTGACAAAAGGAATACACATAATCACATCAAATCAAAGCCAGCTCAGAAATAGTCATTATACACTGATGACTGCAGAACAAATGAGTTATTAACCAAAAATAAATGCATATTAAAAATACAAACAGCCACAGAGAAAATAAGAGTACTTTGCATTTATTTCATCAGCATTTCTAAATGTAACGTAGTCTTTCTAGTCCAATGTCTGTTGAATTTGAACAAACTTCAGGAATGAAACAAGTCACCCACAGCACTATGAAAGTATTACAAAACACATGAAAAGTATGATACAAATTTAGTTCATCACATAAAAATAAATGTGCACAAATATAACTGTTGTGCTACTTAAAAGGAAAATGAACTTGTTTTCTGAAAAAATACAAAGTGTCTGTTATTTGGAGCTGACCTAGTTTTATTTTCTCTTTTTTTGAATATTTGTATTGACATTTTTGAGAATTTTTTTTTAAAGTTCAAAGAATAAAACAAAAATAATAATTTTACCCAAACACGTAGTAAAAAAAACCTTTAATACATGTAATGTAATGTAAATGTAATACTAAATAAAATAACATAATTTTTATTCTTTATTTTAATACAAAAAGAATAAGGTAAAATGACCATAACACGACCCCATAATATGGTTTCTTTTTTATACAATTTTTAAAGCAATATTTTTTCCTCATATTTCATATTGTGGAAGTCATTTGAAACAAAAGTGTTTAAAGAAAAACAGCATGTTGTAAAGGACTAGCATCAATCTTTCAAAGGAAGTGGAGGAGAGATTCTGGCCGTGAGGAGAACGAATAGGTTGTAGAATAGCCCATAGATCTTCTCTCTCACAGTGGTCGTTTCTCAGCTTCTCTTTTTAAAGCATTTTGGAGACTGCAATAATTCACCGGGAGCTGAAGTGAAACACATTGCCTCTCAAAAATTAAAAGTAAATAATATACTATCCATATCACACAGAATAAATTTGTTAGAGAAAGCCAATGCTTTCACAATTTAATTGAGATGAAGCTGTAATTTGGCCTTTGATGGAGAGGATGTCATACATTATAATAAAATTCATAATTTAGACTCGGTGCAACCCTTAAAACTGTATGCAGGTGTTTGTGAAAAGTCCATGAAAGAGAACTATTAAAAACTTTTGAGTAATGATTGCTAGTGTTTCATTAGAAAATATTTGCTCGCATAATACCACACATTTCTGGTGAAATCTAAACATATAAAACACCAATATCTTTCATTATTACCAGTGTTATTCTAACCTATTCCAAGATCCATATTGGCAAACTGTAGTACAGCCATTATAAAGCATTACTGCGAGCGGGAATGTTAGGAGTATATGGCACTGAATCCCATCATACTGAAGCATTTAATGTGTGAATTTTAAAGACATGTTGTATGTTTATTCTCTGTTACACCTCGTTTTGCAGCAGTCAAATTAGAGATAGTGGTGATGAATGGCTCAATTAGTTGTGGGCGGACTTCTGGAGTCTCGGGTTAAGAGAGAGTCGCGAAAAAGTGAAAAGCTCGTAATGAGCCAGGCTTCTGTCATTGGATTGATTCGTGTGTGAGATTAATGAGTGTAAATGAACAGCCTTTAGTGTAATATAGCCTAACAGTTTAACTGCTGTCACCTATCAGACAAAAGAACTGTTTCCATGCACAAACGCACGATTTAGTCTGAATTCATTATTCACAAATTAAACCTTCAGATAGTCTTAATGAAACCCTTTACATGTTAAATATTAATAAACAGTCCAACTTAATTGTTTTACTAAAAGCTAGACTGCCCCCTTTTGGACTTTTTTTAGACTGGATGTTGCGCCCAGGAATTATAATAACACATAATACTAATAACATCTCAAACCTTGCGTTTATGTCAGTGAAAAAATGCAAATCTAACTAAACCTCACTAAAATATTTCTAAAAGAATAAAATATTTCTAATAGAAATATTTTTTTCGTAACATAAACTTGTTCATATTTGTTCATTATAGAGAACTTAATTAAATAAAAGTTGTATTTTAAATCAATTTTAATTGATATTTCAATATTTTCCACTGAAGTCTATTTTATTTTTAAAGTTTTGAAAAGTTATTATAATAGTTTGTATTTGGGATATTCATTAAGCCACATAAAAAAATCACATTAAAGTTTTTTTAGGGCTCCAATATAATTCCTATAGTTCCATTTGTTTTATTTCATAATTTTGATGAGTTTATTATTATTCTAAAATGTTGAAAAAATATTAATTGAAAGCGAGTATGTGTCGTAAAACTTTTGACATAAAATGGACAACATCATTGGCATGAAGTCAGCACAAACCTGATTAAAGCCCACTGTTATAACACTTCTCAAGTCATAATCTTTCCCATCGTATGCCAAATAATTGTCAGGAAAATTACAGCTGTAATCACAGACCTATTACACATGTATTACATCTCTATGTCCCAAAAGGCTCATCATAATGCAATGCATTCGTTTCAAGAAAAGACCCCGGGTGATTGTAATCCATGTGACCTTGATGTGTTGTGCCAATAAAGCCCAAAAGCAAGAAACCTCTCAGCGCATTGTTTGTTTGGCTCTATAGGTTGTGAATTTTATGGATGATGTAGGAGCCAGACTGGAGCCGGTAAAAGTCAGCAGCCACTGGCAGCCTCCGGCACGCATTCTCTGCCAGTGTGACCATCTTTAGAGATGAAAAGAGCTCAGAGCGTTCAGTCACGGCTCAATGGTGGGTTAGAATTTAGATTGTGTGTGGCAATTAATCAGGATTTGAAGCAATCCATCCAATTTACACTGCTTTACCTAAACTCATGCTCCAAGGACTTGGCTTCCTGTAACCCTAGTGTGACTGTGTTCAGAGATGTTTTAATGGCTATTACACAGATTGGAAAATAAAAGATGTTGGAACATTTAACATTAAGGTTAATCAAATAAATAAATAGAATGAACTTAAACAAATAAATAAATAAACATGGTTATGAAACCACAAAAAATCAGTTTATAAGGTTGTTTAAGACTTTGGCATCATGCCACAGTTGTCACGACTTTGCACAAACACTCCGGTTCAACTCAATCCAGCTGTTGTTGGTTTATCCACCGAACTGGATTAAATTCTAAAGAATTTAGAAACTTTAGTATGAATGTGCAATGAGACTGCATCTGGCATCTTCAGTACTCCACAACAGCATGAGTGCATCATTGTATGAATCACATATCGTCTAAAACATCACCTATTAACTCATTGTGAATCGCAAACATGGTATGCCAAAATCCAAAACCTCATGCTCATAAAAGGTGTTTGGGAATGAATCTTTTCCATTGAGTTTAGAATTGTTGCATGGCCTTCATTAAAAATCCACTGCACATACTTAAGTGAAAGTTCTTCCAAAAAACAAACATTCACCTCCATTGACCTCCATTGAATAAAACAACTGAGAAATTTCTTAAATAGTTCCATCTTTTAGGCATCAAAAGGAGGAGTAACAGGGGATGATCCTGACGGTGAATAAAGATGAGAGTTTTTTAATTTTTGGGTGAGCTGGCCCTTTAAACCAGTGAAGGTTAAGTATAAAATGGAACAAAGGAGAAGAGCAAAGAAAAGAGTATTGCTTTTGAGTTCCATACTGTCAAAACATTAAAGTTTGGATGCAACCCCAGACTCCCTTTCACTCTGAAGAGGTCTGTTGCCTTCATACTTGATGTTGATCTGATCCAACCGTACCATATCTCTGCCTGCTCTCTATCACAAGGTCATTCAATAAAATGTGAAGCCTGAAGTGAGTTTCCCTTGGACGGTTTGGACCAAATGGATTGTTGTAAAAAAGAGATAAAAGCAAATGAAATTCCTGCATTTTACTTAACATACTTATGTGCTCAGTGAATCCAAATATTTAAGGAGGTTGTAGCTGGAACATTTACATTTAAATTGTGTTTAACTGTATTTGTTTAGCTCATCAAAAATAAACCCTAAAGGTGAGTTTGGAATTCATTTACAATGTGTATTACAATCACTCAAGTTTTATTAAACAAAAATAAAATAATCTGAATTAAGTTGGGTATATATAATGTGACTACTTGCATTTCTATCTTTAAGTATATATTTTTTATCTATATATAATTTATGTTGATCATTAAGGTCTTCTGGTTAAATCATGATGGAACGCTTTCAACGAGACGTTTTGCTCATGTGACTTTTCCTTTCCTTATTTATTAAATATAACTTGTCAGTTTATTTAGCGAGTAAAAAGGATTAATCAGCACTTTTACATGTTTGTTCTTTGCACATTCGCAAAGAACTACAACCCTATGATCCTATAATTCATAAACTAAAAACAGGAAGCTGAATATGAATGTCTTGTCAACAGCAGTGAGTGATTTTCTCTAGAGGACATCTATCTGACCCTGATGAGCCGGTGAACTCGGATGACAGCAGTCAACATTTGCTTACAATAAGCTGAAAAGAAAATATTTTCACAATTTTCATTTCACAGACATGGTTTAAAAGGGAGACCATAGCTTACAGGCTCTTGATTTCATGGTCATATTGGGTACATTTGGATTACAAAAAACAAATCAAAACAAACAAACAAACATGACTTTCTTATTTAAGCCTATTTAAACAAAGTGTAACGTTTTAAAAACGCAGAGATGGGAGATTTAAAGAGACCCAATAGTTTTTTTGTAAAGCATGATAGGAAAGCAATAATCGCACAGCGGTTTCATCGCCTTGCAAATACTCACATTTTGTGTATATTTATATTATGTCTTAATGGGACACTCAATCCAAACATGAAAAATCTGTCAGAATTTATTCTTATTATTAAGTTGGTCCAAACCTGCCAACACTTTTCTGTTTTACTAGACAGAATGACTTTAACAATATTTTTGCATCCCTATTTACCATATTGAAAAATGATTGGAAAAAAGAGCACCAGGACTGTTTGATGTCATACATTCTTTAAAATATCTTCCTTTGTGTTCAACAGACACAATTGCTTCAATAATTTAATTTTTATATACATTTTTTTTCTACTATGTAGTCAATTGTGCGGATGAAACATCAGCTGCTAACTTTCTTTTAAATATCTTTCTTCTCCTTCAACCAAACAAAGAAATGTATAGGTTGAGTAATACATGACAATTTTTTAACTATTGGTCAAATAGGTATACAAAAAATAAAAAGTGCATCCGGACAAAAAAACGAACACTTTAAATTATTGAAGTTTGTGGAGCCCCAATAATTCTGTTCCACGGGCTGAAAAACAGCAGCGCCTGTTAAAAAAAAAGTGTTTTCACAGTCCGAGAACTTGACGTGTCATAAAAGAACTCCCACCTGCAACATCGGTTTAAATACACACATTTACACACCATATAAAATGGACAACGGAGCCAAAAGAAATAAATAGACAAGGACAAGCGTGTGGAGCCAAAGTATCAGCGAGGCCATCCGCAACTCCTCTCTCACACTCCTCCAGAATCAAGCTGAGCAGAATGACAAACATAGACCCGTAGAGATAGACCGTTGGGGCATTAAACCCTGTTATTACATATGGTACAGATAAACATTGGCCGTGTTCTCTTGTTATTGCAATGTCAAAGCACAGGTTTATTTCGGCAGCCTGCAGACAGCGCTTTTAAAGTAACCACGGGAGCTTGGTATCTTCCCACAGAGAAACACGGGTCTCGTAAAGCTGTGTGGTCACGTCTGCGAAGCTTTGATTAAGATTAAATTGTGTTCTTTAGGTGATTATTCCAATATATTGATTGAAACCAGATGAGTCTTAAGCTGCAGTCAACAGCTGGGAGTGTTTTACATCACGCCTGAGCTGCTACATCCTTTCCTCGATATAGGGAAATGCATACGTCATAATGATTTATTCAAAAAAGCTTTAAATTATAAAAGTGCAATGATAAATAAATGTTAAAAATGACTAAAAACTAAATCACATAAACAGATGTAATACAGCTTTTTGATGTTATATCCTACTGCCAAATGGTTTCCATCTATCTTATCTCTAATGTCTGCTGACACATTTCTGCCAAATCCCTCTCAGACGAATTTGTCATTTTGTCTCCAAACTACTCACTTTCAGCCTGGAATTGAGCTGGACTTCGATAATGTCATAATCATCCTGTCACGCGCTATAAGTGTAAAGCGGGGAGTTCTCCTTTATTGATAAAAATCTTTTGATTGACAAGCCACTTCTCTCCAAAACGTTAAAGGAAAACTGTTTCGCTATATTTTCAGTAGCACTTTTGAAGAGACTTCAGTCTTTGGGCTGTGTAATTGAAATAGAGTTTAATCTTAGAAATGTGCATGACTTGGACTGCTTAATGAGTGTTTAAGAAGCATTTAAAATATGAGAACATGGGTTTGAAAAGCATGGGAAATTGTGGTTAAACATGTAAAATGGGATTAAAACCTGAACAACTAACAGCCAATTAAGAGACAAGATTTAAAGTTAATGTTGTAAATATTATTGGGTTATGATTTCGCTTTTTGGAGTTTAACTGCCCAAAAAATATCGAACTAAATTGTTGCTACACTATAAGACGCACCACCCTTTCAGTCGTAAATTCAGCCTCAATCTCTGTCTTTTGGGTTTTTTGCTGATATTCCACTTGTGCAGAGTCTTACTCGCCTTACTAATGCACCGGGCGGCCCCTGACCTGTGTCCTGGCCCTCTGGCCCCTGAGCTCCTTTGAATAATGGCCCGGGTTCCCTGGAGGATGTGAGATCACAGCCTGCAGGATGTAAGCCATTAAAAAAAAACATTGCTCCACTTGGGGACCAAGCCAAATTGTTTTTCTCTCGCCCAGGTTCAGGAAGGCACAGCTGGTGCACGCACACGCATGCACACATAATAATTTATGGTTCTATGAATGCAGATTGAGGTTTGGAATCTTTATGGCTCTTTTTAGTAAACACTGCATAGTTCAGCAAAGTTAAAAGAGAGGATGATGTGTGCTATGCCTATTCAATGTTCTATATATCTTAAAATGATGTAATATAATATATTATAATATAATAAAACAGAATAGAATAGAAATAAAAAAGGATTGAGGAAAAAAATAAATAAGCTATCTCTCTGTTTCTCTCTCTCTCTTTCTCTCTCATCATGTGTTACATGTGGAAAGGTTACATGTCCGCCCATCAGGAGGTTTATTTATCCATGTGGTTTTTATATGACTATTAAAAAGTCAGCAGCTTGAACAACTCTGCTCATCCTATCCTGATGCAATGAAGCGCTTCAACCTTATGGTGCCCATTTCAAAGTCTCTCTCTTTAACCTGAAACTTTATATAGGCTATATAGTCTCCAGTGGGCTCCTAAACGCTGCATATATATATACCATTACTTCCCTTTGGGTGACATCTAAATTTCCAATGAATGGTCTTTGATCACCTGAATATAACTGATCTTTGATACAGAATAACCTCTTAAATCTTTTACATGTAATGCCGAAATTGAAGTAACAAAACCTTTATTGAAGTCTTGACATACTCCTCCAGGCGATAAAGTAAATGAATGCTGTCAAGGATGCTTGGCGTTAACAATTTAGTGACGAGATGAACCCTTAAGACTCGGTTCACTGGCTGACAAGACGCAAAGCAGTAGTCATGTTCTGGAGGACTGTTAAAAGCTCGCCACATTCTCTGAGCAGTAAAACAATCAGATTCAGACAGATCTACTCAGAGACAGGAGAATGTTAACATCTCTCAGTCACCAGGCATTCCTTTCTGCTTTAAATGTGGTTTAATGGGTGACCCCTGTGACTGCTCTGACTGCCAGAGTTTAGTGAGGAAATTGAAGCCTCGCTGCGGATCACAAACAGAGGGATATTCCTGAGACACTAACAGTTAGGGACAGTTTGAGAGTCCAAGCACCTCTCCAATTGCCTGGTAAACTCTTTCAATCAGCCAGCACTGTAAACCAAGACATCTTAAAGGTATCTTTGAAAGTCTCTTTCATGACCTCGGGCATAACTTAGTGTTTATTATCTTTTTACGTGCAAGCAGGTTTTAACAGTATCTGGCAGATGACGAAAGAAAATCAGCCGCATAAATATTCTGAGCGAAATATATCCTTTAGACTTAATTAAACACTAATGTAAAGACATTTTTATTATAATTATTATTATTATTTAATTATTCAAGTTTTGGATGTGAGCACTGTTTTACAGGATGCACACTTTGTATGGTTGGTGGTCAATGTATATATATATAAAAAAAGAAATCAGCTGCGTGTTAATTACAATATCTAATGCAAAGTGTATGGCACAACAATACAACAACTCCTTAATTAAACAAATATTGTAGTCAAATGTATTTTTATTTTACCAGTTTACTCACCAGTTTTTTAAATCAATCAAATGTCTTTTTTTATACATTTTTATTAAACACATGTTTCTTGATAAGGACATACTCTAGGACTATTTTTTGTGGTTGCTCAATACGGATTTTTGGAAACAAAAGTGATTGACACAATTAAATGTCCCCCACACTATCTGTTGTCTAAAAATGTATTGTTTTTAAAATGTATTATTAAAATGTCTCTCTCTAAGTTCTTAAATCTGTTTTGTATGTTTAGGGCATGATTTTGCATTGCCATTTTGAGAATTGTCACATCCATGACAGTACATATTCTTCATGAATTGAAATTAAAATAATTATAATATGGTGTATAAAGGGCCATCCATTCTCCATTTGTTGGCTCTTTATGCCTCTGGTTTTTGCATTTTAATTCACAGAAGTTTTACAAAGTATGTTGTCTCTCAAATACTGTCCTTTTTGACAGATCCAAAGAAGTATTGCTTTTAAACGTAGACTCTATCAGTTTAAACAGATTGTGCAGTATATTGGTAACAAATACATTCTAAAGGGTTCATATATCAAATCAATAACATAAACAGTCACCTCCATAATGCTGGATTTGCCAAAATATCAGATCCCTCACAATCAAGTTTGTTTGTACACATTGAAATTTAAGCCAATCAATATGGGTTAAACATGTCAGCTGATTGTGACAGTTTAGTCTAATCTCACAAGATTCAACTCATTTCTAAGTGGCTTCGTAAATTCGCAAGAATTTGTACGATTATAATCATACAAAAATGTAAGTATACTTATAAAGCAATAGAAAAAAGCAATACTTAAGCCCCATTTCTAACCCACTCAAAACCTAATTGGCACGGGCATGAAAGCAAATCAAACTAAAACATATGAATAATTTAATACAAATTAGCCACATTAGAAAATAGTTACAATCATGTTGGACAGTTTGGCTATACAAAATAATTGTATCAATTGAAATTTAGGAAGACATGGTAACACAGGAAATGTAAAGGTTTTCCTATGATTTTACCCCCTCATATGTTCACTGGTTTACTTTACATTTCCAACTTGTACAAACACAAATCATATTCCATCATTCTCCTGCCAGCTGCAAAAATATGAATTAATGGACCTTGAGGGAATATGAGTTTCATTTTATGCAAAGTCAACGCATCAACCATGGATCAGCACAACGTTCACTTTCAAGTGTTTAAGTGTGTCTTAACCCCTTTTGAGTAAATTTGAATTCTCAGGAAGGAAAGAGAAAAGGGAATATTTTTCTTGGATTAGAATATGCATGTTGTAAATCACCCCAAAGATTCACTGCAGATGTTAGGTCAACTGATAACAGTAAAGTTTATTCAGCCCGTTGTTTCAGTGGTTGTCACTGTTGCGCAATGTAAATCTTTTACTGAATTAGTCTGTCGAATGCCACAGAGACGTACAATAAAATACCACACACATCTATTTATGGCATTTAAAACTGTGTACATATAGTACAGTCATATAAACCTAATAAAATCTTTAAAAACATTTAATAGTTTTTTCCCCTGAAAAATATTAAAATAATTGAGTTAAATCCAACCCAAGTTTAAGTAATAATAAGTTTAATTTAAATAAGAAAAAAAGTATTTATTTTACAAATATATATTTGTAATCTACACAAATATTTTGGTGACTTCATACTCAAATATTAGGAGTTAATCATATTTTCTTAATTTGTTTATGTTTGTATTTTTATATACACACAAAATGTAAACATTATATTTACTAAATTTCAAAGCTTTTAAATGTACTTATTTTGTGTAAATTGTTTCATGTAAAAACACACATTTTTTGATTGTTATGCATCTTTAAACAGAACATTATTTTCTTTAATCTGTCATGTGAAAAAATCTCAAAAACAAACACAACCCGTTTGAATTTTGTAGTGTCGTACAGAGCACCTACAAGCATGCGACACAGAGAACATAAAGGGGGGGGGGGTCGTGTTAAACCGATCCTTATTTCAGACACCATCCTTCAGGTTTCACGTGATGAAAACAGCCTCTATCCTGTACTAGTTTAACAATCCCTGCTATCAGCACTTATCTCTTTAAAGGCTTGTCATCAATAGCCGTGCTCACGAAGGCGTGCAGAACACCGCTCACTTACCAAAGCACTCGTCTTTGTCCGGTCACCAGGCGGAAAGCTTATCTAACATCCATCTGGAGGCAGATCCTCAGCTGTCATTGAGCTCCAAGAACATCATTCAGCAGCGTCCACCGTCCCCAGCGCGAGAACAGACCTGTTAGGTTGGTCACCTCCCACAGGCCTGAACAGCAGGGAGCTGAAGACCTGGAGATAGAGGACCACAGGTCAGAGTCAAACGTTCAGCTGTTCCTCATAAACATTTAAATAAACTGTGCGGTTGTAATGACATTGTGTAAAAGATCAATGTGAATGAATAGTTTCAATGATAGCTTTAGATGTGTAGTTCTTACAAATAATGTCTGAATAAATTAATCTGAGATATCCGAAACATCGACCGACCACAATTGCACCTACCCATCATTCCACTGAAAGTTGATGGAAGTGAATGGGTCAGTAAGAAAAAAGCTATCCCGTGGTGTCCTGTTGCATTTTGGAAGAATTCAAGAGGTGAATCGGGAACCATATGGCATTCATAAGAGGTTGCTCGATATAAAGAACTTCCCATCATCACTTGCTGGTTGTGTTACGAGTTACAGGCCAGTTAAAACGTTCCGGCTAGTCTTACACTGCAGAACTCTGAATTCAAACTATAATCCAGACCACATGGATGGATCTCTGATCTATGACTTAATATAAGAAAGATGGAAGAATTTCTCATTAAGTGTAGGACATTTGTTTCATTAATTTGAAAAAACTTTTGGGGCTGTTATCCCATGCAAACAAATCAATGCCTAATGTTTATTATGTGTTAACAGGATTCAAGTCTGCGCCCAGCAGCTGCAGACCAGGCCTCCGCTTCAAAGGTAGACGAGCGACACAAAACAGCCGATTATTTCAGGAGTACTTGACCATTATAACGCGCCCCAATGGAGACGAATCGGAGGTAAATAGAATCAAAAGACCTGTGAAAAATAAAAGCAAAAGGGGGTGAAAAAATGCTGAATGCAAGAAAAAGCTTATTAAAATTCACTGAAAGTGGCCCAAAAACGCACATCGAGCCTATAGCGACACAATGAACACTTTTGTGCCGCTAAACAGGGGTTAAAAGCATTCTGTTCGCATCCAGGGACGACCCCTCTCGATGAGGCCGAGTGTTCTTCCCGCGTTTCCATCCTGTGTTCTTTATTCAGGCTTAACAAGCGGGTCTTTTTGTACGCTACGGGCCAATACCAACACCCTTTTCAACAAAGCCTCGCCGGGAAAGACACATTTCTCTTGCTTTCTAAAGAGTTAAATCCCCAAAGAAATAAAGAGTTCATGTCTAATTCAATCCCACTCAATATAACAAAATCGCTTGAGAATAGAGGGAAATAAAATCTTACTGTGACACTTTGCACTGTGTTGGCCAACAATCACGAAGGGCAATTCAGCACAATATTTAGCAGCCGTCTTTTCGGCATATTTTAACTTTGTCTCATTTTTATAAATAAAATATTCAGGATTTAACGTTTTGTTGGCTTTAGAGTTTCAGCCCAGGCTAGTGTTTTTCGTACTGAAAGCAGGGGGCTTTGTCAACACCCTCTGCTTGCCAACTGGCTCCATAATCCTTTCAGGACGTGAACATGACAGGATTTTTAAGTTGGGGGACAGATTTGCAATGGAACGCTAAGCTCCATTCAGACCGTTTTGCTCTACATGCTTCATTCGAGGCAGCAGCAGTTAAAAGCCTTGCACATTTATTGGGGATTTTACTCATTGTGAACATCTGCCATATTTAGGAACCGTCCTGTCAGTCGAATGTATTGGCTCTATTAAGAGAAGATCGAACATGATGATTGGCATTACAAATAGTAGTGATGCTCTACTTGCATTTGTAGAGATCCACAGATACTTTAATGGGACACTTGACAGAACTGACCGAAATTTGTGCTTTAAAATGTTGTGTTTTTCCTTATGTGTTTGATAAAGATACACAAGCTTTGGCAATTTGTGCTTGGATATTGGAAAAATGAACAGTAATTGGTAATCCCAATCTAGATTTTTTTAAAACTACTTGAAAAGTTTTAAGTGTTTTAAATCACTTTAAATCCCTACACTTTTAAAGGATTTAACAATTGTCCTTGTTTTGTAGTTCTCATAATTTTTTTTAAGGAGAAGAAGAGTTGAAACTTCAACGAACCACAACTGAGAACATCATCAATTCCTCCTGAGCTATAAAAGAGCAACCCCTGAGCAATAAAAATGCCTTCTGTGAAGCATGAGAAAAGTGCCATTGCTTAGCGGTTGCTCTTTAAATTCCCAGGAGAACACACAAAAATGAAGGAAATTCTTCTTTATGGACATTTTGTCTCTTAAATTATTTAAAAATAATTTAATTAGGAATATTTTGTATTTTTGAGAAAACATAATTCTCAAAATTATTTCAACAATAAAAAGTAGAAAGAGCCGAAATTCTCGAAACAAAAGCAAAACCTCCCGTAGTTTATATAAAGGACATATTATATTTTTTTTCTTCCGAGATAAGTCTACATTTGGTCTTCACGTCATCTAAATCAGCTGTTTCTTGGATAAAATAAAAATGGTTTCCTTTAATTAATGTCAGAAATGTAATTGAGTACACAAACAAACCAGCAAAATCCAAGTGTCTTTGAAACTGCCATCCAAAATAGCAGAAATATTTCATGGGTGGGTCATACCTATAGGTGGACTGTGTGTGTGGTGAAGTTTCTCCGTTGGTGCTTCAAGGTCCTGTTTGTGTAGCCTGTGGTGTGTTTATGACCTCTGGACCGGAAAGGTTGCCGAGTCCGGTCCATGTGGCCGTGTAATGACGGGGTAACTCCGAAAGTTCACTTATTTATGGCTCCCTCCCTCTTTCCTATGATGGCCACATCAAAGAGCACCTGCAGGGAGGCAAATTGGTGTTAAGTGGAGGACCTCCTGTGGATGCCTGCCCTCTTCATCATGATAAGAACACGGAGAAATCTGGATAGGATTTTATGGAGACCTGCCACACAGGAGCAGGAAAGTTTCAGCTCATGCCAGAACACTGATTCACCCCGGATCGCACGGAGCAGCTGGTCGTCCGGCAGAAACGCCTGCGGGAACGCTCGTGCCTTTAAACCTTAAATGAGAGGAATTAAGGCCGTTTTCCCCTCCTCTAAAATCTAAAACACATTCAATCAAATGATCTGGACAGGAGATAAGCTCTAGTATTTTCAAGGTACAGTGAAACATGGTCGTAAAATTAAACGGTAAGCAATGAATACAACTTTGGGCAGCAGGTTAAAGGAAATAACGGATGTGGGGCGGCTTTGATGTTGAGTGGGAAAAATAAATAACAGTTCATCTGTTTTTACTATAAAAGAATAGAATTAATGAATTCGGCCTGTGCAACTTGTTGCTTTGGATATCTTCAAATGAGTTTGTTTCCCAAAGTTCACTTTGGACAAAAGTTCCATTGCAAGGCATGTAGTTTAAGGTACTCCAGAACATTAATTCTTTCACTTTGCACAACAAAATTGGTGATCCTCCGATAGAGCATATAATAACACTACTGCGTGAAACCTGAGCATGTTCACTTCAGCGAGATAATTACGAACTTTTTACGCCCCTAACAGGGTTGAGAATATATGTTAGGTGCCCGTTAGCCCGTGTTTTCAAAACCACCCAGAATAAAAAGAAAAGAAATGAATGCGGAGTTAATTGAGAACAGAGCGCGGCCGGAGCGACTAATCAAACACAGCTCTGGCAATAACCTTCACTCATCTGAGCACAAAACCAACCCTCTCTCCCTGTTTAATTTGCTCTTTTCACCCAGTTGGCTGAGTTATAAGGGTGGCCAGGAATCTGAGTAACCAGAGAGAATGTTCACGGAGTGTGGAGAATCAAGGAACCACCGATACCAAAGTAGTGCTTGTACTATAATCATTCGAAAAAAACACAAGGCCCCACCTGTGTCCTCTAACAGGACCATAAAAACCTAAGGGCATTTACTCACAATCAAGCTGTGAGGTTTGTGTAAACACAAGTCTCCCAAAATCACTTGGCAAAGCCCAATGAATCATAAAAGACCATTAGGAAAAATAAAAGACCATTATGTACCAAAGGTCGAGCAACCGAAAAGTCAAGCCGACCTCCAAAACTTAACATCTGTTCTCCGTCCGCAATGAGATTTTACTGGAAAATGTTCCACCTTTACATATAAATCAGCAAAGTAAATAACCTCACAATTACTTTGGTAAGAGTCATAAACGTTTTTGTTTTTCAACAAGTCATTTTGCAGCTCGTGTTACAGTAACCCCGGTAGCCAATGGCCAGGTCATTATATTCATTCAAAACAGAAGAGAACTCTCCGCTCTCCGATTCACCGTGACTGACAGCTACTGCCTGGACACCGGAGCATCTGTAATCCTTCTTAAAGGAACCTACGCCCTTTAATTCTTTGAGAAAAAAAAAAGGAAAAATGTTCTAAAGTGTGAACAGATGTAGATTTACGGTGCAGACGGGGCTTATAAATAAAGTTGAAGTGTCAGCTGAGAGAAAGTGCGTGTTTGACGGACAGCAGCATGTCTGATGTGATGGGCACTATGGTGAGGACTATACGAGGGTCTTTCACCTCCATCCCAGCACTGACTCTGCGCTGACACATGCTGATCCCATTCACTAAGTAAAGAAGAACTCTCTGTGGTATTAGTCATGGTGTTTTAACAACAGATGACTGAATTCATTAAAGCATGTGGCCTGAGGAGATGGCATAACTACCATTTGCTGTGAGATTTTTTCCATACAATAGAAATAAAATACTAAAGATCATAATATTAATGTATTTGGAGGTGACGATAATTCTAAAATTAATCGAAAATGGAATTTATTAAGTTTGACATTTTTCTTTAATACTCCATGGCACGAAGCATGCGAATGCAAAAAGACGCCAAAACCTAATATTGCAGAGACAAACTCAGGATGAAGGTTGAAAAAGTAAACACGTTTACCAAACTCGTATGAATCCCTTTCAATTGCTGTCTTCAGAAAAAAGTATTAATTTATTGCGTGCAGCACAAAAAGAGAAACCATTAATGTTAATACAAATCACAGTTAATAAAAAACTATATACATAAAAATCTTGATTTGTGCCTTTTCAGTTTACTGAAGCCATATAACAGCAATGTGCGGGGAACACACAAAAAAACTTTGAATATCATTGACGGGATACAAAATAAAATTGACATTTACTTACACTCTTGTTTAAGCAGAACACAAAATATTGGGAAAGAATGTTTGAAACTTGCACCCGTTCCATAAAGTTTGAAATGAAAAGAGGGTGAGTAGATTATGACACAATTTTAATTTGGGGATAAACTGCCTAATTAAGTAGTTAATTTTGGTATTCCATAAAAATCAACTTAAGAAAAAAAAAGACACAGAAAGAGTAAGACAAGTAAAAACAGATGAATAACCAAATGCTCCCATCATACAATATTTTTTGGCTCTAAAATTGCACCAGATGAGGAAGCTAACTTACAGACTGATGCATATCAAAACCTCACATAAAACAGATAGACAGCTTTAGGGAGCAGTATGGGATGACTGAGCAAACATTGACGTTCACATTTATTCATTCAATGCACCCTTTCATCCAAAGCAACCTACAACATAGAATGCTGCTGACACGGTGCACAGATTTTCTTAGGGATCAGCCACTCAGTAGACATTTTTGTCATTTCCCAACTCTTTGTGGCTCATGGATCCATGAAGGAAGACTTTTAGGGCCAGCCACAGTACAGCGACACTCTGTCTGCAAGTCTGGGTCACACTTCACCTAGAATCGCTTCACTGCCTCTGTAGTGGCACTGACTCAAACCAATGGTCAGCAGCTTTCAAATAGTCACACACTGATCCGTGATCCCAAAACATCCTTACGAGTCACGGACGTGATCTTCTTTCGAACAAATAAAAGAGTAGTCTAAGTCACAACCCTTTTTCCTGCTCTTAGAAGTCTGGGGAACTTTTTAAGCAAGATTTCTCAATCAGCCCGAGGCGCATTTGTGGTTTCAAGTTACGGTGACAAAACAAACTTGTCGGCTATCGGAGCAGCCTTAATATTTATGAATGTGTAAGACTGCATCTTGTGTCCTTTGCCCATGTCAACATTATACTGCAAGTGCCTTGACTAATGAGCCATCAGAATGACCGTTAAAATGCACACTTGAAACAAGAAGTCTAAGCAATTGCATAGGTTTTAAAATGTTGATTTGTCTGGAAATACCTTTCAACATTTCATTTACATGCTGGGTTTCCTCAAAAAAATCAATTTGCAATTAAACAATGTTCTACCTTAAAAGAAAGTTTCATCAAAAATGAAAATCTACTTGCCCTCATGTCATTTTAAATGTGTAAATCCGCAGAACACAAAAGAAGATACTTTAAAGAATTTTGATAACCAAACTACATTGGCACCATTGTAGATCACTTTGACATTTCTGATTTTCTTTTGTGCTCAAGATAAGAAGGAGTTTTAGATAACACAAGTGTTAACAAACAGTGATAGATTTAACTCCAATATCCTGCTCTGTGCATCCTACTTCATAATAAAAGGAAATTAGAGATCTCTTTTCCCAATAAACAGGATGCATCAGTTGATGTCTGTAGGGGAGATGCTCTGTAGTGGACCAATCTGTGCTCACTGGGCAAGCAGGTCCTCTGGGTTGGGTGCTGTTGATTGATGTGTGCAAGATATCCTTCTTCCCTGATCTATTCCCAAAAACCTCTCTCACACCCCACTGAGAGTCCACAACCTGCTGACTGCAGCTGTCAACAGACTGACAAAATCCAGCTTTAACACACTGTATAATGGGACGTATGTTGAGTTGCTTTAAGATAATTGTACTACTATACTCCGAATACACAGGCTTAAAATACACCATAAATAAATACATGAATATTGGCATCCCTACTGACCTCATCAACTTAAAAATAATGAATTTTTCTGTTTCTAATTTTAGTATATTTTTATCACTTTTACTCATATTGCTACTTTTAAACCAAAATGGAGATGACCCATCAAAGCTTTAAGCGTCTTTGTTTGCCAGGTGCCAGGTTCTCAGAGGGCTCTGAACCACTCTGCCAAAGTTCAAGCTTTTACAGGAATTCCAATTCAGCACCATCCCTCAATGTTGGCACGCCACTTATAAAAAAGACAAAGGAACAACAAATTAGGATGTTTGGAGGCATGTTTGAGTTCAAAATGAGAACTGGAAGAAAGCAACAGTTGGTGCATTCTCCCGACTTCTTAAAATGCTTCTCAATTCTTTATCGAACTTTCTTTTTTCAAATAAATTAAATCAAAAAATTTAAATAGATAATGATTTGAAAAACTAAATGTTTTCTTTTTCTAAAAATAAGTACAGTAGAACATTTTCTTTCAAAAAGCCTTTGTCTTCACAAACCAATCAGAAATCAGAGTTTCCAGGTCTTCCCATGGGTTACTGAAGTCAAGAACTAATGGAGCACTGCATTGTCTTCATCATCAAGTGAAGAATTGATGCTTTCTGCATGTCAGCAGTGAAAGGCTCTCGCTATTTTCCGTGTGGTTCTGCTCCATCTGTTGATTGGCCCAACTGGTGGTCAAAGCAGGAGAAAGTTTGTGACACAACAGAAGAGGAAAAGGGGCAAACACAAAGGCACAGCCGGCTGGTCCCTTGCCACTTTAGAGCCACAATGAGGCAGCAGAAATGCCCCCAACTGAGCTCGATACCTCAATGGTTCCCTCACCCCAGGACAAGTCCTGCATGCGAACCTAATCTTAGACATGAAGGCCTCACTCTCATAATGTGTTCAGCCATTCGGATTGGCCCGGACCACACTGGTGTGTCATTTAAAATTCTTCTTGATATTTTGTCTATAAAGTCAATAAATAAAGAGTTTTTTGTTTACTTCTTACAGAAGTAAAAAATACATTGCCTAACATATTTATTAGTATAATTTATTTTAATCTTGTTTATTTTAAACTAAAATATTTACTGTTGTTAAATAGGCAAAGACACGGAAATGCTGTGCTGTGAAAAAAATCATTGTTTAAATTAAACAAATGTAAGTCAAAATGTCTGAATAACTAATTAATTTAACTAAAAATATAAATAATTTATATTTTTTTAACATTTAACAAACTTAAATAATATACGTAAACTTTGAAGAAACTGATGAATTTTTAATACCATTTTTAATGTGTTGGACTCAGATAAACTTTCAGTTAAAATATTTCAAAATTTAAGTGTCTTTTTAAGTTAAAAAAGTTATTATTTTTATTTATTTTAGTAATATTTACTAAACCAATAGATGATTCTGCAAATAATCACATCCGGGAAAAAAAATTCTTATAAAATATGAGTCATTCTAATAATGCTTCAAACTTTAAATTTAAGTAGCAACATACATATATAAGTATAGAACCATGATATAAATATATATATAAATATATTAACATGTTTTTATTTATATTTACCAATAGTTTAAACTAAAAATGCATTTTAATATTTTTTTATCATTAATGATTTGACAGCCCTAGTAAAGTTTTTATTCATATTTTCATACCCAAATTTGAGCCAGCACAACCCTCTTCTTTCAGAAGTCAGAAATAACCTTTAAACATTTGGTGGTAGTCTAATAAACTTAAAAAATACTGTAAAAAGCTAATTCTGGAAGTCATTTCATGCATCTGTGCAAATATGCACTTGTAGTTTTTCTATAAAAATATAATGATTCAAAACTAGATATATCTATTTTATGGAAATATTAGCCCACCAAATAATGCCAAGAGGAATGTGGCACAAGTCACATAATCTGATCCACCAAAGAAATCTAAGAATGTTATGGCACTTTGGTCTTTTTGATGTTTTTCAGTGTCTGAGTGTGTCAGATTGTATCGTATTCAAGATTTATGATTCAGCCAGCCATCCGAGTGTTGGTGAACAGTTGTGAACGATTATAGAACAGTAAATCTCAGCACTGAGCACATGTTCCAAGGGTGCAGCATAGATTTGTCATGTTTTTTGGGAAAGTGTAGCAAATGCATTGAGCAGTGAGAGAAAACTGAACTCAGTTAATGGACCTACCCACAGTTCTCTCCACAGATGCCTCCTAAAGCAATCACCATGAAGCTACAGATTAGAAAACTGTGTGGCAGATACTTTAAAGCGTATATAAATATATGTTCGGAAACACAAACAAACTAAACAGAAAATGTGGTTTATGTTTTGGCTTTGAGAGTTATGTCATGTTAACTCCAGGGTTCTCTAAACTTACCCTACTGAGTTGTGCAATACACTTATATAACAATAAAGTTGGCAATGCTTCTAAACCATTGGGATTGATCTTCACGCAGATCCTACGGCTCCACTTAACCTTGACAGCTCTGCACTAACAGGATATGGGTCTTTTTCAAAGAATGGATGATTTTATAGAAGTGCCCGGGACATTGAGCAATATTTACTGGCATGATTGTGAGAGCTCGGCATGTTTTCATTAGCTTTTTGTTTAGGCCACATGCTTGTTAGAGCAAAGAATGTTTACAATGGTGATCGAATCACTGTGCCAAAGCCATTTACATAAGCTCAAATTGTTCCATTGATAATTAGAGACTTAAATAAATCCACCCGTTCAAAGACAGATAATATGTGTTTCTGTAACACATGTCAACGCTTAATTGTACAAAATTACTGACAGGTCTATAGGTCAAAAACAAAGTTTGTTTTAAAGTCATAAATTTATTTTATTATAGATTCCACAGTCTTAAGGATAGAGGGGGACATTTTGTTTATAACAAATGACCGGAAATTGATGTGAACCCATATTGAAACCACATTAAATGAGCACATGCTTTCCAGACAACAAGGTCAAGAGACAGATGATCCAAAAATTAAACTGTCATCATTTACTTCATCTTGTCATTTCTGTAAAACTGTTTTTCTGCGAAGCTCAAAAGAAGATAATTTGAACAATAGTGGCAATAGTGGCACCCATTTACACTAGTTTTGTGTCTATATTATTACAGATCTACTATTTAGACAAACATCTTTTTCAAAACTTCTTTTGTGTTTTGTAGAAACTACCTTTGGGTTGAACTACCCCTTTAACTGTGACTTGAACATTCTTGTCTGCGAAGCATACTGTTTGGCTGATTTTTTGGAAACAACCCAGACTTTTCTCTAAACAGAGTGATACCAGAGAAATTTACTCATTGTATCATAGACCACAGCCAAGAAACAATTTCTCTGTACTTTAGGCATAAGTGATGACAAAAACACAGTGCTCTTCGACCTCAGCAGACTCTCCAACAATCTATGACCGTATGTGACAAACCAGTCCCCTCAAACCTTCACCGTCATGTCTACGGTTACAGTTTAATCAGCAATATTTCAATTTAAGACCGTATGCTGGCTCCCGTGGGAAGCTACTTCCCGCTCAAGGTCTTTGGTGCGCACATTGCCTGGATTACATTCAGATTAAGTTTATAGAGAGAAAGGGTTACATCGATACAGGCAGACTGCATACTCTTATGTTGTGCATGGTTTCTGTAAGCTTGCTGAATTTAAAATCAGGTGTTTAATTTCTGCATTCTAACATTACTACAAAATAATTTTTTACATGATTTTGGATGCCCAACTGTATACATGAAACTGTTTAAACTTAAATCTCAATCAATAAATATTCAATTAATGCTTCTCTTTAAATATTTAAGATATTTTGAAAAAAAACTTTAAACATTTTGAAATTTTATCATAATCAAAAGAGAAGAAAATTCACGCTTGGATACTTGTGATGCTTGTGAAGTGAGTGTGGACACACACACACACACACACACACACACACACACACACACACACACACACACACACACACACACACACACACGGACTGTGAGATAAGTTAATGTGTGTTAAGCATCTGCTGTAGTTAAGCTCTCTTCGCTTTTCCTGGGTTCCCTCCTTCCCCTTCATCACTTGATTTTATTCTCTCCAAGTTGACATGATCAACTGTAGTTGCCATAGAGCTACAGACAAAGACAAACGTAATGTGATTTTTTTCCCCTCTTCGCACAAAAAGCAATAGCAGATGTCGCACACACAGTCCCACACAACGCCTAGACTGCTTTTCAAAGCCAATTGGAGACATCACAGGATCTACTTAATCCTATAAAAACCATTGAATAAAGAGGAACAGCGACAGGATTACGAGACAAAAAGGGGAAAAATTAAATAAGATTTCTTAAATATCTCATTTGTTCCTTTTAGACATCACACAGACAACAATGAAATCAAATAAAATCAAACAGCAGTTTATTTAAGAAATCTTTGAATAGGCTCTACAGTAAAATTAACATAAAAAGCGTGTCCCGTGAAGTAGATTTCAAGGTCTCACATTGTGTCAAGATGCCGCAAAACATAAATGTATATGATTATTAACAGAAAAATTGATACAACTAAAAAGGTTAATATTTGATATATTAATTTTATAGGAATAATAGCTATTTCTTTATTTCTACTCCTACTATGGAACTTAAAATATATTTCCCTCAAAAAGGGGAATTTCCTTTATCATTTACTCATACTATTTCAAACCTATATGCATTCTTTCTTCTGCAAAACACAAAAAAAGATATTAAGAAGAATGTGTGTAGACAACAACACTGGGCCCCAGTGACTCCCATTGCGTGGCCATAAAACCAAAGAGATGTTTTTCTAAATATATCCTTTGGTATTATAAAGATAAAAAAGTCATGCAGGTTGCAAACCATATGAGTGGTTAAATAATGACATGATTTTTATTCTTGGGTGAACTTTTTCTTTAAAGAGACAATGCATTTAGCCAATGAGTCTCCTTATCATTACAATTCTTCTGACCGTCCACCCATCATGCATGTTTATTCTAACCTTTAAAGCTCACATTACAGTTCCACCGCCAGATGTTGGCTCATGTGATTCATGTGACCAAACCTGCTGTTAACTATCAGCAATCAGTGTTTCTAGGTCATCTGTGTCACTCAGGGGAAGCATATCTGCAGCCAGCCCCTCATTTCCATCTTATTCTGACAGTCAGAGATCTGTGTGAGATGTACAGGCCAAACAGTGGAGAGGCATCCAGCCGAGAAACCATTCATGTGACTCATTACCAACATAATGGAGGAAAATCATGGGGCACATTTACACTCCATCTCCCGTATACATCTGCCAGCAGAGATACAATAATGAAACCTTTTGGGATGATTTAACCTCAACGTTTTCTTCAATAGGTCTCCCGGGATCATGAGCTCAAACGTTGTCGTAATTTTAATGGGTTTTTCATGAGTATTTTACAAAGACTTGTATTCTACATTTAAAGGGCCATCACACCACAGACGTTCTGCTCTACTTACTTCCATTGGTGTATGAAAGTTCACAATGTGACCTGCCACATATCATGTGATCAACACTGAAAAACTTTGACAAATTGATGCACACACTTTATAGTTTGTATGTTTTGGTGAACCTCACGCACTCCGCAGGTAAGAGGGGGTATGGAGTCTGCGGGGCTGGATTTAGACCCCAGAATACTCTTCTTGTGTTATCGATAACACCTTTGGTTTCCCCTGTTGGTCTTGTGTTTACTTAACTCAGGGGTGCTCCACAACGTGATCCATGTGGGGGGCGACCACAACAGGGCAAGATCTGAGGATGACCCGACACCTCATGTAAATTGAACTTCCCTCATTAAAGTCTGCAAATAATCAAAAGAGTTAATGAGCTTTAATCCAGAATTACTTAATGAATATTTATATTTTGTGGCTTTGAAATGCTCCGTTCAAAGTAATAGGTATTTATTTTTTCAGATCTTTTTTTATCAAATGAATTCTTAATGTGCTTGTATGTTGCACGTTGAGGAGAGGCCGTTTGGGAGTATATCACAATGAACCACTTAAGCAAAATCCCTGCATTTTTGATGCTCTCTGGATCAAATGCTATTATACTGTTTGTAGGCAAACATATTACCATCACAAAGAAGATCTGCTATTATTCTAAGACACAACCGATCTCTAAACTAAAGAACTAAACATCTAACATCTTAAAAATTATTTTCTGTGGACCTCCCTAAAATGTGTATAAGTGATAGTTAACCCAAAAAAGAAAATTGTGACCATTTACATCTCCATGACCTTCTTTTCTCTGTTGAACTCAAAATATATTTTGAAGAAACTTGAGAACCGAACAGCAGTGGCTCCCATTCAATTCTATTGTATTAACACAAATTCCTAACATCGAATTATCTTCGTTTGTGGAAAAAAGAAAGTCACACAGATTTAAATTTGAAGAGGGTAAGCAAATGATGACACAATTTTTAAAAGAGACAATCTCGCAGAGTACTTCTGAGTGCAAGTAAGGGTTAAATATTTCTACTTAGTTAAAAGAATGTTATATTAGCAAATCCTTTACATTTTGACCTTCTCAATTACAGCAGGACTTAATAAATGTTAAGATCTTTAAATATAAAACACACGGTTTGTCATATGCTAAATTTAAAAAAAAAAAACTAGGAAAGAAAAGTAACTGTACAAAAAAATAATTTCTGACATGTCACTGACATTTAAACTATTGAGATGCTGCCTATTCGTGTTGATATTCATCATTGACAGATTTGCACTGCTTTATAAAGTTTACAAAAATTGTCTACCTCCATCTCTTGTTATTTATGGCCAGCTGGGAATGAGCCTGGAGAATCTAAGGGTGGGTGTGAACTCTCCCACTGGTAGCACCTTGTAAAATGACATCTGCATTCACCTCCGGGCTTTTGAAGAGCTGACCACTTTCCATCTTTAAAGTTATTTTAAACACGCAATAAATAAAACAGAGCAACAAAATAGAAACAAACATTTTGAGGGCTTTTACTTTAGGTCCGTTTTTATGACCGTTCACATCTAAATGCTTCAAGTTTCCCTTCACTTACAGGTCTTAAACTTATAGATCACCCAAAAATAGAAATCCAAGTGCATACCCTCATGTTGCACCCTTGTGAAAGTAGAGGATATATTTACCAGTCACAGGTAAACGCTCGCTAAAGTGTATCCGGTGTAATCGACTGCGGGGGTGATTAAATACATGCCAACACTTGTACACCTCACTGCACTGGCACTGGCAAGATTGAGGCACTAAACAGCAGGTTTCACCCAGTGAGCTGGGTCTGTTTAGAGTCCTATTACAAGACAACTCTCTCTTCTCTTCTGAAGTTTTGGTTAGGGAGAGAGATCTAGCACGGTGTACCATACCCCTGGAACAGAGAGCACATCTGTGTCCTGTTACACAAACTAATACACCCCCTCCCCATCAACATCACCCCGCTCTGATTTAACTGGAAGGCTCGGTGGAAAGTTCTGGCCCAATATAAAACTAATTGTTCCCTCTCCATTTCAATCTCCATGTTGCGGCATGGGAAGAAATTATGATGTTAAAGTGGATCACGAGGTTTTATCCAATAATTAATTCCAAAGATTTTGATCATTCCAGTAAAACAAGTGGAACAAACGTGTCATTTGCCAGTGTCATTACCAACATAAGATAAGAATTAGTATTCATAAACTGCAGCTAACTTAGTTCCTACAAGTATTTACCATGACTAAAAGCAAACAGATGCAAAGGATTCTCTGTGAAGTATTTGATTCCATATAATGAAATACAAAGCCTAATGATGACACAACCAACACAAATAAATAAAACATGTGTGTCAGTATATACAATACATTTCAAAACAAAAAATGCAATTTTGTACAAAAAAATCTTAATAAAATGAGTGATAAAAAAGGAAAAGTATAGTTTTATAATAAAGCACATTTGTAATCCCACTAGTGACATCCTGGGAACTCCCACTTTCTCAGTTTGAAGGTGGGGGATCGGAGAGGAGCTCCAATGTAACTCAAGAGCAGTTGTGCTGCTGTCACAGTTGCTTCTGGACTCTACATTGTACGGATCTCTTCTTCAAACTATTAACATGGATGTGAAAGTGATGGCAGTATTCGCCCTGATGGCGGTCTTCATTCATGCCCCCGTCTCAAAGGGTAAGTATTGCTCAATCTTGCAATGCCATCTTAACATGCGTCTTCTGCATTATACATTTGATGCACACCAATAAGCAAACTTTGAACGTTTTTAACATTTTAAAGATCGACATTTCTCTCGTTTCTATAACATGCATCATTCATTGCAACAATGTGTCAAGACACACACGTCATAAACGATGTTACATTTGTAACATCTTACCACATTCAGCATTGTTCGTGACGTGCATTTGGCACATTGTTGCATTATTGTTTCACTTGTATAGTCAATATTATCATTTACATTTAGTCATTTAGCAGACGCTTTTAACTAAAGCGATTTGCAATGGTCGAGGAGACAATGAAGCGGTAAATAGCCGATACAACAATAGGTGAACAAGTGCTACAACAATGTTACAAAGTTACACAGAGAGAGAAGTTACAAAAAGTTACAAAAAGTTACAAAAAGTTACAAAAAGTTTTTTTTGATAGAGTGAGTAGTTAGAAAAGTAGTGAGTTAGTGAGTTAGATAATTGGCCATTATCATGTATCTTTGGAATTAATCATTATTCCCAATCCACTCGACCAACATAATTTCTTTACATGCCATTTTAAGGTTACCTTGCATATTTTTCTCACCATGCTTTGTGTGTATTATTAATCACACAACCCAAATACTTTGCATCATTTTTATTTTAAGCATGTTCTGCATTCTTAAAAGCACCATTGCCAATATTCACGGAATTCCACTGCGCTGATTAATGTGTGTACTTGCGTTACCGTAATGACGCGCAAATGAGCGGATAAAACAAACGCGCGGGGATGATAGCGCGCCAGTCTGTACATCAGTCGCGCCGGAGCGCACGGCTCTGTCCACGGCGCGCACGTTTACATGACAATGACAGCAGATTACCAGAGATGCGTTAGCGTTTTACAAGTGGACCGACGTGGATCGAGCACAGTTTAGTCGCAGGTACTTCACACCTCTTGAGTCCTGCGAGTGGGCGATGTCCGTTTAAGGGAAAAGTCGCGCGTACGTGCACCGAGCTGTGAAGTCTCCGCTTCCTTAAGCGCGTCTGGCGCGAACGGAGCGCTTTTATCGACGATGCCCTGCAGAATGCCAGCTCGATCGAGAATGTTGAGACAAAGTGAACGTTTTTGCGTGCATGCGTTCCAACATATAATAAAATACAAAGCCTGATGATGACACAACTAACACAAATAAATAAAACATGTGGGTCAGTATACAATACATTTCAAAACAAAAAATACAATTTTGTACAAAAAAAATCTACGATGCCCTGCAGAATGCCAGCTCGATCGAGAATGTTGAGACGAAGTGAAAGTTTTTGCGTGCATGCGAGTTTCATTTCAACTTTTGGAAAGTTCAATCATCCAAGAAGAAGCATGATTGCATTTGACATGTCTCCTTTAATTGAAGAACCAGGGGCTGGATTATAAATGCATGGGTTTAAACATAACATAAATATCATGTTGTATTCAAACCATAGGTGTAATTCTATTGGGGGACAGAGGGACACGCCCCCCCCCATATTCATAGAAGGACAATATGTCCCCCCCAATATTTGATCATACTGTATGATTGATTGTGCAGGCAATATCGATGTGATTGCAAATATGTCTTTCTTTCCAGCTCCGAAAATATAATATATATATATTATTTTGATTAAAATATGTGTGCATGTGCCAACACAAAAAGTCCCACAGCTGCCCCCCCCCAATGATTGACAATTTCGTCATTGATTCAAATAATTTACCAAGCATGACTGTAGCACTAGAAATAAGAACGACTACAAATTGAAACGTTTGCTGTTATGCAAACATTATATTTTTTATTGATGTTACAATCTGAAAGTAATTATTTGGTTTTCCTAACAACAAAAAAAGCACATGGACAGTATTATTTGTTGATTGTTTCCAATGAGTGTTGCAATTTGAGTTTGCTCTGCAAGAGCCAAGATTACATAATCTTGGATTATAGACACAATCTTGTAAACTTAATTTTTAGTCAAACAAACTGTGTGGTCAGGGTTAAAGGACAGAACGTCCAATATTAGGTTCAGCTTTATTTTTTTATTAATTTAGCACTTTTGCATTCTTGTATGTGATGCCGTTCAACAGTGTTTTGGATTTGTGTTCTTAAATTGTGTTATCAAATATCATATATCATGATGATTTAATCCACAATCTATGCATTAAATTGAATATAACCAAGTTTGATTTTCTCTCCAGCCAAGCCTATCAGCCTGGTCGAGAGATGCTGGTGCCGTTCCACAGTCAACACAGTCCCTCAAAGGAGCATTCGGGAGCTCAAGTTCCTCCACACACCAAACTGTCCCTTCCAAGTCATGTGAGTATTTACTTTTCTCCCTTTCCGGACATGCTTATTGATCTGCAACAGCTTCTGCATCTGGTGAGGTGTGCGGCTAAAACTCATCACTTTATTCCATCAATCTTCAACTTCTGAAGGCACACTGAATGGGGCAGGAATTGGCCTCCCTTGACTGGCATTATACTACTGGACAGGCTCTCACAATTGTACACATCCAGGGGAAATGCTATAGGAAGGGGCAGGACCTTTAGGCTTGGGTGCATTTGTGTTTCGTACAGGATAACAGCATCTAAGGGGTCCCAAAGAATTCCTCTTTCAACTTTTTCTCACACATGTTAAGGGCTTGAATAATGTTCTTAGTCACACTCCGTACCCAAGCATGCTGGTGAGAATTATCCTCCCTGTGTTTTCAACATTGTTGATTGACGTTTTCAAAACAGCTGTGAATTTGTTATTTTGGGATTTTAAAAAAGATTAATGAGGTCACTGTTTGTAGTAGAACATGGCATGGTTGTGTTGAAGTCTATTACAAACCACACTTGTTACCCGTCCCGTAATGGCTCACAACGGACTAAACACAGCCAGATCATGTCAAGAGGTCAGGGAGATGAAACAGCTGGTAATACTCAAAAATCCTTGACTAACGATTGACACAAAGCCATAGCCGAAGCCCCAAAGATCACATCAGATCTTGAATACCAAAGCTCAAGAGCTCTTGATACTTAAAATGTGCACCGGTGAGTGATGCTGGTAACACTATCTACCCATGTTTGCTGTTGGCCTTGCCATGCTGTGAAGTAATTACTACCTGCTGTTTGGAGTCCAGACCTTCTCAAACTCCTGCTGACTAAATCTAGATAGCCCAACAAATGCCAGGGCCTGATAAACCGCAGTCACTTCAAAAGAGTAAACTAAGTGAATTAGAGGATATCTGTGAATTGAAGATAAGCATTGATTACGTTAATAATACAGATATGATGAAAGTGGACACATACCTTAAATCCAAGATTATCTCGGAGTCATGATTTTTAAATGAAGGTGACTCCTTCAGGAATTTAATGCTGAATGGATTAGGAGGTTCTGCAGGCCATTCGAGTGCAAGACTTTGAAATGATGAAGAACTTTAATGTATACCAGATGTCACAGCTTTAAAGAGTGACTATATGACTATAATCAATTTCCCAATTTCTCTATTGAAATGATAGCTCTTACAGTTTTCAATTTTTTGATTTATAGAGTCAAAGTAACTTAACCGACAGCTTAGTTTTGGACCACGTCCTATCACAGCATGATCTTAGGATGTTATGTTACAAAAAACATCTTGTGCACTTCAGGCTTTTGTGCATCTAATTGCTCTTTTTAATCAAACTTTATTTAATACATCATTGGATTCGACTTAGCATGGGAAAGTAGTTTAATGACGATTTGTTTGTGCCTGTTAACATAAGTGTAGCCATAAAAACAAATGGTTCACCTGTGCTAACAAGACACCTATAATCTAATCTCACTGCTAGCAGCGACATGCGAGAGTGTGATAACAATCTGACAATCTGTGAAGACCTGCAGGGGAAACGAGTACATAGATGCAGAAAAGAAACCTGGGGGTGATGAGAGTGAGTGTGTGTGTGTGTGTGTGTGTGTGTGTGTGTGTGAGTGTGTGTGTGTGTGTGTGTGTGTGTGTGTGTGTGTGTGTGTGTGTAGGTGTGCGTGTGTGTGTGTGTGTGTGTGTGTGTGTGTGTGTGTGTGTGTGCGTGTGCGTGCGTGTGCGTGCGTGTGTGTGATATCACTTACTAGAGAGAGGAGTGACTGAGAACGAACTGCTTGACTGAGCTTCAATGCTGAACTCTTTTGCCATTGTATAGCTGATGCTGACTGTGCACTTTCTATTGTGTTACATTCAAAATCTTCTCACAATGGGGATTTTCTGCTTTAGTATTAATTGGTCACTTATATTTACACCACATCATCATGTAATGATTTTCAAATTTTTTCTAAGATGTAACTATACTTTTATTGATTCTGGCAACTTTCATATTTTTCTTACAGTGCCAAACTGAAGAACAACAAAGAGGTGTGCATCAACCCAGAGACCAAATGGCTTCAGCAGTACCTAAAGAACGCCCTGAACAAGTGAGCAGAAAATTCACTTTACAAAAAGGAGATGAATAGGTTGCTGCGAGAAACAGCCCTGTTTATATGCGGGTCACAGACAACCTTCAGGGTGCTGGCTTTGTTAGATTACAACATTTTTGAAAAATATCTTCTTTTGTGTCCAGCGGAAAAACAGGTTTGAAATAACAAAAGGGCAAGAAACTAATAGTTGTCCAAAAACGTAGCTTAATTTAATGTCTGAATGCAGTTAAAAACTTTGGATGAATATAAAACCCGCGTTTTATTTCACACAACTATCTGCTCCCCATCTGTTTTCATCTGCTTATAGCTTTCTTAAACATTTATCTGAAGTTAAAATACGAGATACCAATTCCTGCCGGGTTAATGCAAAGCATGTCCAGGCTTTGCACTGCCGCCCTGATAGTTCATCAGCTGATTGTTATCATAAATGACTAAACAAAGGAGAAATTAAAGCTCTCGTCGAACTGAATCAAAAGAAAGAAGTCATTTTCCCACATCTGAGCTTGTATTAGAAAACAGGATTATTTGACCGCCAGCTGCAAGATTGCGCTCGTTGAGGAGCATTTAAATATAAATGGGCTCTTAGATGTACAGCAACCGGTGCACGCCACCTCCCGGGTCTAGATGGATTGTGGGTTTGTACCTTTTGGACAATAATCATTGTCTTAGAGACAGAAATGTGTGAACAGTCCAGTATGCACAACAAAACACTCATAGCTCGACGGCTCCTTGGGACAGAACACCCATGAATGACTGCTAGACGCTAATGAGCACATACTGTGCGGTCATTAGTTGAGCTCAATGAGAGAGAGAGGAAGTTGCGCGTCTGCATGTTGCGAGGGCGGTTTCTGAAATCAGCAACACCTCCGGTCAATTAGCTACAAAACAACATGATCCAACAGCTCGCGACGGCAGACATTTCACCAGGCCCTTACACATACTTATATATTATGATATTGAGGTCATGTGACTGGATTGTGGTTACAGGGTCTGCTGTTAACATGGCCGTTAAATGAGAGGACTTTTTAGGGTCTGTTGGGGAACTCGTGGCTTCAGCACAATTACCACGAACATGCACACAGTAACAAATATAAATTGCCTATAAAATGTAAAGACATGTCTGACATGCTTTTGCCAGAGGCGAAATTTGGTTTAGTTTCAATAGCATGGCAATTGAGACAATTCGAAGTGCCCTGCTTTACGCCGTGAATGTATAGAGTTAAAACAAGGCTGACATACAAACTGCTATTCATTTAAATTTGATCTTTAACTGACACTTGGTTACAGGGTTATATCTTATTCTAACGTTGTGCTTCTTGTCTTTCAGAATGAAAAAATCCCAACAACAGAGATAAGACGTCTGCCAGACGCCTTGAGAATCTGAAAGCCCACCGTCACAGATATGTACCATATAGTCCTCTGGCATGCTTGCTGACTCAGCACTTAACCTGCCAAATACGCTTCTCCGGTAATGACCCAGCGAAAGACCACCATTGCCACCCATGTAGTCCCCTCTGTTTGCGCCAAGTGCAATTATATAAATGTATGACTGTGTTTTTATACGTATGATATGTATATACAATGTTTTTTTATATCGTCTTGAAAACAGTAAAGAGATATTTTTGGAGATGTGTTTGCTCCTTGTCTGTGTTGTTACGGTGGGTTAGGAAGAGCCGCATGAGAAATTCCTGCGGAGCAAACACTTATTACGCTCACTACATTATATGAAAGGAATCTGTTCACATTCAACTGAGCCAGAAGCGTTTAACAGAGAGCAAGGGCATTGATCTTTAATAATTTCACGATGTTTATAACTAGTTAGGAAGATATCTGTATAAGCATATATTGCATGTGGTTGTATGGAAAAAATGTTTTTGTTCTTAGTAAAGGAGGATTATTTTACAAAACAAACAAACCATTTAGACTGAACCTTGACCTTTTGGATCACTCCGGGCAATGTAATTGACTCTATGACTTTTTTTTGTACTGTTTATAGGCATCAAATCATCTAGGCTTGTTAATTGGCCATTCAATTTTCGAAAGAAATTTGGCATCAAAACACAAAACGTTAACCGTGTTTCAAAAAGCCCAAGTGAAAAGTTACTAAAACAGAGCAAAGATTACACATTTCACAGCCGAGTTCTTGAAATTTATGTAAAACAATTAAGTACATGTTAAAAACTAACTGAAAAGCATGGTAGCATTTAGAAGAAGTGTTTGAAGAAGAAAATCTGACTACCAATTTATAACAATGCACTTTATAACCTTTTGTGATCATTTACAAAAAGCTGATTTTAAACGTCATCCGCTTCACTACAAAGTAAATAGTTATGCGCTCAGTTTTCTGTGTTGAGTATTACAATAGTTATGACTGTATTATCCAATTTATTAAACGTTTGTATCTACAGCATGTGAGTGGGTTGATGTTGAAATCTTTTAATTTTTCGTAAACCACTGGCAACCAATTAAAGCAACAGTTAGATTTTAAGATATAAGCAACTATAAAAAACAGACATAAACCTTCCAGTTAACATATTCGCAGGGAAATAAATGAAGATGAATTTAAATAAATAAATACAAATTAAGTAACATACTGATTTTCACAAAGTTCTGAAATTGAAATTTGAATTAGAAGGTAACTATATTTGTAAAGATATTTCCAGACCAACCCAATGAAAAACACACCAAAATTTGGATCTCTCTGATTTCTCTTTGACGACTGCTATGTCCATTAATACAATTAACATTCTGAAACCAACAGAGCCAACATATAACCAAGCATGTCAAAGTCATGAATCATTCCAAGAACAATTAGCATATGAATGTGTCTGCTTCACTATGCTGCCAATTTCATCACATCATTCAATTTAGTTAAACCTGGCATGATTTACAAACACAGCCCATGGGCACAACGTATAAGAAAACAAATGGCATGCTCTGTGCTACCATGGAGTCTGAACTGGTTCATGATCACATGAAAAAATTAAATGTTAAAAAAATTCTGAGCATAATTCAGGATGTGTAGAGCCTAATACCCTCTCATGAACTTCTTTAAAAGGAGCCTTTCCAGAATGTGGTTAGGTCACCTTACATACAGGTAGATGCAATGCAAAGTGAATATAAAATGTATTGTATTCCAATGAAAAGAATGATTGTATTTGACCGGGAATATAAAGTGATACTTCTGAGACCAGTTGTCAAACACCAACGTTTTAAAGTGACTTTACATAACCCGCAAACATCCTAGCGATATCAAAAGGAATTAATAAGAAAACTACTTGTTATTTTTCTATTTTATAATCATTTGTTGTATTCTCTTAAATAACCAATAAGTTGAAATAAGAAAGTTACATTCCTACACAAAGTTTTCCCTCTGAATGTGAATAGTATGTCAATTGTATATTGTAGCTTTTTACTTAAGGGCATACATGTTCTTTTTTGCTGCATCTGTACATTGGTCTGATCAAGACTCTAAAATGTTAATTTTGAAATAAATCATTATGAAGAATTTTGTGTGAAAGCTTGTTAAGTTGTTCTTGATAATGTTCATGATATCACATTTGTGGGATTAGAAATTCTGTCTTTTACCTGCACTTGCATGAAGATGATAAATTATGTAAAATTAAGAATGTCAGTGCGGGTAAAATGAACAAATAGATTTCAAACATATCTTTTGTATAATCCTGACAACACTCAATGTGTAAAGATTATTATATAACTTTTCACTTAAATTAACACCCACTGGATTTATCAAAATGGAAATTTTATATATATAAAAATTGTAGATAAAATAGGATGTCATCGCCAATTTTCATTTTAAAGAGAGAAATAGAAACCCAATAGAAACAAAATGAACCGTTACTTTAGAACTAATCATTGAGTGTAACGCATGTAAAACTTTAAGCCTATTTATTTATACACAGCTATCACTGGCCACTATTAGGGCAAAAAAATGGCTCCTTATTAAATGCTGTAAATGGAAATTTATGACATTTTTTTACTTTAAAGTAACTTAAAGATATGGAATATCAGCCAAAATGCCAAGCAAACTTAAAAAACAACATTGCAAATGTAATAATTTAGGGAAAAGGGCTGAAAGCAGACTCACTTGATACTTCTAAATGAATTAGAAATTCTGAGAGATTTAACATTTTGTGTGTTATACAAAAAGAATCAAATAAGAATGATTTTTATTCCGAACAAACCAAATATCATTCTCAGTAATACCCAGGAGTCAGATGCCAAATTGCATTATATTAGTGTTTGCATAATATAGTTACAATTAAAACAACAATTTATTCAAACGGTTTCTTAATAACTTTTCGATTCTGTAGTAGGGGAAAAAGTACAGTATCCTTTTTCAGAAGCTAAAACAAAAGATTACAAAGATATGCTCATCTGTAAGCATTATATAGAAGTATAAAAGCACATTAAAACATTCTTATGAAGTAATACAGGGATCATGGAGTCCTTTATCATTTCTGTATAAGTGGAACATCTAATTTTGAGCTTGCTTCTATACTTCTTTTGTATCTTTGGAATGTTTGGTACATTACACTGTGTTAAACTTAGGATGATACATTTTACGGCCTGTCATCACCTCCTATGTGTAATATAATACAGTATTCAAACAGAAGAAACCTGATCAATGGTTTCTGTGTTGCTGAGACAGACTGGAAGTGAATTCTGTCAGTTTAACTAGACCACAGTGGATAAAGAATGCACTGAAACATGAAATATAATACGATGAGAATAAACTATACATCCAAGTTGTTAAAAAGAAACAATATTTACTGCATTCTACTAAAGTCCACTTTTACAATGTATTGTCAAGGAAAAAAACATTTTACCGTAGGGTAGACTGGATTTGTAAAATTTAGGACAATGCAAAATTCAAACTGACAATTTTGTATTGTGATGTTTCTCACATTACTTCTTTACTTCAATATAGATAGTGTTGCTGACTTAAGGACTTGAACTTTACCTTTGAACCCATGGGACAAAGGTTTGCAAAACAAAAAGACAAGTCAGGTACCATATAAGACAATCATCATGATCTGACATGGCACATGACATTAACAGTCAGAAATGGTTTGTCAAAAGTTTTGCAAACAAGGCTGTTTACATTTTATTTCATTACATTTTAAGAGAACACTGCAACTACAGTACTAACATGCTATGTGATGTTTTTCTATTGTCTACCTTTATGGAAACAATTGTAGACTATAATCAAAAGTTGTAATATTAAACTTCTGAAATTCTTTTGGGTAAAAGGTGAACTCTTTAAAAAAAATTCATAACGTCTTAACCTAACCTCATTGACACAGAAATGCTGAAAGTGTTTTCAGCAAAACAACACAATAATGTTTTGTTAATAAAACAGACTTTATAGTAAATAATTTGAAGTAATCATGCTGAAAATGATTCATGCCCTATCTAGATCAGCCATGTTCAGATCACTGATGGTTCACAGCGGTTAAACCTCACAAGGTTTCTATGTCAACCCCTGTGTTACATTTTAGCTAATCTTTCAAATAGCTTGAAACCCCCTCTAATTCCATCCCCAGGGGAGGAACGCAAGGGCTACTGCACTTTCTCATCACAATCTCTGTGAAGTTGCATGACGTGGCCTATGGCCATTCAACTTCATCCACATCCCCTGCTTCATTGCAAGCATGTGCTTCAATGCTTAAAAGAGATTGTGTGACAATCACTAAGTCACATTCCTCTAGGGAATTGCGCTACATTGGCGAGTACTGAGGGTTTCTACATCTGATGACCCTGCGAGATACAGAAAGCTAGCGATTTTCCTGAAAAGGGCAATAATGATTTGCAATAGCTCTGACTTTTCCTGATTGTACATAGCTGAAACCCATTTAAAAGCTCTAATTGTGCTCACCATGAACAGAACCTTGAGAAACATAAATCAATAGGAGAAGAAAATCATTTCTCAAGGGAGGAGAAATAATTTTTTAGAAAACAATTGTCCATAACAGCTGCAACTGAATGACTTCACAATATGATAGACCATTGAAACAGCCCCCCAATAAATTCTTCAGCTCCAGCTTTCTCGTGTTGAGATGGAGGTTATTAGATTAAATGCTATACATCCCTGCAGTATAGCTAAGAGTCCAAGGAATTACACACTTCGATGTTTCGACAAGGACACACACAGAGAATGGCATACAGACAAAGCAACAAACAGTAAGATTCCTTTGCAGTGATTCAGGCTCGATTGAAGAGTTTCCCACCCTCCAACCATGTGAGATTCATTTTTAGATGACTGGTGTTCCTTCTGATCACACATATTCTCAAGACAGCACACTTTTCATGTGCAGCAGCTGATAGAAAGATGTTTCTCTGAGGTTTAGCAAGAGGTCTTGTTCATGCATGCTTGAAGAGTTTTCCCAAAAATCCGCTATTTTTCCCAATTCAACAAGTTCAGTTATCAGTTTTCATCCACTTTTCACCCTACTTTATTTTGCAGAAGATATTTTAAAGAATGCAAACAAAAAACAATGGTCAAGTTATATTGTATAGAAACAAAACCATTGCAAGTCAATGGGAACCAATTGTTCCTTGTCACCAACATTCTTCAAATGATCTGCTGTGCTTTGCAAAAGAAGTAAATTCATACAGGTTTGAAATGACAAGAGGGTGAGAAAGTAAAAGAATGTACACACTGGGATAAACAATTCCTTCAAGCTAAGAAAATAATGTTTGGTTAAATCATGTTAAACTAAGCAGTAAACAATATCATGGGCCAAATTCAGTATTACTAGCGGTTAATCTTTGTTTAGTTTTTCGCGATTGTTATTGTCAGGATGGGATGGGGTGAAAGGAGAGAGAACCCAATTGCAGGCGTGATACAATGAAATAACAGGACTTTAATAAAAATACAAAACAAAAACCCACGATGGGGAAAACAGTAACACTAACACACTACAAAAGGGTCAAACAAAAGACTTCCCACAATGGGGCACAAAACAAGGTAGTATTTTCAAAAACTAAAACAAGGTAAAACAGGGACAATCTAAACAGGAACAAGGAACATGAAACACGAACAAGACCGTACACGAACAGGGAATCAAGGACCAGATCACGAACACGAGTAACACATGTAGCAAACGTAATGCAGCGACACAGGACAGAAAACACAAGGGCTTTATATAGGGAAACATAACAAGGGATAACGACACGAGGCAGGTGTGGGGAATGAAACGATGATGGGAAGCTAGACGGGATACCAAGGGGGCGGGGTCAAGAGACGAGACAAGAGAGCACATGGCATGTAAGAAAACAATACCATGTGACACTCACACAACACAGGTCTGCCATGACTCTGCCAAAAACAGGAAAAACATGACTGAGATAGGCAGAATCATGACAGAACCCCCCCCTTAAGGAACGACATCCTGGCGTTCCTCAAGGGAGCCGACAAACAGAACAGGACATAAACACAACCAGCACACGGACCTGGTGCTGTCACGACCTGGTCCACCAAACTAGAGAATACATGACAAGAAGGACCAGATCATGACAGCACCCCCCCCCCAGGGAACACATAGCAACCCTGAAGGGGACACAACAGACAAAGAACATGACAAGACCAGAGCACATTACAAAAGGCATACAGACAAAACAAAACACACGGACATGGTATTGTCATGATCCGGTCCACAAGACTACAGGATATTTCACAAGAAGAACCAGATCATGACAATACCCACCCTTAGGGAGCGCCACCTGGCGACCCTAAGGGGAACATATATTAGGGGACACAGCAGACAGTGACATGGACAAAGACATTAACCAAACACACATAACAGAACAAATCATAGGTACAACAGACATTACAATAAAAGGGTTGGGGTGACATAATAAAAATAACATAGACGGGATGGGAGGAGGGGGAACAAAATGTCCAAACTGAGGGGGACGAGACAAGGGTGTGACAGGGGGAGTCCTAGGGGCTTGAGTCCGTGCGGGCTTAGGGCTGGGTTTGGGCACCCGAGTTCTTGCCCGCACTGATGCCCCCGAGGGCGCTGAAGCGGCAGAAAATGCCGGCTGTACCGGCGCAGGAGCCGCGTGGAAAGCCGGCTGTACCGGCGCAGGAGCCGCGTGAAAAGCCGGCTGTACCGGCGCAGGAGCCGCGTGAAAAGCCGGCTGTACCGGCGCAGGAGCCGCGTGAAAAGCCGGCTGTACCGGCGCAGGAGCCGCGTGAAAAGCCGGCTGTACCGGCGCAGGAGCCGCGTGAAAAGCCGGCTGTACCGGCGCAGGAGCCGCGTGAAAAGCCGGCTGTACCGGCGCAGGAGCCGCGTGAAAAGCCGGCTGTACCGGCGCAGGAGCCGCGTGAAAAGCCGGCTGTACCGGCGCAGGAGCCGCGTGAAAAGCCGGCTGTACCGGCGCAGGAGCCGCGTGAAAAGCCGGCTGTACCGGCGCAGGAGCCGCGTGAAAAGCCGGCTGTACCGGCGCAGGAGCCGCGTGAAAAGCCGGCTGTACCGGCGCAGGAGCCGCGTGAAAAGCCGGCTGTACCGGCGCAGGAGCCGCGTGAAAAGCCGGCTGCAACGGCGCTGAAGCAGGACTTGGATCCGGGACAGGACTTGGATCCGTGACAGGACTTGGATCCGTGACAGGACTTGGATCCGTGACAGGACTTGGATCCGTGACAGGACTTGGATCCGGGACAGGACTTGGATCCGGGACAGGACTTGGATCCGGGACAGGACTTGGATCCGGGACAGGACTTGGATCCGGGACAGGACTTGGATCCGGGACAGGACTTGGATCCGGGACAGGACTTGGATCCGGGACAGGACTTGGATCCGGGACAGGACTTGGATCCGGGACAGGACTTGGATCCGGGACAGGACTTGGATCCGGGACAGGACTTGGATCCGGGACAGGACTTGGATCCGGGACAGGACTTGGATCCGGGACAGGACTTGGATCCGGGACAGGACTTGGATCCGGGACAGGACTTGGATCCGGGACAGGACTTGGATCCGGGACAGGACTTGGATCCGACGTCGGGACAGGACTTGGATCCGACGTCGGGACAGGACTTGGATCCGGGACCGGCGCTGCAACCTGGACCCGCCGCTTCTTCTTCTTTGAGCGGCGGGTGACAGTAGAGGTTGCAGGAGGGGGCGGGACCAGTTCGGCCCCCGAAGACTCGGACGGAGAGTCCCAGGACTGCCTCCTGGGACGTCTCCCCCGGATTGAGACAGGAGGATCGACAGAAGGACCGACAGGGAGAGTGGGGTTGGCTGGACTGGAGCAGTGAGGAGCTGAGTCCCCCAAAGTGACCGTGGCCAGGA
The DNA here is from genome assembly GCA_033220385.1 of Triplophysa yarkandensis. NCBI lineage: Eukaryota > Metazoa > Chordata > Actinopteri > Cypriniformes > Nemacheilidae > Triplophysa > Triplophysa yarkandensis. Next base: position 1,301,400 of record CM065665.1, read on the forward strand.
CGCAATCCTCCGGGACCGTGGCCAGCGGGCTGGAACCCCAGGTTGGAGCTGCTGGCCACGGGTCACCCCGGTTGATCACGTACCTGACCGCGTCCTCAAGATAGAGGAGACTCAGCATCCTGACCTCGCTGGGCTTGAGGGGTGTGGCGAGGCAGCAGTTTAGGATCCCCAACATCTCCCTGTCGGAAAAAACTGTCTCCTTCGCCGCCGCCACAAACTCCTGGATGAACTCCAATATGCCCCGATTCCCCTGCCGGAGCCCAAGTAGGAGGCGAGCTTGGCGGGTACGAACCGGGCAGGGATCCTGCTTCCACACACCTGCTGGGTTCATTTCTGGTCGCTGCATTCTGTCAGGATGGGATGGGGTGAAAGGAGAGAGAACCCAATTGCAGGCGTGATACAATGAAATAACAGGACTTTAATAAAAATACAAAACAAAAACCCACGATGGGGAAAACAGTAACACTAACACACTACAAAAGGGTCAAACAAAAGACTTCCCACAATGGGGCACAAAACAAGGTAGTATTTTCAAAAACTAAAACAAGGTAAAACAGGGACAATCTAAACAGGAACAAGGAACATGAAACACGAACAAGACCGTACACGAACAGGGAATCAAGGACCAGATCACGAACACGAGTAACACATGTAGCAAACGTAATGCAGCGACACAGGACAGAAAACACAAGGGCTTTATATAGGGAAACATAACAAGGGATAACGACACGAGGCAGGTGTGGGGAATGAAACGATGATGGGAAGCTAGACGGGATACCAAGGGGGCGGGGTCAAGAGACGAGACAAGAGAGCACATGGCATGTAAGAAAACAATACCATGTGACACTCACACAACACAGGTCTGCCATGACTCTGCCAAAAACAGGAAAAACATGACCGAGATAGGCAGAATCATGACAGTTATTGCCATAGTTTAGAATATCAATCAATTATATTTGTTGTGTGAAATATATCCCGGTGGCCCTAAGAAATGTAAGGATATAAGTTCTAGATGACTAAACCACTGCTGTCTAGACTGGTTAACATGGTCATGTTTTTTTGAGACTTTAACCATGTTCAAAATTAGATCAGAAACGGACGAAAACCGATTCCAGGGAAAGATCGGTGACACATCTTCCATCCAAAAATCTGTTATTGAAGCACACAGACATTTTTATACAAAACAAAAGACAGAATGTTAGCCATGAGTGCATTGACCGGAAGCTTATGATCTTATGACTGTTTAAAAGGGCACTGACACTTAATCACAAATGCGTTTTTCGTACTCAAGACACTTAAAAGTTAATCCCCAAGTATATTTTTGGTCTCGTCCAAGTTAATCACAAATCCTTACTTCTTCACTGGGAGGTACTGAGGCCTGGAATATAAAACAACACAATGTGCAATTTGTTCAGCTGATGGGGGATTACTGCAGCCGGATGTACATAACATCAGATATGTAAAATAGACATAATAATACTTATATAATTATTTTTTATATTTACTTTATTAACTGTCTGTAGACATGTTTATGTATTTGTACGGCCAAACAGGGGTTTAGTTATTTTCAAAGCGTCATTAAACAATAGGAATAACAGATTGCAAGTTAAAACACGGCTGTTCTTATTTAATGATGTGTGTGGCTGCTGATGGGTGGTTCTGTATGTATTACAACCAAAAAGACTGTACAACAATCTTACACATTTCCATAAAAAAAATATGCTGCAGCTACAAGTTGCAAGAAAACTGAAGTATAATTTCACATAGCAAAGTCAATTTCGTCTTTCGTTTGGCCAGTTGCGAGCATTCATTCTGGACTAAGCCTGTTGTGAAAATGTCTTTAAAATCATGTTGATCTCAAATGTATGTAACTGTATTAACACAACTGCAAATGACTAACTTTTAAACCCACATAAAAATACATCCCTACATTAATAAATCCAGGATGGACAGGATCTGGAAAATGTTTAGACGGCTCGCAGTTGAAATGAGAAGAGTGTGAAGATAGTCGAGGAAAATGGTAACAGGGTACAGTTTTCCTTTCCACATGCAAAGGATTATAACACAGGACAAAGTAAAGTTAGACGGATTGGAAAAAGAGTAAAAGACTTCATCAGTAGCAGGCTTTATTTTTCTGACTGCAAGAAACCAATCTTTTTTTTGTTTATTTCGATCGCTCTTCACACATATGCATTGTGTCTACGCTACAGCACTGTGGGTTCTAACCAAAACCACTATGAATCCCAATATGTCACATGCTCTTTATCCAATAAAAGTTCTGTGAAGCAACAGATCTAATGCATATTCAACTAATTATAATAAACCTCAACATGTTTCCATGCAACATTAAGGTCACAGGTTCAAAAAGATAGACTGAATGCACTACAACTCAAACAATGGCGTTGACGATCAGACCATGTCTTGATTGTGTAACAATAAATCACTCTTTTCACAGAGTACTAGAACACTTTGGCGATGTGTTGTAAAGAGAGCTTAACAAAGCACTACCCTGATCCCACAGCTTGGTTTGGCTTGAGGCCTATGTATCATTGGCAGAAAAACACTTCAGGTACACCTTTCACGTCATGTGGTTTAAAAGTTCTGTCACGCTCTACCGTGCATTCAGCAACAGAAACAATAATTACACGTCAGATTCAGATGGGATGGATTAAGCTGAGCATTCTATTACGATGGCCCTTTTGTTTAAAATGCATGTACTGTCTGTTACTGTGGGAGCCAAAGATCATTGATTTATTACTCATCAAGGTGTGGAGTTGCATAAGAAGCATGATACAAAACAGCACAAAACAACAGATAAGAACATATTTTTGGCTGTCAGTTCGGAACCCTCCATATTCTTGGAGAATGCAGGTTAATCTTCTGTCAAAATACTGAAATGACGTAAGTTATGTGTCTCATTGATTTGACATTATAAATGCACTTGGTACTGCGTGGGTTGTGATTTAAATACTGCAAAAAACACATTTAAGATATTAAAAAGACCAAAATCTCAAAATGCCAAGCAAACTTAAAAAGCAACATTGCAAATGTAATAATTTAGGGAAAAGGCTGAAAGCAGACTCACTTGATACTTCTAAATGAATTAGAAATTCTGAGAGATTTAACATTTTGTGTGTTATACAAAAAGAATCAAATAAGAATGATTTTTATTCCGAACAAACCAAATATCATTCTCAGTAATACCCAGGAGTCAGATGCCAAATTGCATTATATTAGTGATTGCATAATATAGTTACAATTAAAACAACAATTTAATAACTTTTCGATTCTGTAGTAGGGGAAAAAGTACAGTATCCTTTTTCAGAAGCTAAAACAAAAGATTACAAATCCATGCTCATCTGTAAGCATTATATAAAAGTATCAAAGCACATTAAAACAGTCTTATGAAGTAATACAGGGATCTATTTTTATTACCACCTTGTATGACAATAATATAGTTTCGTTATCCAGTACATTTCTCTAAGTTTCAATTTGCTACAACAATTCGTCAGTCACATATAAACTGTTCCTAATCAGATTTTTTGTGGTCAGAAAGACCGGAGTTCATCTGAAACTCCCCCAGATGTCTTTCCACCAAATCAACTCTGAAAAAGCGTCTACATAAACAGTGTCATTCCCCCTGTGAAAATAAATCTCACTAAATGAAATAAAGGCACAGGTTCAAAGAGAAACAACACCGATATTGGATTGACGAAGCATTGTATTCCTTTGCTATAGTCTTCCACCCTCAAATTTAAGCGAAAATATATTGTAGAAGTGGTATATGTTCTGTATTAGTGTGTTCCCATTGTTAGGAAATCCCAGAGGACTGTTGCACGTCAATGACAACTCAAACACCGCCATATGAACTGTCAAATAGCCGAAGGAAATCTAATTTGTTATCACAAATAACTAGGAAAGCCAAACCACACAACCAAACAGATTGTTAGGATGAGAACCAGACAGATAATGTCCAGATGATGTTTTCAATTGGAGTAGAACCATTAAGTAGAGAACTGAATTGATTTAATCAGTCCTATAAATAACTCAAATGAATCTTTCAATTCCCAAAATGTTTGTATAATATTTCTTATGTTGAGTGTCTTCATATTATACATCAGTTAAACGGTTTAACATGTTTTTGGTTCAGTCAATTGAAGGCATACACATGCAAACCATACAGTCATGTAAAAACAGACTCTGCAGGAAAAGCCTGCAGATGTTTTCGGTCCCTTTAAGCTTCCTGCCCCAATAAGACATGCCATCAGGTTTCCAGGCATAATTAAAAGATAATAGAGCTGGACCGGTTAAAATCTACCCAACCATCGCATGCACATTCCAGACAAAAGGAGAAAGTGCAATAAACAACATAGAGCTCATGTCTGTTACACAGCTTTTTTATGTGTTAAGCATGTTTCATTGTCTGGTGGCATGACTATGACGAACAGCATTACCCTGTTTTTTTTTTTTAATATTTAACCTATATACTATATTGAGTCACACATCAAAAAGTGTATGAGAACACAAAGTAACAGTACACAAAAATGAAAAATCTGCCATGAATTACTCAACCTGTATAGATTAAGAAGAACGTTAGAAACGGACATTTTTGAGGCACCATCGACGATCATAGTAAAAACAATTAATGTATAATTTGCTTGTTCTGTCTATCACAAAGTATTTTAAAGAATTCAAGAAAACAAACAGTTATGGGGCATTTTTGTCAAGAATTTATTTGATTTAAACTACTAGTTAATAGTACCCTAGAAATATCAGCATTCTTCTAAATATCTTTATTTTTGTTCTGAAGAACACAGAAATGTATAGAGGTTTGAATCAACTTAAAGTTGAGTATTTCAAGACAGAATTTTCATTTATAACAGGGTGTTACCATGGAGATGTGACGTAACCTGCTAGAAGGATTCGTGTTGTTTTTCTTTTTAGGATCCTTTTTCAAATCCCATTCAATTATAATCACGGGATCACATTATTCATCGAATGAAAATCTTTTGACTCAAAGCCTCAATGATTCTGGTAAATGTGGAATTTCCCAGCAACGTGCTAGAGTAGAATCAGTTGGAAGTAGAATGCGAGTGTAAAGGAGAGTCAAAAAAACACTCGGATCCTACATTTAAACAGGAGAACATTAAAAGTATTTACAAACTTGGGCAAAGAAGAAAGTTCCCAAAGCACTTAGAGAGAACCGGATAGCACAAACAAGGGTCTTTTCATAAAACAAAGCATAAAATACAGAAACATAAAATATCATAAAAAGTGTGAGGGAACGACACATCAAAGCGAAAGAAATGATTAGAGGAAGCCAGCCAGAAAGAAATAGACAAGATGTTGTAAGACAGCTTAGAACAAAATAGATTGAGTGAAAGTGAGAAAGAGACTTGAAGGCAAAGCCATAACTTGGCAAAGATCCATGGGAATTGGGGGAAGCAGGATTGGAGAAAGACTGAAACTTGAAAGACTAAAAGAAAAAGTTGGAAAGGTTTAGTAGGGAAACTTTTGAAGAATGAAACGAAACAAGCAAAGAAGATTCTGATCACATAAACTAAAAGCCACGACAAAGATAAACTTTCAAAAACCTCATGCATATGTAATATATATGTATGTTCACAAACATGAACATAAACTTTATAAACATCTCAAAGAGACTGTGAATGGATTTGTAATTTATGGCTCATGGTTATTTTCCAAACAGGCGTCAGAATGAAACAGAAATCAGAAGAAATGAATTCCAGGGCTCATGAGCGTTTATTGTATGATGTTCTCCAGAGGTATAGCAACATGAGGTCTGCTATCTGAAAGTGTTCATACATTCAGACTCACACATTCGCTCAAAGTGCACTCCTCACAGTGACCTAATAATTCATGCCACTTTATGCTAGGCAGCTATTTAAAATTATTGATGGCCTTCTATATTCCACCCAAATGTTCTGTTAAAACACCTGCAGTTCTTTAGCGCCAGACTTCAGAGGCTGTCTGTGATTCCCATGTCATGACCATTACACTGTTTTCAACTGACCAGAATGCAGAGTAAATCAGATGAACACAATAAGTTATAAAATATAATCATTAAAATATTCTCTTACTAAATTAAACCTTTTGGTACGTCTACCGACTTTGCACAGTTTAACTTTGGTATATATCTGTGTTTAGTTTTCTTTCGCCTTTAAGATACGATTAGCTGAACTTTACACTGTACATGTGATAATAAATTTGATTGTTAACTTTAAATAAACAACATGTTTTCTACTCTCACCTGCTATTGAGTTACATTCAAAGACTTCCTCAGAAAAAAAGAATGTACACAGGGTATAATTTTCTGAGGTGAGAGAAGAGTTTACACGACAGCGGCTTTATTATTCTTGAGGTGACACGTATATGTACTTTAACTTGATCCTGAGAAATAGGAGGATATTAGTTACACTGTTTTTATTGTCCCGCAAAAAGACTGGCAGAATTGTGAGTGAGACATTCACACCTGTTTCATTGATAGACAGGACAGTCTTGAAGGTGCGAACTTAAATAAACTCTGAAACGGAATGTGTGTCTGTGGGAAGTTAACTATAATACATTCTTAAAAATAAGTTTATAATGCCTAAGAAGGAACAATTCCTTAAAGAACATGTTACATTTAAGAATCATATCTGTTCAACAAAAGTGTGTGTCAAAATGGTTCTTATCATTATATAAAAGTACAAAAAAAGAATTAAAAGGACCGTTCACTGAATAATTCCTTATGAACAAAGAATTGTTCTTCTATGGATGCTTTCCGAACGGAGAACTTCATTGTTGTGCAGAAGCCTTTAGGTACCTTTATTTTTTAAAAGTTTAGGACAATGTTTTTTCTTTTCTAGATTTATATGATTATCATGATCACCAAATGCATTTAGTGAAGTGATCCTAAACTTCCCAACAATGCAAAAATATAAAGCTTCAGAAAATGTTCTTCACGGTAATGTGAAAGAAGAAACTATGTGAAAGGCTCTTTAAAGAATGATTTCTTCTTACATTTCTTACAATCTGGATGTGTTTCGGGGTTAAATTTAGACCAAAACCATAACATTTAGACAAAAAAAGCATTTCTGTATGGCATTGCAAAACATATTTATTTGCAGGAGCATAATGTAATCTGAAATTGTGGAAATGAAACCAGTTTTAAACTTTTGAACCATACCACATACAAGATCAATTTAAAATTCTGCATAAAAAAATTCCTTGAAAATGTAAATGTATAACATAAAACAACATTTTTAGAACTGTGATGCCGGGAATAAATTCCTCAAGGTCTCTCAGTCCTGATTTAAAGCAGAGATGAGTTATCACTCTGACAAGACAACAGACTATTTATCACAGGTCGTATGAACTTTATATAAACTACAGAAGTCTAGTAGAACTTCGGAGAATTGATCATGACCAAATGACCCATTAGTGCCCCACACAGCACAAACAGTTGTGAAAATATTTCACTGAGACATTGCTTCACTGAGAGAGATAAACGATCGGGCTCCCCGTAGAGAGCGCTGCAAGCTGTTTATGTTGCTTGTTATTCTGGGCCTTGAGCTCATTTGTGCTTCTGACACTAAAACCGGATAAGACCGCAGAGATCAGATACTTCATGATCGATGCCTGCAGAAAAACCCAGGCTGAGAACATACATCACTGCTCGCTTGCGATGAAGATGTAGATCAAAGGCGATCATGTAGCTACTGATTACAATTGCACCAAGAAAGCCATATGGCATGCATTAAAAATGCTCTGTAAACAAAACCAAAAAAATGTGTTTATGATTGCGGATGGCACCGATGGGCTGTTGCCATAGCAACCGGAACAGGATGCGACAAAACATTTTGACTCTTGAGTTCTGAAATAGGAAATGGTCATTAACACTTGAAGAGGGTTTGGGATAAATGAGCGTGTTTTAGAAATATTTTTCAGCCTAAGGCTCGATGTGTTTTGATTGGTGTGTGTGTGTGTGTGTGTGTGTGCAGGAGACCAAGGTTATGATTTCACCCTGAACGGCAAGCAAGAGGTCAGGAATGATGTGTATTTGTTTTGCTCTATATGCCGGTCTGGGGATGTTATTAATCACTTCTGTTTTACTTTAATGGAGTTGGTGCTATTCATCATGATGGCACACTGAAAGTTACCTAATGAGAGTGATTTGTACGTAAGGCGACCACCAGGCGACAACTGAAAGTCTGCAACCTAATACTTTTGATCAATTATTTTTTTTCATAAAGGTTCAAGTCTTCCAGTCAGACATTATTCTATTTAGCACAAACATGGAAATTGGGAGGATGTCTGGCTGCCTTCCAAAGCCCTCACAAATATCTGCAGGGAAACTTTATGTATTGGACCTCCAAGCTCTCCTGACCTTTGACTTCAGACGCCTAGGTTTCTAAAAACACCAACGTTCAGGGATTTCACACGACCTCAGAGCAGGAGCTTGTTTTCTGAGGGAGATTTCTTTAAGTAGCTCTGCTCTGGTGTGGAGGTGTGAAGGATAATAAAGCGGGACTTAAAGCTTGCTTAGTAGGGCTTCATCCTTTTAAGGCAGCATTACAAATTAGGCCTGCAATATCCAGTGTGTTCAAAAAGATACACTTTACTAAGCCCAGCTGAGTCAATAGCATCAGGGCGGGAAATCCATGTACCTGATGGAGGTCAGAGAGGACGCAGAGAGATGGCCAGTAGAAAGTACACTTTCACCTCAAACTTGCATTAGAGAGGAAAGGAGTGAATAAAAGTGGAGCTCTTCAAAAAACATTTAAAAAAATAGACAATGTCTGAGCACCTCCTATAAAGAAAAAAAGAAAACCCATGGCTGCTACTAGAACCGTGTTACCAGTTAAAAGTGTAGGTGAAGGTCATGGCACACACTGTAGGGAAGTGACGTGTTGCCAAGTATGGTGTTCCATACTTGGAAATTGTGCTCTGCATTTAACCCATTCCAGTGTACACACACAGTAAGTGAACACACACACACTGTGAACACACAACTGGAGCAGTGGGCAGCCATGCTGCAGCGCCCGAGGAGCAGTGGGGGGGACGGTGCCTTGCTCAAGGGACTCACCTCAGCCGTGGAATTCCCGCTAGTTCGGAGTCTCGAACCAGCAAACTTCGGATCACCAGTCCAAGACTCGAACCACCAGGCCCCAAAAAGGGTAGTTAACAAAAAATAACATTCATCATTTACAAATCATTTGTCATTCTAAACAAATGGCTTTCTTTCTTGTTCATCTTTGTGAAGACACAAAACAAGATTTCTCAAAATATCTTTTTTTGTGTTTATATGTTGAGTGACATACGGGTTGCAAAACATGAAGAACATAACAGTAAATAAATTATAGACTTTACATTTTAATGAACCATCCATTTTACAGGAAAGCCTAGCCAAAATGTCAGTGTTTTTGAAGCTCGACTGATTAAAAGGTTGATTTTAAGGCTATGGACCTCCTGTGCATTTATGGTATACAATTATAAGTCGATTCTTTAATTTTGGAACATAATATACTCTATATCCCTACGTTTTTTCAATCTTAACCTTCATATCTTATTATGCTTTGAGCTACAAAATCAGATTAAATTACTGATATTTGTATCAAACGTTGCCAAGACAAGAGGTTATGTTGACATCCTGAAAAAAAATTCAGCTTTCACTAAAGTATTTCTCTAAAACTCAATATAAGAACAAGTGATTATGTATAATCATGCCAGGTAAAGGAGTAATATATTCTCAACATGAAGGCCCCGCACATTTTACATATGTAACTTAAGCAAACAAAACTAAATTCTCATTTTAGAAGTGGGAACTATGTCGCCACTTATATGTTTCTCTGAGCCTGTGGGATTAGTAAAGATTGCAGTCAGCGTTTGGTCTTATCTGATAGAGACTGATGGATTTTGGCTCTTGGTCTACATATATTTACCATGTTCCACGCTGACAAGTTTTTCACTGTGAAAGGTCACCACTGAGAATCAAACAGATGAACTGCTGCTCACATTACTGGAAATGCAATGATTTTCTGAAAGTATACAATACAAATTATAAGGTTTGGATTTCCTCTTGAAAAAACACTGGAAGTCTATGCTATGCTGCAACAAATAGGAAGCCAGTGTCACTTGATTGGATTCATGAGATTTACTAGCGGTAAGCAGTAAACCAACCCAATGTCTTTGATTAAATAAATAAAAGGAATAGAATGAATCCAGAAACTAAAGCATTGATACACATATCTGCCAAATTTACTCGCTTCCAGGAACATTAAAATGAACCTATGATTTTTTAGGAGCAAAATGTCATGAGAATTGGAGTACTGATGACTACACTCAATCCAGAATAAGTAGCATTTCTTATGTTCCTGCGGTTCAAGATGAGAAATATAACCCCATAGCTAAACATCTGGTCCTCTAATATGAATCACAATCCTAGTGGTTGGAAACTCAATAGAAAATCCATCTCCAACCTTCCACCTCTCTTAACACAATACAGAAAGATTCATTCTATCAATCTACATTTACATTAACATTTATTCATTTGGCAGACGTTTTATCCAAAGCGACTTATATCATACTTATATAATACTTATATAAGTATTATGCAGTTGCCAATTACATTGCAGAGCAAACAGGAGTAAGATGCCTTGATCAAGGACACTTTAGTCATTGTCTGCTGGCAATATGTTTTGAACCTGCAACCTTTTGCTTACAAGACCAACTCTCAAACCACCAGACCACGACTGACCCACAACCGTTTGTATGATATAATGTTTAAAGGCATTAAGACCCAAAATTCTAAGGGCAGCAGTATACAGTGAAATATCCTTTTATCCACACATAACATACCACATCGTGTCTTTCAAGCCTACAAGTGGATTACAATCTAAAAAAATATGGCACATGTTACTGTATTAATATAAAGGAATTTTCCATATACAATTTCTGCAGTTGTTTAACCTTTATTCTATACTTATCACTGCATTGAATAACATTCAAGCATAAATGGATATGTCTGTTAAATAAACAGAAAATGTACTGGTAATTTTAAGCCAGTGCCTTATCCTTTTTAACAGATTCTTTCATACATTATGAAAAACAGGCAATTAGATATGGACTTGTTGGATTCACATTTCAGACAGTTATGTGTCTTCAGGCTTTCAAATATTATATTTATTGATTGAAATGTAAAGTGAAATGTCTAAAAATGCAATTTAAATTATAAAAAAAACTACAAAATTGGATACAGTATGTAAGAATTTAGAAGCAGGTGACTTTTTATAAAACTAGTGATCTAGGAAAATCATGCATAAGAAACAAGATAAACTTGAAATCAATTTACCTGCACAAACTCAATCTGGAAAACAAAGAAAAAAGCCATTAAAGTCATAGTTTAACTGAAAATGCTAACTGTTTCGTCATGTAAAACCACATACCATAAAAATAAATTTTGAAGAATGTTGAACTCATTCATCTCTACTGTATGTAAACAAAACCAATGCCAGTTGATAGGTGTCAGTTACCAACATTCTTCAAAATGTGTTTGGTGTTCTGGGAAATAAAGAAAGCAGATGGTCTATTGTTTCTTGTTAGATTTTTCGTATCAAAAAGTTCATAAAATGCCATAAAAATAAGTTAGGCAGCCTTTCACATGTATGAGTGTTTTAAGTTCCAGGAATTGTGTTGTGTGTGGTAAGTTGAACATGTTTAAAAATAATTAAAATGACTTTGACACATTTTTTAGGCTGTTGTCATGTCATTAGTAAACAGAGTCTTTAAAGGAATGGTCCACCCAAAAATGTAAATTGTCGTTCAAAATATGTATATTTTGAAAAATGTCTCGCTGTGGTGTGGTTACCAAAAATGTTTAAGTCATACAGGTTTATAATTAACTAAGGACGAGTAAATTATGCAATTATTTTATTTTTCGGGTGGACTATCCCTTTAATGATTGCCTGCCAAGTAAAAGGCTCATAAAATAAATTTGGAAAAGGACTTTAAACGGACATTATTCGAATGTAGTGCCAGCAGGCTCTCAGAACAAATCATTCTGAGAATGCTGAAAGAATCACGCTAACAAGGATTCTGGGAAAAGGAAACCACCTCGGTGTTATCTCCTGCCAATTGTATTTGTGAATGAACTAAGCGGCCACAGTGAGAATATTTCAATGGTCCATCTTTCTTCCTTAACTGGCACCTTGACCAGGTGCTGACAACAACTGCCTTGGGAGATCAGCAAGAAAAATAAAGTAGACAAGAAATCGTAACCTAGAACATACTCTGTTTGTAATCCCAATCTAACACACATCAGCATGCCTTCCTTCCTCACTGCAAGAAAGTAGTTTTGTTTAATTCCCTTCTTTAATAAACTTCCCATGGTGCTGATGGACAGGTAACAGAATGTGTAAAGCTTTGGGGTTGCTTTCAATATGACAATCTGGTTGAAACCCTTTTTTTATCACTAACTGAAACAAATGTTCACTCAAAATCTTTAGGGGTCAATTCAGGATATCCTTTAAACATAAGCGTTGCCTAATCAGGATCTACATTTGTCTCTTTGAACAATCATTTATCACCTCATTAAATGTCAATGTACTATGTTTATACAGTTTATTTTTTCATTGCAAAGCCCGCTGGGATACAGTGAACCTCTACCCCATCAAAGGTGAGAGACCCAAACATACCTTCCAAAAATTTCAGCACATTCTGTTCACTATCAAGTTATTTTTAGATGTGTTCGGCTGTTTCCCGACTTTATCACTCCGATTTCTGATGTTTCACATTGCACAATATCTTCTAAGAACAACAAAAGCGTTTAAGAAACGTTATATTTCTCCCAAAGGGAATTGTGCAACTGATACAAGTTAAAGCAAGATGAAGAGATCATAATGTCCCAACACCGATTCACAGACTTTTTTAATTTCACAAACAGGAGAGCGAAAAACGCTTCACAATGATCCTTTAGCTCTAGCTGTTAAAACATGGACATTTTCATGGGTTGTAAATCTGTCAGATGGGATTTTGGACATAGTTGTTCATTAAACTGAAGTGTTACACAGTGCTCCCTCTGGACAAGAACAGGGAGGTTGCACAGCTTCAGGAATGATTGTGTATGACACCATATCATGTGTAGAATGAAGTCTGAACCACGTCTAACTAAAAAAGACATAACTTTACATTATAGAATCCATGCTGGCATGTTAAATTTAAAATGTATGTTCATGTAATGCTTAAACGAAATGATCTCTTAGATAATAAACTTGTGGAAGCAATAATTGAAGCCTTTTCATTAACATTAAAGGAGAAGTATCATGCGTTATAAGTGTTTTAGATTTATGTTCATCGTGGTTTGTTGGTTAAAGACAGAGTAAGACACATGAAGTAGTGTTTCTGCGCTCCATACACTGCCACTGTACAGCCACTTGCTTCAGAATGTTTAAAAAAAAATGTTTTACCTTTTATTGTCATAAGATTTCAAGCTATTTTACCGGACATTCTCCCATAAATCCCGCCAACACACAAATCAAAGATAGCAGAACAGCACGAGCTTCAGCGTGTACGTTCCAGGGGAAGCTCTCGTGAGGAGATTGGTCACGAGCGCTGCTCAAGGCCCGTTAGAGGAAGCTTGGCTTTTTCCTTGAACATTCACAAAGCTGTGTCTGTCTTCTGTAAATGTGAATAAATCAAATCCTTTTCTACTTTGGAAGTCGATGGTGCCCCAGAAATTTAATGTGCCAACATTCTTCCAAATATTTCCCATTGTGTTAAATATTTTTACACGTTTAGAAGAACTTGAAGTCAAGCAATTGTGTATATGGGAAACATGCAAAAACATGACTGAAACTGGATAGCTAGGGTTAAAGATCTTTCTGTATTTCTAACTAAGGAAACCTTCTTTACATTGTATATTGAGACACAAGCAATACACCTAAATTAAATATGATAACATAATCTTAGTTATATAACATTATTCATTCATCTACAACAGTTTTTTTTCTTGTTCTTGACAAAAGCAGCATCTGTTTCCTCAAGTCCAAACTGGGCATTCCACAAACACCGGAAGTGAGAAAAGAACTACGGACACTATGGGGTCAGAGAATGGACTGGTGACTGCTCAATCTGATGCCACCCAGCAAAAACAACAGCAACTTTAGGGCTCACATGGGCACCCACCGGTGGGCCAGACAGACAATCTGGGAATCTTCCAGACGTTTGAAAACATCAGTGGCTCCATCGGCTGACATGTATGGTACGGGTGAATAGCTCCTCTGACCTGACACCCTAGTTTCTTGTAAACTTCAGGGGGAAAAAAAGCCAACCATTTTACTGGAATATGTTCAATGGCATAGACAAATTGTTCAACCCCAATGTCAACACTTTACTTCGAACCAAACAACAAACAAAATATGCTGCAAGGACACATTATTACTTTATTCAAAACAACATAATTCTCCAAAAACGGATGTCAGGGTCAGAGAATGACACTTCTGTGTGTCAGCCTTCAACATCTCCATTTCCGGCATTCTATTCATAGTGAGGTTTAATGTCCAATGGGACTCTTCATTCTTGCTGAATAAGTCACTACACCATTGTAAAAGACAATACCACACACATCTGTTTATCTCATTAGAGATAATAAAGGGCTAAGGTAATATCAGGGCAGTGATCTCCTCCAGACTTTCACTGCCATTTAGACATCAGCATTTTGCATTGCGTTCTAAATGATGAAGGCCCATTTCTCTGGCTTACAATAATTATCCCCATAAATGTAATAGCAAAGCCTGTAATTACTGGAGCTCAACACGCAGCCTAGTTATTGCCGCAAAAAAAAAATGTCCCAATAGTACCACATGCTTATGTTTACAGGGGAAAGAAACTAATAAAAGTATTAATATTCAATCACGAATAGACTTACAGAAACATGTCTACAACGAACTAGAGCCCTACAATCTGAAAAGTTTGAACTTTAAAAGACAACTGAATCATGTAGCGTGTGAAACTACTTATGAAATCATATTTAGTTTCTTATTGTAATGTTTACACTGAAGATGTCATGATGTAATTTAAATGATCAAAGCTGCAGAAATTGGTTTGAGGGAGTGCAGAGATAGTCATCTTCTTTGGAGATTTTAATGAATGTTTTCTGAAATGTTTCAGAAATATAAAAATATATCAATCAAAACCAAAACTGATCCGTCTATTTATTTCATCATCACAAATGTAGTATATTGTATTAAAGTAAACATGCAAACATCCTTATTATATGCATTCTTTTTTAAAGCTATTTTGAAGGTCATTCTATAGAAATCAATTCTATTGTACTTCAATTCAATTCTATTACACAAAACCAATGCAATGGGTAATGCTGTTGCTTGTTAAACAACATTCTCTTAAATATCTTTTGTGTTGGTTAGAAGGAAACAGAAGTTTCAAATGACAAGAGGCTGTTCAAGAAATAGGAAGGAAAATTCTGTCAGTTCTATCCATCTATTTCAACCACATAATAATACAAAATAAAGCAACACCAAAATCCTTTATATTACGTGGTACATTGTGATTTATTTTTTTAATGTATTAATTTGTCCACCTGTCGCTGTATCTATCTAGCATCAGAAAACAATGGCAGTACAGTTTAATACCACAACATATGGAGTCATAAGTTGGAACGGCTCAGTATGTGTTGACAAATTCTTTTCATAAAAGGGGAAATATAAATACAAAGGGGTGGTGTCAGAGTAAAACTCAATAAAAACATATTTGCTAGAAAAGGATAACCTTTAAAGGCCTTACTTTCAAAGCCATACTCAACTTGATAATCTGTTAAATGAAAACAACAAAATGCAGCTTGTTATGTTCTTTATTTCACATACAAAAGGTTGATTTGACCTTCTATAGGAAACCTTGAACCAACATCAGCTGGTGGATAGGCAATAGGATTCCTCCTCTCACTTTGGAATAGACACAGCACAGAAGAGGTCCATGCACAATTTAACCACAATGACCAAATGTCCGCTCATCCGGTTAATTATTATTTTAAGAACAGCTGCTTTTCTTCATGTTTCACAACTTCTTTGCTGTGTCAGCAAACATACAGTTACATTAACTGAGGTTTTGAGTATGCGACATTGAAGAATAGCCCCTAGACGTGAAAGCAGAAATATTGGATGATCAGGGTCCTCCGAGCACAAGTGCACATTCGCTTGACACAAAAATCTCAACACCTCCATGGCCCATGACCAGTTCTGATGCAAGCATCAGGTCAGAAGAGGATATAATGAACCGTTTCTATTACCAAATTGCTTTCAGATGTATATTAAACCAGACACCGCTTGGCAAATGGAGGTGATGCTACCAACTCATCCAAGCTAAATATGCAGCTAAGACTCAAGTCATTTATCATCCTCAAAATCATGACAATCTGTTCTAAGCAGACATTCCCAGCGCAGAGTGAAGACGTTTAATCATTACCACACACTAACAAATGGAGAAAGGACTTGTGTTACTGATAAGACATGATGATGCTATAACATAAGAATTTATTAATACAAGTACAGCCGCAGGACTTTCAATTGTATAGTCAGCAACAAAGATATACTGGGTAATAAGAACCGAGTGATGAGTTGAAGCTTTCTTTCAAATAAACAGTGCATTTCTGTTAACGAAAACACATATTCTTAAAGTGATTATTTGATTTTTGACTTCTTACTGTTGAATAAAAAATGTTGAAAAAACATTGGTCCCCATTGATTTGTATTGATTTGTTTCCGTACAATAGAGGTCAATGTGGGCCAACATTTTTCAATAGTTTTCTTTTGTGGTTTGCATAAGAAATTCATTCAGGTTTGTATCCCAAGAGAGGAAGTAAATGACAAGAGAATTTTCATTTTTGGGTGAACGATCTATTGATGAAAGGGGAACTTTAGTTCTTCGAAATGAATTTTAATATAAAAAAGAGATTTGCTTTGCCGGACATACAGGAAAAGTACAGGAGTAAAAACAATCAACACAAGACATGAGAAATAAAGAAGTGTAATATTGCACAGATTCCAAAAAAATGTATTAGCTGCCACCATTGGTCAGCAGAATAAGTGAATTATTGCAGTGATTTCCTTATAATTCATCAGAGCGTAAGGCCATGAAGCAAGTGCTTGACATAAAAAAAAAAACATTTTCCACGTCAGGTTGCATTAAAAACAATAAAAGCTAAATCCTTACACTTTAAATGAGAGAGATGTGAGAGATAAACCACCACATAAAGGCAAGTCAGACTGTAAGAAATCCTTTAACCATTACGGTAGTATACATTCCTCTGAACATGCAGTCTTAAATTTCAACAGTAAGAGCATATCATTTGCTAAAGCAATTCATTTGCGGTTAAGGTTTATTTGAGCAAGCTCGCTCCACATGCCAAGCCTCTGCTTTCCCCCTGAGCAACATGTTGTGATTTGTACCAGGATCCATTCAAAAATCACATTCTATTCTTCTTGTCTGAGCTTTGGCTTTTCATACACAGTACATGCTGTGTAAATATTTTAATTGCTCATCCACCTTCAAAGAAATGAACAGAGAGAAGAAAAATGTACTGTGCCATATGCACAATTTCACATTAGTTCAGGATGTCAGGAGACCTTCAGTGCAGTCTGTAAGAGTCACTGAACATTAAATTGTAATGTAAACAGTATTAATAAAATGTACACAGTCTGTTACAAATATAAAACACAAAGTTCGAAGGCACAGCATATTCTACTTCTATGCCAATAGAGTAACAATAATCTAATTTCATAGTCTGACTACGTGACATTTAAAAAGTAAACCACATTAAGATCCGCCATAATGCGTTGTGTATATTTTAACAATTTCAACGTTTGGTTAAAGTGCCTTTGCATGAAATGAGGATATGATCATAATTAAATCATTTGCTTATTTTAAAAAGCTGTGTCAATAAATTCTCCCCATGGATTGTGAGTTTTAACCCAGTTTCTAGTATGGAAATTTCTGTTCATAGTGTCAAAAACTAGGCCTGAAGATAAGCAAAATAACCAGAAGATTAAGAACTAGTTCTGTAAAATATACAGAACTGTATAGAATATCTTATATATGTTTTTAGGGTTTTAGTGGGTGCTTCCTGAAGAATTCATTTAAAAGTTCAGTAAAGGTTTCTTGAGCACATCACTGGATCGCTGCCAACCAGTTTATTAATAATCATCTGAAACTCTACTAAGAAGTAACATTATCCTCAATACTACACAATGCTCAAACTTCAGGGTTCAGAACCACCAAGTAAAGGAAAGAGGTGATAGGTTGAATTTACAGCATCCTCTAATGGCTTGGCAAACAAGCTTACCCAAGATTCTCACACTTTAAGTGACCATGACAACTTTCCAGGTGCAGAACAATACATATTACGGTTTTTCATTTATTTAATACTGACACCTCAGATTTCCTTTCACATGTCAAAAAGAAAAATGTTTTGTAACAGTATATAATCAAGATAAGTTACAAGTATGGATTTTAAACTTGAACAATTTGGTAATTCATTCACGAATAAGGTACAGTAATTCTACTGGTGATTCATCTTCAAATCAGTTTTTTCCAAACATTACTTTCACTGATTCAAAATAAAATCAAACGACACAAATGGAACACTAATACATCATTCCTTTAACCAATTCCAAACCAAGGATCCGTAAGAAAAAGAATTTTTAGTTCCAAAAGACTTAAATTATAATTTAAAGAAAAAGAGCAAGACAAAAAATAAACTCAATAAAATATTGAACTTAAAGGGATTTTCACCCAAAAATATAACTCTTCATTTTCTCACTGCACAATTGCTCATAATCTGTCTACATTTCTTTAATTTAACACAGAAAAGTACATAAGGGACGAATGTTTGTAACCAGCTTGTTCTTGAATCCCACTGACAAGCATAGCAGGAAAACTTTAACCTGTCAAAGATGACCTCACACATTGTGCTGTCCTGTATTGTTTAAAATATGACATTTTGTGTTCAACAGAAATTTCTTCATATTAAAACAATTCAAATGTGAATAAATGATGACAGAATGTTTATTTTGGGATGAACTTTCCATTTAACATGCTATAATAGAAAGTATTGAACGGACAATATCTTTTGATTTGTGATGAACATTGAACTGAGAATTAAAACACTGGATGGTCTCATATAATATATCCGCCACAACAGGACCGTGATTTCCTTTGGGCTGTTGGATACAGCGGTTAAAACCGGACACAAGAAAAATCTCAGGCGGGAAACCCAGAGTCTGAAAAACTGATTCTGCTTCCATCCAAATCACAAAACAAATCTAATGAATCCTTTCTTTGTCATATGTGCCATAAACACTGTCTGTCAACATTATGTCCATTGATGGGTTACTATTGTAAGTCGCTTTGGATAAAAGCGTCTGCTAAATGCTTCTATAATGAGTCCGGCTACACCTAACTCTTTTCTAACTACTCAAAAACTACAAAAAAAAAAAAAAAAAATTTATTTTGTAACTTCGCTCTCTGTGTAACTCGGTAACATTGTTGTAGCACTTGTTCACCTATTGTTGTATCGGCTATTTACCGCTTCATTGTCTCCTCGACTATTGTAAGTCGCTTTGGATAAAAGCGTCTGCTAAATGACTAAATGTAAATGTAAATGACTAAATGTAAATGTAAATGACTAAATGTAAATGTAAATGACTAAATGTAAATGTAAATGACTAAATGTAAATGTAAATGTAAATGACTAAATGTAAATGTAAATGTAAATGACTAAATGTAAATGTAAATGTAAATGACTAAATGTAAATGTAAATGACTAAATGTAAATGTAAATGTAAATGACTAAATGTAAATGTAAATGACTAAATGTAAATGTAAATGTAAATGACTAAATGTAAATGTAAATGTAAATGACCAAATGTAAATGTATATGTATGTAAACTTAGCAAAAATTATAAAATAATCAAAATAAAAATCAGTTTATAAATGCAGATCCTAATTGTCTCTGATTGCTCTATTGCCTGGTTCACTCTCATTTATCAGGTCTGGCACTTGCTGTCAACTCAGACCGGAAGTTCAACACAATTAATTAATTAATAGATAGATGTCAAGTAATTGGCTACTGCCACCTAGTGTTGATTTGACAGTAAAAGTTGACATTAAAACTATGATGGGTTTTTGCAATTCAGACTCAAGAGGGCACTAAGAGACCTTGTAAAAACACGACTTTAATTACACAATTTGTTATGAGGCTAGGACTTTTATTTTGACATCTTGCATCCGGTGCTGTAAACTCTCTTGCTTCACACTGCATTATGTAGTGATTGTATAACTCACTCTCATGCTAAATAGTAGTAAACATCAACACGATTGTTGAGGCTTTAATGGATTTCACGTTAAACGAATAAATGATTTAAAAGAGTCGCTTCATACTGAAGGTTTGTTCTTTCATGTTGAGCTTTGTCATCTTGTTGAGGGCAAACAATAAAAGAGAAGCTAGCGATTAGCAGTTAGCCAAGTGTTTAGAATGTGAACAACACTCGTCATGTCAGGCTTTTGTTTACAATGTTAACAATTAAATATTGCAAAACATTACAATTTATACAATGTTTATATGTCACGTTGTTTGGTTCGATAGAGTTTGTGTAATTTAAATATTTATTGTGTATATATGTAGTGTTATTTTCTTGACTGTCATTGTTATGGCTGGGTTTACATCTCATCATTATATAAATATTGTTTTAATTTATTAAATTAATGTATTCAATTAATTTATTAAATTAATGTATTCAATTAATTTATTAAATGCATTTTCACACATTTTTTGTTACAAATGACGTTGACACATAACAGGTTATACTTAAAGGTCAAAGGTCACACACAACTGAGAAACTACACACGTGCAGTGTTTTATTCCTTATAGATTTTGCATATACAAATCTGACAACCCTTCATATTAATAAATCATCTGTACATGTCTCATTCCATAATAAGATCTTCGGTCCTACCACATTTCTTCAAATGTGTGTCTTACATATTTATTATTTTTTTGTTACCTACGTCACTTGTTTTGTCACTTAACATCGTGCTTCACAAATTCCTTGTGTGTGCAAGCACGCCCGGCAATAAATCTCATTCTGATTGTGTATTATCCTTATTTCAGTCGCTTGGCAATGCCAGCAGAAGGTACCACGGACCAGTCCCTTCCTCCCTTTTCCAGTCCTGTCAGTGTCCAAGAAGACAATGGCTTTTCCATCCCAGGAAACAGTAAGGAAGAGCCGGCAGCAACATGTCCTGAAGGTGTCGGAGCACAGGCCTCCAGAAAGTCCCAGGCCTTGCTTCAGATCAACCGTCAGGAGATTCAGTCGGTGGAGCAGTGCTCTCAAGCGGCTGAGCTTCAGGGTTTAGGAGTGGATGTGTATGACCAGGATGTTCTGGAGCAAGGTGTGTTACAGCAGGTGGACAGGGCCATTCAGGAAGCCAACCAGGCAGCGGCCCAAGCCGAGGCTCAGAAAGAATACGAGTCCGTGCTAGATGATGTCAGGTAATTATGTCACAGACGTCGCAACACCTATGATTCTTTTAGGGATAGTTCACTCCCAAATAAATGTCTTTCATGGTTTACTCATCACTCTCTTCACACTTTCTTGTGCATGACACAAAATAAGTTGTTTTTGGAAAATGTTGGGTTGCATTGGTTTTGTGCCAGTACCGTAGAAGTCAACAGGGAGAAAAATATATTTTCTATGTATTTTGTAGAAGGCCATACACTTTTAATATGACAAGGGATGGGTATCATTTTTGGATGAAAGTATTCCTTACTGTTATGTTTGGTTTGGTTTTTATGTCTGTCTTCAGGTCGTGCACTAGTGCTTTGAAACACATCAACAAAATCTTGGAGCAGCTGTCTCCCCATGCTGCCTCTAGCAAGGACATAAGTCGAAAGTTGGAGTCCGTTAAACGGCAAAAAGAAAACAAGGTCAGTCGATACATATTTTAGAATCTGAGGAGTTTTGCCACCTAAGTAATTTAGACTGTTATTAAACTGAAGGTAAGGTAATGGCTTGTATCATATACAGATTTGTATTGCACTTGTAGAAGGTTTTTGCAATGACACCACAATTTTTTTAATCTATTGTGTTTTACAGGAGAAGCAGTTAAAGAAGATCAGGGCCAAGCAGAAGAGACTGCAGGCTTTTCTTGATGGAGAGAATATCCAGAAGCTTGAGGCAGAAATATTGATTGAAGATGACGAAGGTAAGTTACAAGCACTTCCGTGGGTTATAAACCTACAGTGCAGTGTATAGAAGATATGGTGTGTAAGCTCTTGCTGAACAATCACTTTACATGTGGCATGAGCAGCATTTTATATGCGAGTTCCACAAAGATTCTAATACTTGCAAGCTTTGTTTACTTAAACTGTTAGTTTACCCAAAAATGAACGTGGTTTCATCATCAGTCTTATAATTTCAAATCTTTATGCCTATTTCTGCAGCAAAACACAAAAGAAGATATTTGGTAATTGAGTTGTTAATTGAACAGCAGTGGCACCCATTAAATTTCCTTTGTATTGAAACAAAACCAATGCAAGTGATTGTACCAGTTACAGACACTCTTCCAAATATCGTGTTCTGTGTTTTGTGGAGGAAAGAAGGTCATACAGGTTTAAAATGACAAGAGGGTGAGTAAAGGCCATACTGATAGCAATGTATCAAAAAATTAAAATTATGTTTTGTTTTCTTTAAAGTCACATGTTCATTTGAAGGATGACTGCACTTAACTTGTACTTCATTTGTGTGTCTTAAGAACCAGGTCCTTCCACGCTTGGCAGCATGCTCATGCCATCTCAGGAGTCTGAATGGGAAGAGCTCATCCGCACAGGTCACATGACCCCATTCGGTTCACGCATCCCTCAAAAGCAGGAGAAAAAAGAACCTCGGAAGGTTATGCTCTGTGAGAACTCCGGTTTTGACAAGTACCTTGCAGATCAGGCCGTCTTAGCAGAAAGCAGGAAGAAACCCATGGTAAAGAAGCCAACAAAAAAACTAAAAACAAGCAAATATGTCAAAGAGCAAAAGAACAATATCTTAACCAGTAAAGATAAGAAACTCCAGAAGCGCATGCGTAAGCTTCAGAGGACAGCGCTGAGGGCTCACCCCAAAGCAAGGCCCAAGGTGGAGAAAGAGCAACCCCGTGGCAATAGAAAAGGTCTGGGTGAAGAGGCATCGGACAGCGAGGGCTCTGAGTACCTTCCAAGTGATGAACTGATGGATCCTGAGGAACCAGAGAGGGACGATGAATTCAGGGTGGATGATGATGAAGAATATGAGCTAAAACCATACAAAAAGAAGAACCAAGCAAAAACCAAGAAGGCTAGGGAGGAAGGGAGCGATGAGTATATTCCAAGCAGTTCAGAGGATGAAGACTCTCAAAAAGGTGGAAAGGTGAAGAAATGTAAAGACGATGGAGATATTGAATGTTACAGGCAAAGGATTAGGTAAGTTAACTTGACAATTGCGTTCCCTAAACTGTCAAATTGGAATCAAAAACTATTCATAGGTTGATGTTTAGTTAATGATTCAGGCGACCATACTTTTTTAGCATGTATGCTGGAACAGATAGTCTAATCCACTGATGAGATTGGCAGCTGTCCCTTGACTAAGCAAATTCGATGCCTATTCATATTTTCTCATTATGCTATGCATGTATTTATTCCAATGTTGACATGAAAATAGATGCAAACCTAACAAGATTTATGCATTTGTATTTATTGCAAGCAAATTGTGTTGGCATGGTCTCTCCATAGCCTTTCCGCCGTGGTCGGTTCAAACGTGGAAGGAGCCACATATTTGTGGATGTCACCGGACGAGTACGGCAATGCCTAGTGGTGGAGGGAAAAATGTAATTAACTGAACCAATGCTTAGTCTTGACTTAATTACAAGTCCAGTCTCGCAAGCCCCAGATAAAGGGAACAGTTTCATTGCAGAGTGACAGGACCAGCCCCAAATGAAGATGGATTTTTTTCCCTACACTCTTCTCTCCGTACCTTTCTCAGGGAGCTCAAACTCCTAATTGTCTGTATCAATCTTAATTTGCTTTTCTGACGCCACTGCCACTAAATGCTGTAGCTTTCCCTGAAGCCAGAAGTGGGTCAATTAAATCTGGCCTGCAATAGCGAGGTGGTGAGAAGTTAAGAAGGAAGAGGTCTGTCTCTCTCTCTCTTTTTCCTTCTCCTTTGGTCTATCTGTATTTCTTTGGGTAGGAAATTAAAAACAGAGACAAGGGACTATCAGTAGTTGTCTGTACCCCACACTTGTACTGTAAACGTTCTCACAGGGACATCTTTAACAGAATCAGATTTATAATGGACTGGTTTTAGTTTCTTTAGAAGTTGTTTCTTAATCAAATTCTTTAGACGTCACATGAAATTAGCAACATGGGAAAGTTTAAAAAGGAGTCTTGCCTTTCTTTGTGACACATGTCCATGCTGAACCTAAGCGGTGTCACATTGTGCTTTTAGTTGCTCTTCATCGGATGTGCTTCACAGACACTTTAGAAAATCTGATGTTCACTTTAGTTTTATGAATTATTGTGACACTACCATAAAAGATTTTACCAATACTTTAATTTTTTTACAGAAGCCAATAAATATACATAAAAATATAGATTTATTTTAATAAATATTTGAATAAGTATAGACATTTATTCAAAATAAATATTTCAATATAAAAAGGTTTTGATTTAGGACAATGGATATTTTGAAGATTTAATTAGACAAAAATCTGATTCATTCATTGCTTTTGGTCAAATTATCGGACAAGGAACACTTTAAAATGTTTATGTTTGGTTAGAGTTTGGTACTATACTAGCATGTAGCTGAATGAGGTATATATTTCCAAATGCACATGAAACATTATCTATTGACAAATGTATTGGGAAGCTCCCTCCCATTTCAATAATTTAAATCAAACAAAATATTAATGTTATACCATACAATACTGTGTCATTTTTAATATTATGAAATTTTTACACCCCTCTCATTGATGGGCTTGAGAGATGCATGTTTGGCCCAAATGTGTTCAACATCAGACTTAATTTAGACCAGTCAGGGTCTTCCACAGTAGATTTATTCTTGTCGTGCTTTCTCAACTCTGCTTTATAAAATGTTAAGGAATTAGAAACCTACTTACTTGAATATCTCCGTTTACCATCCCATTAAGATGTGTGCTTAAAGACATGACTATAGTAGTCTTACTTGTTCAGTAGAAGAGGCACCTCTACACCTTTCTCTATGTAGTGTATGATTTTGGCTTTTAAAAGCTGTTTGGCTAATGGGAACAGTAACACTGTGGCTTTCTCTTCCTGCAGGAAGTGGAAAAGGCAAAGACTTCGTGAAAAAGAGGCGAAAAGAGAAGCTGGTGAAGAGGAGTCGGAGGAGAGTGACGCAGAGTTTGATGAAGGGTTTAAAGTGCCTGGTTTTCTATGGAAGAAACTTTTCAAGTATGTACTATTATAAAAACCAGTATAAGAATTACATTTGTGTGTGACAGTTTCTTTTAACCGTCACGCACAATGTACAGCATTTCGCAAATAGACACCTAGACACAACCTATTGCGTGGTTTTAACTTTACGAGTGTTGAAAGCAAACTGTGCTGTTGAAGGGGGATGAAGTGCTTTAGGCTTTGCTATTGTTTTGTAGATGTGCTTTACAGCACATCAATTGAGCAACACTTTCGGCCCATTTATCCAGAATCAATAGGGATAATGGCCCTATGATTAATTCATCAGCCACAGTGTTTGTGTTTGTGCTGGGGCTGCGTTTTGTGCGACATGTTTGCTTTTGTTGTCCAGGTATCAGCAGACAGGTGTCAGGTGGATGTGGGAACTGCACTGCCAGCAGGCAGGAGGCATTCTGGGAGACGAGATGGGCCTGGGCAAGACGATCCAGATAATTGCCTTCCTGGCAGGCCTAAGCTATAGCAAACTAAAAACACGAGGATCCAATTACAGGCAAGGGAATTTTCCTGGTCAAATACTTTCACTGCTTTTTTCTGTACATATTTACTGATATTTTTGTTTTTATTCTTGCTTTATTTCATTCAAATGTTTTGAAGTCAAACACGCCTGTACATCATCATTCAACCAGTCATGTGCATACACATGTACAAACGCTCAGAAATAAACATCGTTCGACCCTCCCCATCCCTTGCAGACTCCCAGTCTCAATCGCAATGAATATTTCAGCAGCAGGATTGCTGGTGGAGAGAGGTTTGGTGTGAATTATTAAAGACGTTTCAATTATGATATTCCTCTAATTCTCTTAGTGGCGACATCAAAGGAGGAACAAGAACGTGACATGAAAGAGAGACTGTTTGTTGGGAGGAGGGTGGGAAATTAAACATGAAACATGTAATTAAACACATTTAAGGTAGTGCTTTTTTGCTTTTTTGGAGGGGAGGGGGCTCTCACCGGTCAATAAGCTGTCTGGCGTCGTCCATCCGCAAATTGATTGTTTGCAAACTCAATTATGGCTCGCTATCAATGGCTTTCACAATCCGGAATATCATATCAAGCCGTAATGCTCCCAAAGCCATTTAGTGCTTTTCGGCAGTTCATCTCCTTTATTGAACACTCGCACAGGAGGAAAAGCAGAACTGCTCCATCAGCTCATGGGATTCATCAATTTATATGTGATGCTTGTAATTTTTTCCAGTGGTAAAATTCGAGACATTTTGCATCTGGATCAGTGTTGTTTACATTGTTGGCACAGTTAATTTGAAAAGTAACCCAATTACTGATGACCCCTTTAAAAGTAACATGACTTTACATGTTGCTTGATTTTAAAAGTAATTTTAAAAGTACCTTGGTAACTCTCAGTTTCATTCAGCAGCTGCCGACAACAACTCCACCGCCTCAAACATAAAAATGACAACCATTTTTGCCATCTGCATAACAGTAATGTCAACAATGTATCTCCTGAGATTTTAAGTTGAATTCGAAACTATATCCTGAAAAAATGGAAATGTGTTTTTATAAAAAAATAAAATCAAGATGAGCCTCAAATTTTGGCCCTGGCCCGAGAAGCTCAGGCAGAAGCCTGTCTCTTGTCCAACAGCACATCAGTATTCTTAGCCCCATCCTGACTGAAGCCCATCATTTACACAACCTTTTCTACTGCTGCAAACATTATCATTCAGTTTTGTTTTAATTGGCAAATTAATAATATTTCATTTGGTTTTATAACCATCTGCGCTGAGACGCGGATTGTAAAAGTGTAATGTGAAAGAGACTGTCAATATTGTTTCAGTCATTCAAAGTATTTCATTTCGAATCTTTAACACATTAATTCAGGAAAAGTAGTTTGAGTATTTTTCGTTCTTTGCTGAGGTATTGAATGCAGCTGTATTGTGCCGAAATGTGCATCTGAATGCATGACAGGCAGGCATAAATGTTCTTAATTTCCTCTTTTAGCTTTAGCTGTCACCATGAGAAAAAAAATGATACAAACATCATGATTACAAGTATCCCTGTGTCACCATTGCTGCAAATATTAGTTGGGTTGTGCTGAGCACATGAGTCTGTGGAAGTGTTTTAAAGCATCATTTGTTAACTGGTCTTATTCTACTTTGATATCATATGCATATGCTGAAGCACATCATAAACCAACTATTGTTACATTATTGTTACATTCACAATAAAGTATTGTAACATTTTTATTTAAGTCCTACAGTGGAGTACAACAACACTTTAGCATGCCATCCAAAAAAAGCAGGGCCCTGGGGCTTTTACACCTGAATTGTCTTCATGCTGAAAACGTGCCTTGTCATAAACAAGGTGCAAGAATGAAGCAAAAAAATAGTATTACACAGTGACTTGGATGAGTTACTTCAGTCTGATTACTGGTTTAGAGATAATGTTCGATAACGTGTTACTTAATTATGTACTCAGATTAGATGGCCGTGTTCCTAAGTATCAAGTTACCGGCATCACTGATTGTAAAATAACTACAAAAAGTTCTATACAGTAAAATTTGTGTGCGACTGTTCCGTTTGTTATAGGTATGCCGGCCTTGGTCCAACTGTGATTGTGTGTCCAGCCACAGTCATGCACCAATGGGTCAAGGAGTTTCACACGTGGTGGCCTCCATTCCGTGTGGCTGTTCTCCACGACACAGGCTCGTTCACCAGCAAAAAGGTGAGTCCTGTTGCCATGGATGCAGTCTGCTTCCGCCGAGGTCATCTGAGTGATCGAAACGGTCTTGTTCATTTAATCTCACTGAAACAATGATCATTTTGGCCTTTCCCACACAAAGAAGCAACATGACAACAAGATTAAGATGAACTGTGTCGCATCGGTCTGTAACGTTTATACCAGAGCAAGATTTTTCCTTGTCAGCAGATATCCTGCTGTAGAATTGGCTCCAAGGAAATGTTAAATTAATTAAAGCTAAGGTAGCAGGAGCGGCTTTGAAGTATTTACTGTGAGTGGTCTTCACTGCCCCCCCAATCCATCCTGACACAGTGATTAATGGGGCCTGTTGTCTGGCAGTCCGTGCTTTGCCCTCTAGGTGGAGAGTTGGTCTCAAGAGCTTGTAGAGAGACAGAGGAACATTTATGCAGCGTTGGCACCTAATGATACCGCCACGCTAACACTAACATTCTTGTAGAGCAGATGTACCTGATTAATTGGCTACAAAGGAAAACGTGGGGGTGGGGGGCAGTGGTGGTGGTGGGCTGGGAACATAGGTTAGTCGCTTTGCACGTCTATAATTGGAACACACTTGAGACCGTTCATGTGAAACGTCAAAGCCGACATATAGACTAGTGGTTCTGATGAAGACGCTATCGCCAGGGGCCTGATACCGGCAACCTATCACAATTTCCTCAATTTAATTAACAGCCAAAAAAAGATGTTGAAAAGATGTTGTGTAAGTGTGATGCATCGAGTTTAACCGCTGCAGCTGAGGCTCATGTTTGTTGATTTACAGGAGAAGCTCATCCCAGAGATAGTGGCCAGCCACGGCATCCTCATCACATCCTTCTCATACATACGCATTATGCAGGATTACATCCAGAAGTACGACTGGCATTACGTCATCTTGGACGAGGGCCACAAGATTAGGAATCCTAATGCTGGGGTTACTATGGCGTGCAAGCAGGTAACTTCTAGTTTTGTTTAAAATATTTTGATTTCAAATCATGCTGTGTAGTTATGTAAAGTTAAAATTTCCCCAAAATGAAAAATTCTGTCATCATTTACTCTATATATTCTGAAGAACATTTAGAACTGGCACCCATTTATATATATTGGTTTTGTGTCAAAACAATAGATGTGAATGGGTGCAACATTCTTCAAAATATTTTCTTTTGTATTCTGCGAAAATAAGACAGTAATACAAGTTTGCAATGACAAGAGGGTGAGTAAATTACACCTAATTTTTTTATTTTTGGTGAACTCTTCAAGCTCAACTGGCAAAGCACAATGCCTGTAATGCCAAGGTCACATGTTCGATTGCCTGGAAACACATCACTTGATTAAATTGTATAGCACTTTGTAAGGGGCTTTATAAATGTAAACGTGCGTCAAATACACACATTCAAGACTCAAGACTCCTGTCGCACAAAGCATATAAATGCAGTCTGGTGTCTTTTCAGAATTTATCTATTCAGTCTGCATCAATTTATATGAGCTCCAGTGCTATCGATCGCTGTATGAAAAATCCATCAGAAATTCCTCAACACTTTGATTTGGTATTATATAAACCAAAGCTAATGGAGCTTTTAAACCAAAAACATCATGAATTATGATAACTCTGTTTGATGATTTGATCGAAAAATTTCACTTAGGACATTTCTTTGCTCCACAGTTTCGGACACCCCATAGATTCATCCTCTCGGGCTCGCCCATGCAGAACAACCTGAAAGAACTGTGGTCGCTCTTTGACTTTGTATTCCCAGGGAAGCTTGGGACTCTACCAGTCTTCATGGAGCAGTTCTCTGTGCCCATTACTATGGGCGGATACTCTAACGCATCTCCAGTGCAGGTGAACTGCACATCAGATTGTGTTTTCTGCATAGAGCTCATTGATTTATGCATGTCCTTGCATATGCGAAATTCCTATTTAAACTCAATATAATAATGGAGGAATTAGTATAATACTGCACATAATATGGAAGTGTCTGTAATAATTGAAAATATTAAAACTATTAAACAGCATAGTCAGAACTGCATGGTTAACGGAATCTAGATGTGCCATTATTAGAAAACCTTTTTAGTAGCACACTTACTTCATGGATTTCATTTCTGAACTGCTTTAAAAGCCTATTGACGTTTCCTCTGCCAATAATAAAAACCTTTACTAATTATTAATGTTATTAAAAGGTTGTAGATAGCTAACCCCATGACTCTCTTAGTGAAATTCCTTCTCTTCCGTCTGCAGGGTCCTACTGCTTCACACATTCATAAATTTTGTTTTAGTAGATATTTAATTGAGTATTAAGAATAATTAAAATCTTTACATTCCTTCATACAAAATAAAAAAAATTGTTTAGTGGGCAATGAAAGCTATTTTAAACAACCTTTTGTTACTGTAACTTTTGTGACTTTTATAATTGATGACTTCTACCAATAATTCACATTAATCTCCCAAATACATTTAAAATGACATTTGTCATAAAAAGCTCTTTAAAAAGATCAATGTAAAGAGTTGCTAGATACAGGACCTGAGCTACACGGTTTCTCTCTATAAATATCTGAATTAAATCTATTATTATTAAATTCATTTTGATTATCAAAGGTCCTGGACACATTATGTAGTTTAAGCATAAACTGTTCTTTCCTTATGTTCATGGACACATGCTTTCATCCCATCTTCTTTTGAATTTGCACTCACTTAACCCATTTACAACCTCTGTTTATCTCCCCCTCTTTCTTTCTTTCTTCGTCTTCTCATATGGGCTCTAATCCGGGCTCATTGTATGCCCTGCAGTGCTTTAGTTCCACTGCAGACTTTCTTTTGATCTGCAAAACCCTTTAAATTACAGCTAAATGGCATTTGGCCTAACACAGGATCAGGAGAACATTATTGATAAAAGAGTGCAGGCCCCCTCTGGAGTCCAGCAGCACTCTTATGAATCTTTAATGTGTCAATCTGCTGATAGGAGGAGGGAAAGAGAGCAAGCGGCTGTTGACATGTCTCTGGACACACACATTTGTCTGGCTTTCACAATGTGTGTTGAAGTCGGAACCTGTTAATTAGACCGTATTTAAACTTAGATGAATTGAGGCTGGTCTGTTCACCTGCAAAATATCTGTACTTTATATTTTTATAGTTACGTTTTCTCTGTGTAATCCTCAGGTCCAGACAGCCTATAAATGTGCTTGTGTTCTTCGCGACACAATTAACCCCTACCTACTGAGGAGAATGAAGGCTGACGTGAAAGCAACCCTTGCTTTACCTGACAAAAACGAACAGGTATCTGATGTTACCCTTGTTCATTTCATCTATTTATATAAGAAACTTAATTACATTGTAATTGTTTTATAATGTCCGAACAGGTCCTGTTCTGCAGGTTGACGGAAGAACAGCGGCAGGTCTACCAGAACTTCCTGGACTCAAAAGAAGTTTATCAGATTTTGAACGGAGACATGCAGGTAAATAGAGTTTATGTAAATCCTCTGCATTAATAATCTTCTATTCTCCTCAACATGAAGAGCTTTATTTATTATTCAGTTGATGACATTATCTTTTTAAGTTTACATACTTTAAAAAGCTCACTGAGACAAACATAATTTTTCATTTGTGTAACATTGACACAGTGATACTTGAACACTTTCCAACAGGAGACTATTCAGGTTATGAACACGGATGGATTCAATTTGCTCCTAAAATCGCATTATCGTAAAGATGCAGAATCTGGTTTAGTGTTTTATTGACAAATGTCACGTCAGCCACGTGCACCTGTGGACATGCTCGTTGTGTTGTATAAATAAATGCCCCACAATCTATTGACTCTGCGTACGTTGTCACGCCAAGGAGATGCTTCTTGCGGCTATTCATCATGATGCTCCAAATGTGTTTTGCGGAGGCAAAAGCTGTGGGTTGTAGAGCAGTTTACAAACCCCTCTTACGTGGTCACAAACTCCATTAAGCCACATATATAATGCAAAGACTGCTGCATTTACTTGAAGGAAGATACTTTACTTTGCTCTAGTCAATTACCATCATTAAATTAACAGAGTTTATTAATATTAAGATTTGTGTTGGCTGTATCTCTTCCATTGTAAATTTCTTTACCCATACACTAAGTATACTAACATCCGGTGTATTAATCTCAATTCCTCACCCTTTTGTTTTAGGTCTTCTCGGGTCTTATAGCTCTGAGGAAGATATGCAACCACCCAGACCTTTTCAGCGGCGGCCCTCGTTTGCTCAGGGGCATCCCGGATGATCAGCTCACCGAGGAGGAGCACTTCGGTTACTGGAAGCGTTCTGGGAAGTTAATTGTGGTGGAGTCTCTACTGCGCCTGTGGTTTAAACAGGGACACAGAGTTCTGCTTTTTACCCAATCCAGACAGGTCAGTGTAAGGATGGAAAGAAGACAAAACTGATTGTTGGGACGCTTTGAGACAACATCACACATCTGTTCTATTCTCTGACCCCTTCTCGTCATTTGATCTTTATTGAATCACCCTTTACATCTGATTTGATTAGAGGCCGGATTAAAATGTTTGCACATTTCCCATATATGATATGTTGATTTTGGCCAAATTCATATAATCTGCCGCCTCTGCCGACATACCTTAAGAAGTGAGAACACATCCAGAGTATTGATAGATAAGATGCAGTCTCACTATCTCCAGCAGCCACTAAAGGACCAATAAAGTTATTATGTCATTTTGCCCTCTAATAGAATTCATTACGAGATCTTATTGCATTGTAGGGTGTCTGTCAGGACCCAGCTGTCTTTGTTCAATAGAAATGAGATTTGGCTTCAGAGAGAACCTAAAACCCACACAGTTGGTACTTCTGTACATGTAATATTAATCTCACCTAATCCTATTAGCACTAATCCTGTTCTCAATGCTCTGTCTCAAACCATTTCTCCCACACATACAGATGCTGGAGATCTTGGAGGTGTTTCTAAAAGAGAACAGCTATACGTATCTCAAAATGGACGGCACCACCGCCATTGCATCTAGACAGCCTCTGATCGCTGAGTACAACCAGGTACAGCAGATTTGTTGTGCTTGTTGTGTATTCACTTGGTTTTCCAAATCCCTTCAAGCTACATGCGTTTTCTTTATCTAGAATAAGGACATTTTTGTCTTTCTACTGACAACAAGAGTGGGAGGTTTAGGAGTCAACCTGACTGGGGCCAATAGGGTTATAATCTATGATCCAGACTGGAACCCCAGCACAGACACACAGGTTAACCATAGAAGTTTCTCACGATAACTGTCGAAAACTTTCTTAATTTGAAGTATGTGGTGTCGATCAGTATTGATCTGAACTGTTGACCTCTCGCTGTAGGCACGTGAGCGCGCGTGGAGGATTGGCCAGAAACAGCAGGTGACCGTTTACAGGCTGTTGACAGCTGGAACCATTGAAGAGAAGATTTACCACAGGTTTGTTTCTTGGGGTTGGCTGTTTAGATGGAGTTGATAATGGTGAGAAGGACTATTACAATCCATAATGTCCTACTTCTGTCTGCAGGAGCTCAATAGACAGTAATTGAAATGCATAATTTTTTTAATTAGATATCAACACAAATTCGCTAATCGGTCGCTAAAGGCTGTTCTACACTACCATGTTATTTGTAGGGAGGCAGTGGGAATATCCAAACACGGCAAAGTGCTGGATTGTTCACATATTAATTTTCATACTTACCCAAGACACAGCATGCATTTGTTAAGCAGATAAACTGTCCAGCAGGGTAAGATTGTGGCATGCCAGTGCTTAGGCTATAAAGGAAATCATACTAGAAATGTGGGACTAGGGTGTATCGTAAAGGAGATGAGGAGCGAGCTAATACAGCATTTCTGGTTGTTTTCCACAGACAAATCTTCAAACAGTTTCTCACTAATCGAGTGCTGAAAGATCCCAAACAGAGACGCTTTTTCAAATCCAATGACATTTATGAACTCTTCACTCTGAGCAATCCTGATGGATCACAGGGAACGGAAACCAGTGCGATATTTGCAGGTAATTCATTGATATAAATACATTGAGAATTTAAATATTCTTTCATTTCAGTCACAAGGCTGAGGGGTTCCTTATAGCTATATTTAAAATGCCTGTGAAATGTAGCAGTTTATGCATATCTTGAATATTTATGAATTATGTTGAATTTGTCGTTTAATTTGTACAGGCACTGGCTCAGATGTCAAAATCCCCAAAAAACAAAAGACCTCCCATCCGTCTCGCGATAGATTGGGACCTTCACAGTCTCATTCCTCCGCATTTTGTATTGGAGAACAAAATAACACATCACTGTTGGACAACAAACATGCTTCTACCCTTCTACCTCAGTCAACAGTCACTCAAACAATGTAGACAGATCTACTTTAAGGTTACCAAACAAGAAACTTTCCAATGCCGATCCTCCAACAAATGATGCTAGTTTGTCAGACAGCCCTCAGAAACACAGAGAGAAAAAAAAGCATAGTGAAACGCCAGAAAAGAACAAGTTAGCCTTAGGTGAACTCAAAGGTAAGAATAAAAAGAATAAGCACAGTGCGAGATTGGAGGGTCACCGTATCTCTCACCTGGTGAAGAAAAGGAGATACAAGAAAGAAGAAAATGAAGAGCAAGAGGAGAAAAAAGATGACAGAAAGAGTGACGATTATGTCTTAGCCAAACTCTTCAAGAAGTCGGGAATCCACAGTGTCATGACGCACGACACTATCATGGAGGCATCAAACCCAGATTATGTGCTTGTGGAAGCTGAAGCCAATAGAGTTGCCAAGGATGCTCTGAGAGCTCTGAAGGTTTCAAGACAGCGCTGCAGACTGCCTTTCTCAAGAGGGTCCACACCAGCGACCCCAGCTCCTGTCAAGTAAGTCTTGTTTAATTAAATTATTGAAACCAAAGGTTTGTAGCCATTTTAACATCTGTTTCCTTCATAGGAAAAGGTTTGGGCTGAAGAAAAACACTATGCTTTCTCAGACATCTGTGACAACAGAAAAAGCATCAGAGAAATGCAAGGTATATCTATACATATGCAATATCCTGTATACCCCCTAAAGAATAATAAACTCTTATACACTCTAATGGTGTTTTTTAATCTAGGATGCAAATATCATAAAGAAGTCAGGAATAAAGAAACCAGGATCTGCTGCTCACTTCAGCGGGGAAGGAGCACAGGAGGAATCTGGTTCTCTATCATCATCCTCTCTCCTCGCTATGATAAGGGCCAGAAATCACATCAGTCAACCTCAGAGTCAAGATAATGAGGAGGAAGATGAAAGCAATCCATCGACCGCTGTACCTCCTGTTTCTACAGAACATGATGAGCTTCTGGTCGATCTGAGGAACTTTTTGGCCTTCCAGGCTCAGGTGGATGGTCAAGCAAGCACCAAGGAGATTCTGGAGTACTTCACTCCAAGACTTAACTCAACTCAGACACCAGTTTTTAGAGAACTGCTAAGGAATATCTGTGAGTTTCATAGACTTCCTGGGCAGGAAGGGATGTGGAAGCTTAAAGCTGACTACAGGTAAATTGAGCAGAGCATATTACAACCTATTAACTGAGGTCGAAATGGAATGTATACCTCACACTAGGGAACTGCAGGCGATTCAGTGCATAAATTATTTTTAGATTATGCAATACCTTGTCAACTTTCTAGATCCAGATTGGACTTTCACTAAAGGACAATTTGTATGGAATTTTATTGTTAAAAATGTGTTGTCTTCCTTTCTGTTGTTTGGATTTTGTTGTTTTGGAAGTCCTGGAAATTACTTGAAATTGGATTTTTTGTTTTCCAACCATCTTCTTCACCAGTGGAATTTTTATTCAGGGAACCACTGCTAAAATGTTGTATGGTTTTTTATATTGCTTAATTAAAAAAAGTTATTGGTGTTCCATGCTACCAATAATTCTATGTGTATGATAAAAATTGGAAATGTATATACTGTATCATAGGTGCTTCTTCCTATAACCTTGAGCAGTGCCAAATCATCCACTTGACTTTTTCGTAAGTCAATGTTTTTGGTGCTTTTAATGTGTGATGTTATATTATGTCTTCTTATAATCTACCTCCCACCAACTGTCTGATAAAAAGAACAAGGACGAATAGACCACTGTATCTGTATTACATTGGCAATGTTTACAATGCTATTTCTAATGGTTGAATGGGTTCATTAAAAGTTACCAATAAATATATTTTACATCAACCCTGTGTCCTGGATCTCCTTAGTACATTTTACTAATATGATCTAGGAAATTTAATGCATCATTATTTTCGTGAGCCAGAAGACACAGCACCTCAGTGGGCTTTACTGAAGCTCATTTTCAAAAGAACTGTGATATTCTGTTGGTGCACATTAATCACAATGCCTGGCCTCTCGGGGACATGGCTGTTATTTCTTATAAGTCGTTTTTTTATGTGTCAGAAATACTGCTTCTTGTATAAACTAATATACTAGCAATTAATTGTAAACAATTACATTGAAGCCGCTTTACAATTACAAGTGATCCTAGCTCTGTGTGTGTGTGTGTGTGTGTGTGTGTGTGTGTGTGTGTGTGTGTGTGTCTGTGTGTCTGTGTGTCTGTGTGTGTGTGTGTGTGTGTGTGTGTGTGTGTGTGTCTGTGTGTGTGTGTCTGTGTGTGTGTGTGTGTGTCTGTGTGTGTGTGTGTGTGTCTGTGTGTGTGTGTGTGTGTGTGTGTCTGTGTGTGTCTGTGTGTCTGTGTGTGTCTGTGTGTGTGTGTGTGTGTGTGTGTGTGTGTGTGTGTGTGTGTGTGTGTGTGTGTGTGTGTGTGTGTGTGTGTGTGTGTGTGTGTGTGTGTGTGTGTGTGTGTGTGTGTGTGTGTGTGTCTGTCTGTGTCTGTCTGTCTGTGTCTGTCTGTGTCTGTCTGTGTCTGTCTGTGTCTGTCTGTGTCTGTCTGTGTCTGTCTGTGTCTGTGTCTGTCTGTGTCTGTGTGTGTGTGTGTCTGTGTGTGTGTGTGTGTGTGTGTGTGTGTGTGTGTGTGTGTGT
Organism: Triplophysa yarkandensis; assembly: GCA_033220385.1. NCBI lineage: Eukaryota > Metazoa > Chordata > Actinopteri > Cypriniformes > Nemacheilidae > Triplophysa > Triplophysa yarkandensis. The sequence goes on from CM065665.1 coordinate 1,338,615, forward strand.
GTGTGTGTGTGTGTGTGTGTGTGTGTGTGTGTGTGTGTGTGTGTGTGTGTGTCTGTCTGTCTGTCTGTCTGTCTGTCTGTCTGTCTGTCTGTCTGTCTGTCTGTCTGTCTGTCTGTCTGTCTGTCTGTCTGTCTGTCTGTCTGTCTGTCTGTCTGTCTGTCTGTCTGTCTGTCTGTCTGTCTGTCTGTCTGTCTGTCTGTCTGTCTGTCTGTCTGTCTGTCTGTCTGTCTGTCTGTCTGTCTGTGTGTGTGTGTGTGTGTGTGTGTGTGTGTGTGTGTGTGTGTCTGTCTGTGTGTGTGTGTCTGTCTGTGTGTGTCTGTCTGTGTGTGTCTGTCTGTGTGTGTCTGTGTGTGTGTCTCACTATCTTGATTCTAGGCAAATAAATCCTCTAAGGGATTCACAGTAAGATCTTTATTTTTAACGACTGAAGAAATAAGCCAAGTAGAAAAAAATACTACGAATAAGTTTATTGAATCCTTTCTGTTTTCGACATCATTAAAACAATAATACAACATTTCATCCAAACATTCTTACCGTGAACGTGCGAGCATCGCTGACCATGGTGCTGAAAGTTTGAAGCTTCCCAAAACTTTCGTTTGCAAACTTTTTTCCTTTTTTTAATTGTTAAAAAACAGAATAATTCTTTCGCATTTGCGTTTCTTCTGCAATACCCACAGACTCGGGAAAATCACTATAAAACACGCTTGATCAATCTCAATATTTCTGTATCGGCTTTAATAATACAAATGTCATGAAGTTACCCAGAGCCCTTCTTCCATTTTCAGATGCATTTTGACGAGATCATAACACCAACTTTATTTTCAGCGGTGCATAAATTAATTACACGCATTTAATAACTAAAATATCATTATATTCCCCTCTTAATATCATAAACGTTCTACGCCAGGGAAGCACTTAATAGTGCAGGGGGCCATAACGGGCTATTATCCTTGTGTAATGCTATTAGAGAACCAATTATGCACCATTACACTTGCTTTTTTGCACTTTATGTGATTTCATCCAATACCGTCCTCCACTTCAAAATTTCAGCTGGTACTCGGAGCCTCATTTCCAGCGGCGGAGGAGCGACGGTGTCTGTGCGCGGCGTCCCACGTGCGTTTTAAAAGTAATTGAAAGGGTCCCGTTGCATATAATTTACGCAAGAGTGGGAAATAAATCCTCGGACCCCTTGCTGTGAACAAAATCAAAATTTGGACCTGCGAGCGCACAGCCAGTGGATCCTCGTATAAAGTGGACCCCTAACCCATATAATGAGCAATTACTGGTCTGACAGCCAATTTTAAATTCAAAAACAGTCATCTAGATTTTAATATAAAAAGCAACTGTGTAAAAAGTGCATCATGCTTGTGCGTTTGTGATCTGGGAATATGCACGCATAAAGGTAAAGTTACACTTTCGGGGTAATTCCGAGATGCCTTGGAGGGTTTTGACGTTTACGCGTACGTGCGCAATCCGGACGACCTATCCAAATGGCTCGCAGAAGAGCGCGGAGAGAGAGAGGGGAAGAAATGAGATTAATCCCAATTACGTGGGAGATTATAAAGGCGTCGTGCTCCAGACAGTCACAAAGACATCTGGTCACCCCTCCTCTTGGATGACTTGGAACAGGGGAGGTGGAAGAGGAGCACCATAGTGATTGACGTTGTGATTGCCCAGCCGAGGTTGAGACACCGGGATCTCTCCATAGCGCAGCGCAACGTCACATCAAGTATAGATGCTTTTTATTTTATTTAAATGCAGACGAGTGCAAATGCAAAGTTTTCTTTTGAAGTCGTGTTGACGTTTGGTCATTTCTTATTTGCAGAGATTAATATTCCATAAGTCCTCTAGCAGGAAACATGTTTTACTTCCACTGTCCTCCACAGTTAGAGGGAGAATGCTGCAGGACAAACACGCGTAAGTCTTTCGGATTTCTTTTGTAAGTTTAAAGTTTGAGTATTTCAAAAGACAAATGTTGTCTTGCGGATTATTTTAATTTTCTGTATGCGTGTCCGCTTTTTTTATGCGTTTATTTTGCTGGAGTTTAATTATTTGTCGTGTTTGGGGTGTTTTATCTTTTGCAGACTCACATTACATTACATTTAGACATTTAGCAGACGCTTTTATCCAAAGCGACTTACAATAGTCGAGGAATCTCGATCTCTATCTTTAAAAAACTCCTAAAAACTCATCTTTTCCGGCTACATCTAACTCACTAACTCACTTCTTTTCTAACTACTCACTCTATCAAAAAACAAAAATAAAAAAAATAATTATATATATACTTTTTGTAACTTCTCTCTCTGTGTAACTCGGTAGCATTGTTGTAGCACTTGTTCACCTATTGTTGTATCGGCTATTTACCGCTTCATTGTCTCCTCGAATATTGTAAGTCGCTTTGGATAAAAGCGTCTGCTAAATGACTAAATGTAAATGTAAATGTAAATGCAACATTGTTACTTAATCGAAATGCATGAAAGCCAGCTGAGAGTTTTTGTGTGCGGAGTGTCTGAGAACAGATGTTAGATGTCGGCTCACGGTTTCTCATTGTGTGAAGTGCTAATTCGGGTCTTTAACAGATTACAAACAACTGTTCCTTTTGAATGAGGACAATAAACTGCGAAAAGGAACGAAAAAAACGAAATGCATAAGGAAAATGATAAAAAAGCATTTAAAAACAGTCACGTTATTGTGTTAAACAGTAAACACAAATGGATTTGGGAATCACACCTCTGGAGATTTTGATGATGGTTTCCTGCGCAGAAAACAACGCAGAAACAGGACAACCTTCACCTTACAACAGGTATGCTTTCATTTACACTATTTAAAACAAAAATCTTTGCATCTTGATGTCTATATAAAATGTTAAAGCGTTCTAAAATAGTCTAATGTTGTGTTTATTTTAATGACGCATATATGATGGGGTGTATGATGATGGTTAATATGCAATAATGCATAGGAAACGAAATAAGTATTCTATTTTCATGCATTGTGAAGAATAAAATAAACCCATTTGCTTTCAGCTGGAAGCCTTGGAGGCAGTTTTCGCACAGACTCACTATCCAGATGTGTTTACAAGAGAAGAGCTGGCTATGAAAATCAACCTAACAGAGGCACGTGTCCAGGTGAGACCCTTTCCAAAGATGCACAGGAACAACATAGAACAGCATGAGATGAAGCACTTCTGTCATTGTCGTGATGAGCTTTAATAAAGTCAACATAATGTGGAATACTAGATTAGGTTGATTAATCGGTCATTCATAATTAACTAGTGGTAATGTTCCACACTAATTTCTCTTGGTCTCCACGGTATAAAAATGGCTAGATGCACTCTTGTTTCCGTGCATTCTCAAATGGAAAAGCAGATGAGATGCTTTTAGGGAAAATATCCAAACATCCTTAAACGTGGCCGATGTGAAAGTGCACCTGAAACCTCCAATTTCATATTCCTTGGCCTTGCAAACATCTAATATCAACTTGTAATTGCATTCAATGTGTCTGTGTATGTAATTTCCTGCATTCCAGATTTGCTTTTGGGTTTTCTTCAGAGCTCAGATCTAATTGTGAGAAATATAATAGTTTCCACTGTGTTCCCTGGGGTCATCTTACTATCGCTTAAAACCAATGACTGCAACGCCATAATGGAATTCACTGCTGTAAATTAGGGATTGTAAACAAATTATTTCTCTCTAATCGGATTACCAGATTCCTATTATTAAATCTGAACATGAATCGGTCGCAGCATGCAGGGATATTAAACTTACATTATTATTAGGGAATACATTTTCTTTTTGTTGTAGTATGGTAGGCGCCCCCGTTTTTAAAGTGTCAATTGCCCTGTGCTGCATTAAGAACAAACTGCAAATTGAGATTAATGGTGCAATTATAGACCATTCAGTGCTGGGGGATCATGACTTCTAGCTGGAAGGTGCAAGGGTGAGATAATGTTGCCACAATTACATTGTGAATATTGTTGTCCTGCCAGTAAACTGTTGTCTCATATTATGGGGAGAGAACAGCTATACGTGTGTGGCGTTTTGTTTGCTTGCATGCATCATTGTACCTTTGAACAATGCTGGCCAGGCTGTGGAGATATGGTCGCATTATGCAACCTTTCCTATTCAAATATGATTAATGCCTTAGAGAGCGTGGACTTAATCGAATCTGATGTTGTCAAACAATCACTAAATAGAGAAATAAACGACTTCATCATGGTTCTCTCTCAGAAGCACGGACACTGTCAGTAGGAAGTCATTAAAAATGATAATGAAAAATTGCTCAATTAAATGTTGGTATAGGCAATGACCTTCATTCGATTAAGATACAAGAACTTTGCTGCAGATTGTCAGCAATTGAGTTAGAACAGCTTGTTTCACAAATGTCATTTAAAAAAATGAAATAACCAAAAAAAGTTTTGACAAGCACTCTTTGTTTGCTTCATTGCAGGTATGGTTTCAAAACCGAAGGGCAAAGTGGAGAAAAACCGAGAGAGGAACTTCAGACCAGGAGGGGAGCAAAGAACAAATCAATGAAGGCAACCCTCCTTCACGAAACATCAGCCAGTCTCCTATTGACCACGCCAGAAATAAAAAAGAACCAATTGAATTACAGCAAAAGTATGTAGACCGTCTGTTACATGTATATCACCTAATACACTATGATTCTCGCGCAATTTTATAAGAGATGTAATGGCAATTCTTTTGTTTACTCCAGTATAAACAGAGTGGTTGGGTCAGGTGGACCTTTTTTCCCATCTTGTTTGCCTGGGACTCTGTTGAACACAGCTACTTATGCACAAGCCTTGTCACAGGTAGCAACTTTAAAAGGTAAGATCTAAAAAGATTTCTTAATGTGTAAAAGATATCACATAGCTTCTGATATATTGAATTTAAAACCAAATATTAATAACTTAATTATTTACTGTAAATGTACACCTAATAAGAACTTTGTTCAAATGTCTCTAAATATAAAATTGTTTTAAGGGTTGTTAATATTTACATGTCTTTTGCATTTATCATTCATAAATTGAGTCTGTATGGCAGCTTTAAGTTGACAATCTGTATCGCATTGCTGATTTTATTTAACAAAAGATCAATATTAAAGTCTGTGTATAATAAAATTAACATTGAACAAAAAAAATGTACGCTTATAATAAATCATGTAAGAACCTTGTGAAGGACATGACTCACACCACTCTCACACACCATTTCTGTGTACCTCATTAGGAAGCCCCCTGTGCTCCTGCTGTGTGCCTGACCCGATGAGCCTCTCCTTTTTGCCACCATATGGATGTCAGAGCAACCGGACTGCCAGTGTCGCAGCCCTGCGGATGAAGGCCAGGGAACACTCTGAGGCAGTGCTGCAGTCAGCCAACTTGCTGGGGGTTGGGTCTACGAGTGGGTCCGGAGCAGGGCCAGGGGTCGGCCTGGGCCAAAGCACAATCGCTGCTGGTGGAAGTGATCCCAGTCCAAACTCTGGTACCCCTAAGATTACATCACAGAGAAGAACTCCTGACAAGCACCTGCACTGCCAAAAGGAGGGCCTGGAAAAGAAATAAAGGAATTTTTTCACATGGAGGACACTCTTTGGAAAAAGGATTAATCATTGAATGCCCGCTGCATCTATTTTGAGCACATCGATATACCGCGGACAGGACGGTGTTAAGTGCATTTAATTTTTGTGTATTTGCGTGTACGTGTTTCGAATAATACACTGTAATTTAACGTTCATTCTGAATTCTTGGCGAAGGGTTAAGTGACTGTATGTGGGCAGGTGTAATTTTGTTCAAAGACTGTGTTTAAGTAATATCCCTGGTTGCCAATGTGAATTTATTTTATTTATCACAATCCACTTTGATGTTATACTGACTTATACTTTGACTTATACTGCCTTGTGTACTGTGAAGTCAGGTGATGGTAGACATTGCATTGTCTCGAGATATATGCCATGCTCATATATAAATGTACTAATGTGAAATAATATATGTAAGATAATACAATTGACAGAAGTGGTTTGTCATGTTTTATAAAACGATCTGGGTAATTGTTATTCATCCTGATGCGATGACAACCGACACATTTCTTGTCATCACATCTGCACGGTAGATAGACTGCAAGGGTCCGCGCACTGGTCCTGTTTTGACATGTTCTTTGAAACAATTAAACATGTAGGCAATCATGTACATCTCCTGTTGCCTATTGCTCACACCATCTGCCTGTGATCAATTATTAATTGGTTCACAAGCGGTAGGGCTACAAAAATGGAAGCAACGTTTAGCCTTATTATTTATTTACTTTAAAGTACATCACGACTCTGTCGTCTCACTTAACTATGTTACATGGATCCCAGGATGAGAATGACGTGACAGTTGCAAAAGATGAAAATTATGCACGTGGCAAACAACACAGCACTTGTCGTTGGATTTTAAGCACTTTATAAAGCAAAGCAAAATAAATATTTCTAATTTAATAGCAAGGTAAAAGCCCAAGAAACTGTGAACGTCAATGCCATAATATTGGTTATTTAAGAGCACATACGCCATCGAATGGTTTATAAAACACAACAATGTTCTGTTGTTTCAAACAAACACACGTCAATAAAAGAAAAGGAACTCAGATTAAAAACCCTTAACAGTGCTACCTTTTAAAAGGAACTGAACTGATTAAATTCACGTCCTTAAGGATTTTCAGGAAATTACTTTTGATAGTCAATAACACAATTGAGTAAACTGCACACACATTAGCGTTAATAATTGATGTGGAATTATGTATTATCACAAAGTAGTGATTTAATAATTCATGGCGCGACACCCCTGTGACAAAGCAGAGCCAGATAATGTCAGAAGTCTTGCTTGATGAAACAGTGCAGCTTTGCATTTGTTTTATAGTGAAACTATTTGGATTTAAAAATGCTTTGCTGGAAATCGGTGCAAATAAAATCTCTGGGAAATAAAACACATACCATTACAGAATATAAGAAATCAAAAATATTAAAATATAATATAATATAATATAATATAATATAATATAATATAATATAATATAATATAATAATATAATGAACTTGTGCAAATTATGCTTCAAAAGGCCTTTTATGAGGTAAACAAATAAATAAGCTCGACTGACTGTTTTACGAAATAAAAGACAACTAACCTTACACGGACTCAAACATACTGCAGCTAAATTTCAAATACCAGATTTAATTTTATGTGTAAAATAATGATTTGATCTAATAATACAATAAAACATTTTAAAACTGACACGATGGTTTACATAAAAGTGGTGCCACAAGAGGTGTGAACCAGAGAAGGGTCTGACCGGAAGTAACTAAGCTAACGCTTAGCTAACTGATTTGAAGCGGAAGACAACCTTTTTTTTCAGTAAAGCGTCGTTTGGAGGAGCAAAGTTTTTAAATAACTTTTAATACATAATCTCAGCTCTGTCTACAAACCATTTAATTACCTTGGTTGTTTTTTTTATCGTAGAATTTAGGCACACAAACATTAGCAACAGGTGAACCGGTCCGCGGTGTTAAAGCCCCTGAGGTGTCTGCGCCACTTCAGCCTCTGCACGCTTTTATATCCGATATCAGCATGACGTCACTCTGAAAGTTAATTGACATTACGTCACTAATAGGCATTCTAATAAGAAACAATTAGTGTTGATTTAGACTTTATATCTATATTTTTATTTTTTTAAGTTTTATTTTTGGAAATAATTGAATCTAAATAATTCTCATTTAAAGTCAATTAATTAAATATCACATATACAATTTTTGTAAACTTTTTTTCATGGCAGAATTTTATTAGATATTTTAAAAAGACGTTAAATAAGCAAACTGTGAGTTTTAACACATTTATTGCTTTTAAAGTCTTCATTTCGTACGATGTGCTGACCCCAGCCGCTCTGGTGTTATTCTGAGAGCAATATTCTACATTGCATCGACAGATAAAGATGTTTCTCAAAGAGGAAACCCCAACTCTCTTTTCCATGGGGGGAAATCAATTGTTGTTATAATCGCTTATTCCTCCCCGAAATGAATTCGCAAAGCGGGCAAACACAAAAACAAATGGCCCGTTATGATTTAAGTAATTTAAAGTTATTGTGGTAGCATTTATAGAAGATTGTTCGTACCATTCATTACACGTGGATTATTGATTATTCAGGGCCATTACATTGCATTTCAGTGGTAATTCATTCTATTATGAGAGAGGCATTGTATCATCAAATTAACTGGAGAGAGGCCAAGCAAGTCTAAAAATCCCTAAACCAAACCAAATAAAGCCTCAAATCATTTGTTTCAAATTCTATTTGAATGAAGCTAATGAGTTCTTTTGTTGTATTAATGATACATTGTCGATGAAGTTGTTTCCAGAAGCTGTTACTTGCTCTGAGAAATGCTGCCTATAGGTCAATATGAGGTCAACATTTCTATAAGTATCACTTATATTTTATAAAAGATCAGTAACTCTTTGAAATAATACTACTACTAATAATAATAAGAGAGGAATATTTTTTTGCAAATAATATACATTTGTATTTATTTGATAAATGTAAAGCTAAAAGTATGTTTAAAAAGAATTGGCAGCCAGATTCAGTGCAATGCTTCATGTGTCCGCTAGAGTGGTCTATTGTGCAAATACTGAATTCTCTTAAAGCCACTATAAATTCACATGATGGAGCACACAAATAGGGAGTACAGAGAGCAATGAAGCACTGTCCCAGTTTGAAGCTTGTTACATCAGATACAGCCTTAAACTGCTTAATGGGTTCTGTGTAAAAAAGAGCAGCAAACTTTGATTTCAAATATGCCTTTAATAACCGCATGATGAAACGAGCCTCTGAAAGACTGAACAAGTAGTACAATGCAGTATTTGTTTATTAAGGTAATTGTTCCTACATAAATAGCATAGTAAAGCAAGGTAAAAAGTACCCTTTTTAATATGTAATCTGCCAAAGCACATCAAGTGAAAAGTTGTTTAAGATAGCAATAACATAAGGGTTCATCTCAAAACACATTCGTTTTTGTACAATTTCCATGCAGATTAGTGCCATTAACATGGAGGAGAAATAACGTAACCACTTGAATTTGATGCTTGGTATAATGATGGTTTATTCCGGGCATATCTTTGGGTGTGAGAATGAGCTCTTAGCCTTTAACAGTGAAATAATTAAGTCACTTTAGAAATGGCACCAGTTGGCGTGTGTACTGAGGGCATGGACTTTACTGTATTATAAACAAGCACACTGCAGAATTATTTCAACATAACATAATTAAATGGAATGTTTCACAGTACTTTTCCTTGACTTTTTAATAAAATAAATAGCCTTCCTCTTCCGGCTATAAAACAGGTCAACGGCAAGCTTAAAATACAAGTCAAAACACTTTTGAGAACGTCTTAAAATAGCTTAAATATACAGTTGTGTCTATACTAAAGACTAAACTGCTGTCATGTATTTTCCATTGCAAAGTCTTCTAATTCACTCATAGTTATAATATCAGTTTTTCTTTCGCCGCTTCTTTGTTGCACATTCCTTGATGTATTATAAGACCTGTGGGCAGGTTCTCGCTGGGAATCTTGATTTTGCTGATTCTGTTTCCATAGTTCAGTAGATCCTCCGTTATTGGTCAGTGTTGACGGCACTGACAGCTGTGATGATGACCTCACGGATGGTAATGATGAGGCAGCCACTGGCAAAAATCCCGGATACAGCATGTACGCACCATTCAGCACCTCCACCGGCGTTGGCTGCGAGTGGACACTCTGTGACCTTTGGCGTACATTGAGCTGAACGTATTTACCTGTCTCTGGATCATAAAACGTCTTAGTCTTAACCGGTAATGGCATGTCCACCATAAAGTACTGGCCCGAGTTTGGATCTTGCAAAAGCTTTCTCTGTGTCATGGTAAAAGGTTGGGCCACCAAGCTGTGTGCAGGGGTCGTGTAAGTTGGTTCAGTAATGTACCCGGAAACAGGGGGCATGGCTTGTACTGCTGGATGTTTTGACTGTAGGTCTGAAGGTGATGAGGAGGCATTTCTAATCGGTTCTTGATCTGTTGTCTTGTTATCTACCTTCTTCATGCGTCTTGTTGTAAGCCTCTGCGCTCGACGCAAAGCTTTCTCAGTTTTGGGAGGCACCGTTGGTGGCTTACCCAAAGGTCTCATGTCACTGCATGCCGACTCTGGTCGTTCGTAACAGGACGACTCTGGTCTTTCATAGCAGGCGGATGCTGGTCTTTTGTAGGTGTCTGCGTAACTGTCAAACTTGGGTAGGGAGGCCACGCTAAAATCTGATGTATCCCTTATGCTTGCTGTAATGTTTTCTACATTCTCTGACATCATGCTGAGGACGGAACGTGCATCATCATCATCCAGATTTTGACTTCTTCTCTGATGGCTTTTCAATTGTTTTCCTATGTGTTCTACTGAGGGCATGTTGTTTTGTGTGTCTCTCATTTTGTAAAGCCGATGGGATGCGCCCACAGGTTCTTGTACGACTGGGGGATTGGCGGGTTCATTATGCTCCTCGTCTTCACTCAAGTTTTCTTTCGGAGAGCCGAATTTGAAGTCATCTGAGAAGGATCTGTGAAAGCACGGCTTTACCGTTTTGGTTACGGAAGATGCTCTCAGAGTATTATCTTTTACTTTAAACAAGATGGGTTTTCCCATGGATGGAGAAGACGAGTTTGATCGCTGTCCTGTCACATTCACTTTACCATGGTCTGTAAGACTGTGCGGTGATGAGCTTTCTTCCTTTTTCTCTCCTTCTAATTTATGATCCAAGTCTTTGTTTGGAGTTATCGTGTGTCTTGAAGAATGTGGTTCAGGTGTTTGTTTTGTATCATGGTCAAAAGCATTTACGGTGTAATATTGAAGTTCTTCGGTTTCCTCTACAGCTGGTGATGTCATCTTGGAGTTTTCCGCCATGTTTAATCTAGCGGGAGCATCATAGAGTGGCAAGTTTGCCAGAGTTTTTGGTTTTCCAATATTTTCTTTTTCTTGAGCTGCTCTTGATCTGGCAGGGTTGCTTCGGCTCTCGGTTTGCAAAGGCAAAATCTTTGCGTCCTGAAGATTCCTTAAGTGGTTGTGATGTAAATTCTTGTTCGTTTGTTCCATTAAAACTGGTTTTGGGTTTGATTCTGTACGACTTGTTAAAACTGTCTCTGGTGTACTCCTGAGTCCTTCAATAGCTGATGACCCAAATGCTGTTGGCTTTTTGCGGTTTTGAGCGGGACTCAGGCTAGGTTGAGATTGATTTAGTGTTTGTAATGTGTCCCTGTCCCCTTCTAGAAGCTGCAATGATTTTTGTTTGGAATTTTGAGATTTCACTATTTCCTCCATATGAGTGTTTCCTTTAGATTCTCCACCCAACAAAGACTCATGTCCATGTGAATTTTCATTAAGTCCTGCCACTGACTGTTCGTGACCCTGATAAACGTTTCTTTTGGGGAAGATATCAAACTCCTTTATGTCATCTTCAGCAGAGATTACTTTTAGTCTAGCATAGTCTGCCAGAGCTGATATCTCTGGTCTATTCAGCCTCTTGGTCCTCTGTGGAGCCTCTGGTTTTGACAATTTAGGCTCAGCCTTTATACCCTGCTGACTAGCACATCCTCTATTATAACTTGCACTTTCTTCCATCTCTGTGAAATCCTTCTCTGCCCGATACTTGTTTGTAGTATCATTCAGTTTTATCTTCATAGTGCCATCGGTTATTTCTTTCTCTCCTGTGATGCCGCTTTCCTTTTCATCATCCTGAAGATTACCATCTTTGTTATATAAACGTCCACTTAGACTCAATATACTAGAGTCCTCCTTGCTTTTGTCACTGTCTTGAACTGTTTCCTGTGGCACTCGAACAGGGCTGTCTTTCTTTGGTGGTGTGATTCCTTTTTCATTATATTCTTTCAGTCTGGCTGTCATTGCACCTGTTACTTTCAGATCATCCATAATTTCCGTTGGGTGGCACTTCAAGGGCACTCTCATTCCCAGACTCTCTTCTTTCTTTGTCACTACATGTTGGGCTTCGCGGTTAACCATGAATTCGTGTCTTGATGACATTTCCTCTGTAGACACTTTTACATCCTCAAAGTGAATTTTTGAAACTTCACAAGAGTCCTTGTTGTGTTTTACAATGGCACACACATCCTCACCGAGACTATTAACTTTGCCCATATAAGTATTAACATGTGCGGCGGCGCCATCTTTAGGAACCATCTTCATCCCATTAGTAATGTGATTATGTGTGTTAAATCCAGCTTGCCTCTGGTCTGGTTGAGCTTTTTTCTCCACAAAACCTTCCTTTTCACAGTGACATTTAACGACCGCCACACAATCATCTTGTTTGGCACTGTTCTCAGTTTCGTTTGTGGTGGGATTTGGAGGCAGAAGTGACCTTCTGTCTTTACCGTCCATCTTTTGAGATGTCTTGTTGGCGTAGGTCTGCTCAGTACATGAAGTTTCATTGAGTTTGGTGTTGATGGTATGCTTTGTCACAGTTGCTTTAGAAACAGGGGTATTCAAAGTTTTAGCAGTCATTTTTACGTTTAAGTCAAAAGAGGCTGCGGTTTGTTTTGCTGTCAGTGACACATTCTCAGTATTCAATGGAGACTTGTCTTCAGAGATGTTTTCGGTCTTTCTTAATCTTTGCACCTTCTCCGTGTTCCTCACTTGCTCTTCAGTGTTCTGATCCTTTAGCTGAACATTACTGTTTTTCCTTCTTTGCTGCAATGCTTCAATATTCTCAATGTCTTGACATTGTTCAGCATTTGCTGTATCATTTGTTTTCACACTGGCATCTCTTAAAGAAGGACTGAGTTTCGGTTTGTCGTTCTGAGTTACTGAAGGGATATCATAATGCTTTTCTTGTATTGAACTATATGCTTGCTGTTTCATTTTGATGTCATTCTCCTTTAAAAGTTGTGTTGCTCTAAGAGACCCTTGCTGATGTAAACTTGCTGATCTTGATTCTTCTGGCCGTTCTTGTGTGTTACCAGAGGTTTTCTCCTGCGATCTGTTGATTTCATGTTTTACTGAGGGAGACACTTCAGTCTGCTTTTCTTTTATATCTTTATTATCCTCCATGTGATGTGTTGATGTATGAACTTGATTTCGGACCGGTAGTCCATATTTAGCTAAGAGGTTCTCATATGATGTACCGATTCTTCCAATTTCACTGGGTTTGCGATGTTCTTGTTTATCCAAAGTTAGAGGTCGTTCACTCTTTTTAACCACATGTTCTTTTTCCACCTTGTTTACTGACACCTTAGTATCTCTCTGACCACTACTTCCATTTCCAACTTTTTTACTTTCTGCCTGGACATGTTTAACACTTTCCTCTTCTTCAGCTTTTGTCACACACTCTTCAGATCTTCTATCTTCTGGTTTTACAGGATTTTGTTGCTCATCCAGGTGTGACTTACTTGACACACATATGGTGTAGATCATAGGCTCATCATCTGAAATGGTTTCGGTTTTGCTTGACACACAGATACTGAATATCATGGGTTCTTCTTCATGCTCGTCTTTGCTAGGTGTGGAAACACTTGATTGTGTTTTTGTCGAATCTGATTTGTCTTTGGCCACAGGGTGTATATTATTCTTTTGGGGTTTAATCATATCTTCATTTTGAATTGGAGCGTTTTCTTGTGTTGAGTCTACTTTTTGAAGTGAGTCGATTGGACTTTTTGTATTTTCAGATGTCACTTTTTGTGCATCTTTAAATCTTTCTTGAACTCTTTCACTTTCTTCACTTAAAGTTCCAACTGCTCTTGAAACGTGTCCTTCTTTTTTAGAGTGGCTGAAACTTTCTGGAAGACTTTCATCTCTTGATAACTCATCGATTTCAACTTTCATCTTGTGTGTTTCATTTTTGGTAACTGACATCAGAGTCTTTTCTTTTTCATCTTTTTGTTGGCAGCTTTCTTTTGAATTCTGTGACACTATTTCAATTTCGGATTTTAAACTTGTTTCCGCTTCCGTCTGTCTCTCCATCGTTTTGTTTTCGAAATGTTTTACATCCTTCACTGGAGACATCCTGTTTTGTTTTTGTTGTAAATCATTTTTGCTTCTTGCTATTTCTTCATCTTTCGCTAAATATTCCAGTGTTTCTAGCCTTTTAGTTCTTGGCGCAAGCTCATTTGTTGTCCCACTGTTTTTTCTCACAATATTCTCTGTTAATGAAGTTGGGGTCGTTCCCCGATTGAGTTCAGAACTATGTCTACAGGTCCATTTTTTAAACAGCTCACCGTCTGCATTTTCTGTATGGGTCTGATGTTTTGAGTCGGCATATTCGCTTAGTAGTTTAGCAGGTGGATTTCCATTTTTAAGCATCATGTCATTTGATAAGGATGTCAGTTGACTCACTTTGATCTCGGATCTATTTTGAATGTGTTCGTTTTTGGACCGCTCTACTGCAGCAGTAATCTTTCTTTCATGACGTACATTAGCTTCTTCAACGTTGATGTCCAAATATCCACATTGCACATCAGATGTTTTATTCAGATTCAGATCAGGTTGTTTTTTACAATGAAGTGCAGGGGACTTGTTGTTTGATTTTGTATCAATAGGTGATGTATGCACACAAGGACTCTTTATTGACAGTCGCTCCTTACGCTTTATATCTTCTGGGCTTTTTCTGCTTATTTGTTTGTTATCTGAAATTCCATTGTCTTTGATATTGTTCACTGTAGTGCAATCTCCAACTCTTACATTTTGTGCTTCTTTATTTATCTCTTTATCATCGGATGAAGGTTTGTCATACTTCCCAGAATCAAGTTCCCTTTCTGATTTCAAGGAATTATCACGTTTCTTATATTCACTCTTTGATTCCAAAGCTGTTGCCTGAATATCATTTTGAGAATGAGATTCTTTAGGTTGCTGATCTCTTGGCTGGGGAGATTCATTCTCGGGATGATCATTCTGTGTTTTGTTGAGTTCTTTGTGTTGGGTTACACTGGAATAAGTGATGTCTTGAAATAAGTGGTCTAGCTTGTCTGCTGTGATTTCTTTCCTAGCGAAATGAACCTCTTGACCATCTTGTGCCGTTTCGTTGTGTAAAGTCAGGCTGGGTTTAGTCATATTTCTTGCAAGAAGTGCTTGTCTGGCAAGTTCCTTTTCTTTAATGGCTGATATTTCCTTCTGAGCATGTGCTTTCAATTTGGACGTCAGTATTTCTTGTTTGATTTGGATTCTTTCCTTGTGCGAAAGTGCTCTAGCTGTGACCCTTTCACTGTTTTTGCTCATTAGTTTGTCTTTTTTGTCTGCGGTCATGTTTGTCAATCCTTCATCTAGGTTGTGGACATCTTTTCTTGGATATACAGGTGCTGTATGATCTGGTATCATGTAGCCCTGAGCGTCTTGCTCTTTTATCCCCGATGTTCGGGTCACTTTCTCCTCCGTTGTGTTGTATTTAATTAGATTTTGTGGAATTTTAGATCGGGCCAAATCGCCAGATGAAGAATTCTCTCTCATTTTCCTTGCTCGCTCACAATCTCTTTTGGCAAGAATATCATTAATGCTGAGCTTCTCTTCTCTACCAGATAGTAAACATGGATGGTTTTGATCTGAGTTTTTGGCTGTATCTTTTTCCTGTAAAGCTGGCTTTGACGCAGCATCCATGTTTCGACTAATTGTTGTGTGTTGTGTGCTTTGCCGTGAACTTAACATTGTATTGGATATTTTGTTACTTTTATGTTGCATTTGTGAAGTTTTCCCTGAATAACTATGAATATCTGCATTGTCTTTACTATGTTTAAGTTCATTTGCTGATGTTGTGTGTTTGTTCTGATGGTTCACCTCATACTTGTATGGCTGATAAGACGACAGTTCACTATTAGTTTTATTCTCTTCGTATAGCTCTGGAGCTTTTTCTGATAGCTGCTTCTCTTTTGCAAGATCATCCTTGACTGCGTAGATTTGTGAACCACTATAAACCTTTACTTCCTTTGGTGGAGATGATCTTTGGTTCTGGTTGTTTTTGGGAACTCCATATAAATCAATAGCTCTTGATGTGTCTATTATGTTGTTACGTACAGGTGATTCTTCGTTAGAAGCTTTCCAGGATAATATTGTGTCTTCCACTTTCTCTTCCGTAGAAAGTCGACCAAGTTTAATGTCGTCATTTACCTTTTGCATGTACGTTTCCTTCCGGACAGAATAAGAGTTGTTGGTAGAGGGCAGGTACTGCTTGGCAATGGCTTTTCTCTGTTTGTCCATTTCGATCAACGCTGCTATTTCTCCCCTAAAAGGCCGCACTTCACATCTGCTGTCATGAGTCTGGTCCCACTGACTTCTTTCTTTAACCTTTGCATTCTGGCTGTACTCGAAATGTGTTTTCTTTCCAAAGTCTTGTTTTGGGTCGTTCTGACTCCCAGTATTCCCTGGGCCACATCTCTGTTGCACTGATGTTTGAGAGGGCAGAGAGTTTGTTTGTGAGTGCGTCTTTGGAAGCACGTTTGCTATTTCTGGTCTGGAAGGAATAACGTTACTGTTGAGGTCTTTTGATTGACCTTCTGAAGTCAGAGAGCTTTTATCAAGTATTGAAAGGTTCTGCGATGAAAGTTCACACTGAGTACTTTCTGTGTTGGTCAGCAGATCTGTGCGGAGAAAATGACCCTGTGAACTTTCACTGAACAACGCAGGATCAATGGCTCCATCCTGAATATGAGTTGATGTTAAATTATCATATGGTACAATAGCGTCAACATCATTTTTAGCGGTGACATGCGCTTTACTGGATTCTTTTGGGTTACTTGAACGTTCCCACGTGTAAGTTTCAATAGAATTCTCTTGATTCATTTCTTCGCAACCAAGAATATCTGAAAATCGGGATTCACGCCCTTCTAATTTTGAGGGCTGCTTGTTTCGATCGGTTACCTCCAAACCTTTAAATTTAGGTGGACTGTATGTGCTCTTTACACGTTTTCGATTGTCTTTTAGATTGAAAAGCAAGCTTGATGCTCTGGATTTGTAGCTGTCACGCTGATGTTTGGCATTTGCCTGAGGTTTTGGGTCAGTTTCACCCTGAGGCGAATATTCAGAGATGGAGGGAGTGTTTGCATACTGCAGGATTTCGGACGTCTCAGTTTCTTGTCTAGAGTGAATCACCGGTGTAAGAAGCTGAGTGATGCTAAACGGTGTCACACTGTTTGGCTGAACACTGTCGACTACTTTATGTTGAATCTCATGAAAAACTTTGCTATTGCCAAACAAACTAGAATCAGGCCTACATGTTTTCTCATATGTTGGGGACACGGTGGAGGGACGGTTGTTTGGAAGTTTATTCTTTACAAAGTTAATACCTTTCTTCCAGGCCGGACAGTTTGAGACCATCTCTGATTCACATCTTTTCTCGATGGCAAAAGCTTTTTGGATGACTGTGGACCTGGAGCGTTGACTGTGGGCAACGTCCTGGGTTTGTCTCTGATTGAAGCGCCTGTTTTCATAGTTTGGAAGTCCGTGGGGATCTTTAAGTTCTTTGTACATAGGAGAATCGTACCACCTCGGAAATTCGTTAGCGGATATAAAACCTGATTTCATACTTTCAAAAGTAAACCTGTTGTAGTCTTCCCATAGTTGAAAAGGGCTGAATTCACTATGAAAAAAACGGTTTGTGGAGTTTAATGCCTTGTATTTACTTTTCGAAGATTTCATCACAGCCTTCGTGTCCATCTGGGCAACGGCAGCGGCCAACTCTGATGTGTAAAAATGATTTCTGTAAGTCTGAAATGGACCGGACTTAAAATTCTGATGGTACCCTGAAGAGAATTCAGAAACCTCTCTCTGCATGCTCAATAGAGTTGATTTATCCCACGATTCATGTCCAAGATGCTTGTCTCTAGCCAAAAGAACATCACAAGTCCCGCTGTCCTGGTAACAATCCCCCGAACTAAACGCTTTGATCAGAGATGAAACCCTTGATGAACTTCTGCTCTGCTGCCATGTCATTTCCTTGGTGCCATTGTTCACACACGACAAGCCCCCGGCCTGAAGAACCTGCTCTTGTTGGGTTACATCCACATAGGAATGCTGGAACGTTGAGGCAGTCTCAGACTGCGCTCTCCCCTCCCCATGTTGCTGAACTCCATATGAACATTTCACCTGGGAGGACATCTGTACAACCCTGTTTTGCTGCTGTTCCTCCACGAAAGCCTTGTGCCGTTCCGTAGGAGAAGAAAATTCAGAGTCATTGTATATGGCCTCTTCTCCGATGCACAGGCTCCTGAAGGCACGATCGGTGAGGTTGCTTACTTCTCTGTCCGCTTCATCCATGAAGTTGCCGCTGCTGGATGTGTCACTAAAGCCATCCGAGAATTTACGGTGACTCTGCATGCTTCCTTGTCCTGTGTGGAGCTTTTCCTGAGAGCTCATTTCAAAAGCTCGCTTTCATGGACAGGGCACAGCTGTCCCTGTCAGTCTCCGAGATGGCTGACGCAGAGTGTCCTGCATTTAAGGAGTTCACCTTCTAAAAGGTGATTAAAATGCCTTCCTTTCCTGCAAGAGAACCAGAGGCGAGATTGGTGTTATTTGTGCAGACAAAAACCTAATATTAAAATTTCTGCATGTTTTGAGAAAAAATAAGCAGGCCTGAGATGGCCTTTTGACTATGAGTAACTGATGACTTAAAATAAAGCAAAATATGAAATACTTTTGTTGCCCATGATTTGGTGTTTGAGGTGCTTTAACAACAAACACAATTGAAACAGCTATTGCAGATTGATTTGAAGTTCCAAAATCAAACATTGTTCTATTTTCTATTTTTCAACAGATGTGGATCTTTTGCTCAAGGCCTTTGACCTTTAAATGTGACAATTTGTGAGTCGAGACACATCTTTGCCTTGTGCACTGAAAACTATATTGCACAGAATATATTTAGAAAAGGAAGACGCTTCCTATTCCACTTATCTGGCACTTGCTTACATGCTAAAATGTTGAACTTGAATTACCTGCACGTGGCCATTAGAGTTTATTTATACAGTATCATCCTATCATTGAACTTGTTTGTTAAAAAATACATCTCATGCTTGGATATTTTGTGCACACGTGTCTTATATATGTTTAAATTTAAATTTGTACATATTGAAGCTCAAAGGTCCAATAAGGACTGTTTAAAAAGATCCATTCACAACAACACACTTCACTTACAGTAATGGCACATGTTTCTCACATCTAAAAATACTTCTCCCACATAACTGTGGTTGTGTTTTTTAGTAAACGATCAAATATTGTCTACCTCACATGTGAATTTATCTGGCATGTTAATTACATTTTAATCTAAAGATTTTTTGTTGTTCGATTATTGAGAGTAAGCGCTTATATTCATTAACAATCATTAGACAAAACTAAAGTGTATTACATTTTTTTTTTGCTGTAGTTATGAAGTAAAATAAGCAATTTGTTTTAATCTGATTTAAATCATGTGTTATATTCCTGTCCCAGCTTGCTCTGTCTGACTGGGACACTGATCCAAACATGTTTTACTTTCACACAATAATATTGTTTCTTTTATTTTATAAAAACTTTATAGGCATACATAGTTTTAGTACTAAGAAAAGTTTCTTTATGTCTGAAATCAATAATGTAAACAAAATATTTCGTCTGGTCTGATTTCTATACAAACAAGAAATCAATATAGCGTACAGAATTTGCACGTGTATATTTGTACATATTAACCAGCAACTAAGATACAACAAAAAAGTATATCAAAAGAAAAGCATATCTTACCTTTTGCTCCTATATCTCATTTTTGTAGAAGACAAAGTATTTGTCATGCTTTAGAATACAACCATTCCTTATCTGCAGCATACTATAATTGGCAGCTGCAAAACAGCTGCAAAACAATCCAGTTGAATTCAGTCACAGCTTTCGCGGGCCTTCCTTACAGTCGACAGAGAGAAGTAAAGCCGGTTTGTAAAAGCGACTCAGAAGCAGAAACTCACTGTGGCGTGGAGCAGAGATGATGGCTTGAGACAGCATATGTATTGGAATAACCGTATGGTGTCAGATGTCAAGCTCCTGAAAAAAAAAACAAGCCTGTAATTCCTTTGTGGTATGCCCGACCGTAATAGCCTATTTTAGCTTAGAGCATTATTCGAGTTACCATTTTTAAAAAGTAAATCCAACTGTGGCATGACATACAGAGTTGTTGTGGATAACAAGTCTTTATCCCGATGAACATGTGTCTGGAGTAAAAATAGCTTGTCGCTTCACCCACTTCTTTTAGATGAGACATTCCTGAGCCTTGTCAACAGCTGACATCTAAACACGTCTTGGGATTGAAAGAGTTCATATTCATTTATTTTCCATTGAAACGTTTACGATGCATTGCAGTACATAAAAACCCTGGAGCTTGTCCGAGTCCTTAAAAAACCTGTTCGCAATTATCTAAACGAGAAGTAGTAAAGAAATGACAAAACATAGGAAGGATTTTTAGGCTTGAATTGGAGTTGACTCACGCCAGTCTTAACTCTACAGAGGGGCAATGCTAAAATAGGACATGGGTGCAGTGAGCTTTTCCCAGGAGTCTTGGCTGCAGAAGAGAGTTTGGTGTGTAAAGGTGATCGACACTCACAAATGGGACAGGGCCGCCCTCTCTCTACTTTAGAGCTCTGTTGCTAAGCTTCTGTCAGTGCTATTAGAGCCTCTCTTACCCTCCGGGCAGGTTGACCTCTGCCTCACCACCAGACTCACAGATGTAGTTTATAGCACAAGTTATTACTGAGCACAGCAAACCCCTGTTCATTACACTCAGCAAAATCTATGTCTTTCCCATATTTTAGAAATGACAGCTTTTGGTTAATGTTGCTATATGAAGACTGTTTGGGTAGTTTGAGAAGGCCTAAAAGTTGAGAGGCCTGAGTGATACAGCACCGTGATTATATTACACGTCTATGTCTGGCCTTTAGATATTGTAGCAGATTAGAATGGTCTCTTTCGATGGTTATTCCCTCTGTTAATCACTCCCGTTGACATTTATGGGATCGTAGTGCAATTACAGATTTTCCACGTGTCAAATATTTCTTAATCCTTTATCAGGAAGGAGATAGCATTTTTAATACATTGTTGGTTTATTATACAGAAACAAATGCACAGTTGTGGTAAAGTGTTCTTGCCAACACACTTTGAAAATGTAGATATTATTATACAGGCCTTTATTAAATCAGAATCCTTGCACCATTTGCTTAAAGCTGGATTTGTGAATAGCTTCAGAACGTATTGAATTAAGATCAGCTTGATCTGTTTTTAGAGATGAAGTGTGTTATTTAAATGATGTTAAAGGGGCGTCTGGTGGAATTTCACCCCTTTAAATTAAGTTTAAACAACTGGGTAGCATAAACAACATCTGCCAAGTTCACAGAAAAGGAAGATATTTTCATTTACAGGAATCACACTTCAAACTACAATGTACTGACCAGGACTTCAATGAGCTACTTAATGCCGTAGTTATATCATGATGACCAAAAGCCCCCAATAACAAAGATATGCCGCTTGTCCAATCAGAGTATTTTGATAGGAGAACTATTCACAGAACCAAGAACTTGACCGCCTGTTTTCCAATACACAAGAATGAAATATTCAATATGTAAAAAATAAATCAAGACACAATTATAAGGGCTACACAATTAAGACAAAATTCATTATTGTCAACCATTCACCTTGATGTAATAAATGCGGTTGTTATTTACGATTGAAGGATTTTACATTAAAGTTAGGAAATGCTTTATCTTTTGTGAAGCAGTTACATGGTAAATTCTAAACATTCAAAATAAATACTATAATGAAAATATTAAATAGTTATGGGAGTTATTGGTTAAAGTAAAAAAGTTAAAATATCTAAAACAAATATCTTAAGGACACTTTAATTAAGAATGGTTACAAGTGCTGATTCCCCACCGACTTAGAGACTAAACATACTGTTGAAACACACAGAAATGAGCACAAAAAGACAGCTGTAATCAAGGCTTAATTGTTTTACCCATAATTGTAATCCGGCTTAATGTTTCGGTTAATTGATTACCCTTAATAATTACCAATTGTTAATCACATCATAAACCTAATGAAGACTTTGCAAAATGCCAAAAAAAAAACAACTTTAAATACTTTTGCTAAGATTTATAGAGAACAAGCTAGTTGTGGGTAAGGCCCAAAACAAGTGTATTTTCTTGTTTGGTTTCTTTAAAACACTATAGAAGCAAAGCCCTGTGCTGTCAGACGTATGTAACTGCCTTACATTAACCATTATATTTTTAGCTAAATATTTTTATTAATTTGTTACTTATGAAGATGTTATATGTGACCAGGTCTGTGAAAACACAGATAAAGTCAACGTTTTAGAGTTAAAAACCATAAGTCATATTAAATAAATGATAAGATGATCTCACATTTAGAATCTAGCCTGATTTTTACAGATGTCACATATTATTATTATTATTATTATTATTATTATTATTATTATTATTATTATTATTATATCATTTTTTGCTATTCTCTTTTTTCTTTGTACAGTTTAAGGTCTTTTTGAATAGCAATGGCGGAAAGAGAGAGCGTTTCAGAATACATTTGAATACTTATTTGGTGCCATAATACTGTCAGAAAAACTGTGCCCAAGCTTTCACTGGACGGTCCCTTTAAAATAATGACACATTTTGCACTTAAAGAGTGCATGTAAGTACTTAAAGGGTGCATACCGTGTACTCTATGTGGCAAATGTGTAGGACCTTATTAGATGTTACTCCTATTTTGATGGCTAGGGTACATTTTTTACAATTTTTTGTGGCAGACAGGTCTTAAGCCTCGTCACAAACTTAAATGCATGTTTGAGCCGACAAAAAGCAACTCGCGCTGAATCAAATATATCAGTGTCATCAATTTGTCTTAAGATGCACACCAGTAATGTTTTATAAATCCCTTCTATAAAATCTACTAGTTCCAGCTAAATCCAAACCTTGTTCAGGACACCATCCCTTAGCTTTAATGTTGTGGAAGATCACTCTTAAGAAGACTTGCAGGGACTGTTGTTTGTGTCTGTATCATCTGTGTAATTATCACATTGGAACTGAGAGTATTTAAGCTATCAAATATTAGAGTTATGTCACCGCTCCCAGGCTCATTTACAAAATGCCACCGAGAGAAAATAACGCATAGACGTTCTTATAGTGACTGTAATGATCTTGGATATTGATTGTGTCGGGGATATTAGCCGGTCTGTGACTTAATCAGGCAGCGCCTCAATCTGAATGGAGCTTGAGGTAAATGACTCCCTCCTGAGAGCCTTGCTTTGTCTCTTTTTATTAAAACTCTACAGTCATTGCCATTAAAATGTCAATACATCTACTAGTACATCAAGCCTTTAGAAGAAAACAAAGTATGATGAAATAGCAACATACCTTTATAACATGCTTTTTGTCTTATTTAATTTCAATTGTACAATTCGTTAATCTCTACAATTTAAAATTGAACTGAAGTGTCTGTTTTAACTCATTGATATGGAAAATATCAACATAACCAACCTTTACATAAACCCATGGTGAGCTGTATTTACCTAGGCATGGGTTCAAACAGAACTGCATTTTGTTTCGAAGTCATTCATTTTTCATTCTCTTCATCGCAACAATTTTGGTTACGGTTTGCTGGAACTGGTTTGCTAATAGTTTGAGGTTTAGGAATGTCAACAGGCTATATTAAATGTAAAGAATCAAGGTCATTAAATAGTCCAATTTTCATGCAGGGTCTTTTTTTAGAGTGCCACAATGCTGGGCCTCCCCATATCCAATGGTATAATTATAAAACCAATTAACTGAGAATAATTTGCCGTGATGGCAGAGCCAATAAACAAACAAACCGAGCAAGTGATTTAACGGAAGCGTGTCTTTGCGTTGCTTTGTTGCCTTGTGAGTGGCCCAAATGAATTTAACAAGAGCCCCCTCGAGATGGTCGATATACCAGAGATATGAGAGAGCATTCGCCTTGATTTCCCTTGATCCTGCACTCCAACTGTGAGATACACTGACCACTGCAATAGCATCCACAGAAGAGAGAGACTGGACCCACAGGCTCTTATGTGTGCTGGATCTGGGCTGTTAACTAACGCTGGAGTGTGTGGACATCCGGGGAGCTCCATCACAGCTCTAAAAACAAGATATGTTATTTTAATGTGTTTTAATTGAATTGAAAATGTTTCCGTAATATTCTCAAATTGGGTGGAGAATAAACCAAATCTGGGTGGGAATATTGTTTATTAATTTAATACAAAGCAAATATTGTCTATATATTATTTGAATACTTTTTATTTTATTTTAAAACCACATGTTTTTTTCTTCAAGAATTTTCATAATAAAACATTTTGTCTCGGACAAAAACTGTTACTGACCACAAAAGAAGCTATTTCGAAGAACGTTGATAACCAAACAGTTCTGGAAGGAAAAGTATCTTCCATTGTATGGACACAAAACCATTAAGACATTTCTCAAAATATCCTCTGTTGTGCTCCACAGAACTATAAGAGTAATATACAGATTTTTTGTGACATCAGGGTGAATCCATTTTTATTTTGTGTGAAACTATCCTTTTAAGATCGGGTTGAAGCGAGGCCTGAAATTCTCGGGTGTCTTTCCCGCTGACTGCTGTATAACATTAACAAGCCACTTACTGATTGACTGAGAGCTTCTCTCCATGAGCTCTTTTAATCTACGCAGATATGAAATGCATGATTTCGCTGCAGGAGTCAGATCTGCGGGTGGCCAATGTTTTAAACTGTAATTGAATAAAGGGAAAGGATCAGTGCGTCTTATGTTTTCTACATTCATGATGTGACTGGAGGGGAAATATATGAGAGTCTGTGACCTTGGTACATGCACACAGACGCACACTGTATCTGTTTACACACATCTTGTGCAACTGGGTATCTGAACATGAGTATAGATGTCATCCATTCTGTAATAAAAGCTTGCAGAATATTAAAGCAATAAAAAATTGTGTTATCATTTTCTCTTTCCTCTTGTCATTTCAAATCTGTATGAGTTTCTTCCATATGCAGATCACAAAAAAATAATTGAAGAATGTTGATAAAGAAACAATCACTTCAATTTTTTGGACACAAAAACAATGCAAGTATATAAGAGTCCGTTAATGACATTCTTCGAAATATCTTCTTTTGTGTTCTGCGGAAGCATGCAGAGTAAATGATGACCGATGTTGATGATTTTTAAGCGGTTGGTGAAAAAACATAATAACACACACCAACACAATTGTATCCATCCATGACTTTAGAAAAGCCATTTTGGTCTACATGAGAATAAAATGTATTTCTTATTTTCAAATGTTGTCTAATGGTTTTTCCACTTGAGAGGATGTTGGCATCTTCTGTACTGTAGCCACATGGAGTCAGTGTAGAGTCCTGATAGTAAGAATGAATGTGGCATATAATTATTTTAAAGTGAATTCAGTTGTTCTAGCATTTTGCTGGCTAGATTAACTCTTTAATTAGAAAAAATTAAAACTAAAATGTTTCTTTAAAAAATAACCAATTTTAGTTCTTGTCACTTTATGTAATAGCATGTTTGGAATAACACTCATTAATCTTTTTAAAGTCAACATTTTTGCATGTATTGTATAGTACAGTATAGGTGATCTGTCAAATGTAACAGATATTTTTGGATACACAACCAGTTTTGAAATGGTACTGCTTTCTTGTTCCGTTTTGATCATTTGGAAACAATTGTATATGTTTGTTTACAAAAAAACACATCGCTAACCATAGACTCAACCAACCTAAATGTTAAGCTTTATGTTGATTTTTGATGGCTCATGTGACCAATTTGCTTTAATACAGCAATGATCTGATTTATGCAAATACTTAGCGGTTTCAAACAAAGTGGTTCCAAGTTCCAGACAAAGGCTAAATATTGTAAGGCCTATGTGATATTGTAGTTCTATAGTCGGTTGCTATATATAAGCACATTGTGTAAGTCAACTCCTCTTGGCATCACCCCTCAGTCAGACAAAGCACCAGCTCAGCACATTTCTCTGCCCAATAAACCATTAAAAGCTTCAAACCACTGAGAGTGAACGAGCAGTTTGTGCCACAGACAGAAAATCACATCACAAATCCAGAAAGCAGACATATTTCCATGGTTTAAAAATATAAGTCATCCAAAGATTTTGTCATTTGTTTGCAGCAACTTGCCATGTGTTGACAATTCTTACTTTTATTTTGACCTTATGGATCCGTTTGATTTGTAAACAAACTATTTATTTGTGAACCGGTTGACTGAGTCGAACCAATCTGATGGTGGGAAACTATAAATAAACAACTTAAATGTTGTTCTGTTTAACAACAAAAATTGGGCTTCAGACTGAAGAAGTCATGTGGTTTTTGATGCATTTGGACTTCGACAAATATTGTCAGTGTAGTCGCCATCTAAATACACAAAAGCCTTAGGCACGTCAGTATTTTCATCCCAATACATGTTTTAAGTTCAGTTATATATACAATCTAGAGTAGTGTGTCATTAGAATTTTGAAAAATCCAGTAAGAATTTTGTATGCACAAGATTTGTGACAACAGCCAGTGCTCCACAAAAACAACAAAATCTAAAGAGAGAAAAAACTTTAACAGACTAAATCCAGTACACCTGTGTTACAAACTGACATTTCCACTGGATTATTACAAACAATGGCACAATAATGTGTATAGTCATTTTTTTTTGACTGACATAGTCTGTATGTTCTAATGACGAACTATTGCAATTGGTGTGAATACTTACTTAAAACATTAAACTAATGAAAGTAATACCATGTCCACCTGTAAATATACATAGACATATGTTTCTTTAAAAAAATCATAATTTGTTTTAATCGTCTATTTGCTCTGTATTTAAAATGTCAGAAATGTGAATAAGATATGCATGTTTAAAATGTTGACTTTGTATTATTATTCTTAAGCCTAGACTTAAACCTAGACTGACTTAAAAATAGCTTGAGTGCCTGGAACAGAGAGACTTTGTGAGAAGACAGACCACCGTCTGCATTTGTTATCAAAGCCCCCCCAGACCATTCGTATTCTGCATGTCCAGCTGGAAATTTGTGCTGCTTCCAAAAGTTCTCTCAGGAAATGACATTTCCTACGTACTTTTCACGGGCAGGGGGAGCGACTACAGGACACAGAGAGAAAAAGAGAGATTGAGAGAGAGAGAGGGGTGTCTCTAACCAGGAACAGAGCAAGCACTGTTTCATATTACACACACCGAAAGAAAGAGAGAGAAAATCCCAGCCGCTTTTGCTTTACTTGACTTTTAGTTGGGTTTATGGAGCCTCCGAGTCAACAGAATGAACCTCTCCAGTGTTGTGATAGTTCTCCTGACTAGGGCTCTTATTGGAGGTAAGCATGCCTGTTTTAATGTAGACTTTTAATATATGCAAACAGGAAAAACTGTATAGGGGAGGGGGGTGAATGAGGTAATGTTGGGACAGAAAGTTTTCAGACAGTGATGTAAAAGTTTGGGATCTAGCTGCAAAAATGATCTCTATACCCTTATCTTCCATGCAAAATAAAGACAAAAATGTTTATTCATCTAACTTAAGTAAAAAAAAAAGGCAAGAGCAAAGTTTGCAGTTGAGCAAAGGAATAAACCCAATATTGTTGTATCGGCTATTTACCGCTTCATTGTCTCCTCGACTATTGTAAGTCGATTTGGATAAAAGCGTCTGCTAAATGTCTAAATGTAAATGTAAATGTAAATGAATAAAGTTTTCGAATGTCAGGCTTGGGACACCCCCAGTACAATGGCATCAGATTTGATTCTGCATTATTATTTCCGACACTTTGTTCAAATGTTTGGTCTCTTCTGATGTGGTCTATGCATTGAAAGCAGAGCCCACCGACCCCCTAAGGGACTCTGGTAATTTGGACAAACACAAACACGACAAAACCTTTCAACAGCTGGATACAATCTTCCTGTCGTGTTCTCTTCTCTATGCTGTGGTTCGAGAAGGCAGACAAATGCTTCCCACCTGTAGTTTCTGTTTGCCGGGGCATATTGTGGCCAGATGCCTTCAGATATTTTACACTCTTAAGGGGTCATGGTTTAGGCCAGAATAGAAGAACATCTACGACAGCGCTCCAAAGAAAACCGTGTTTTCTTTGTACTTGGAAAAACAATACTTTATGTTCCAGGGCTGATCATTGGAAACAGATTGTAGTAAATTTAGGGTTTTAATAAATGCAGTTTTGTGTTACATTGTTTGACCTTACCCTATTAGAGATAGTTTATTATTTAAATAAATGAATTTAAATCAAATAAGATTATATGTCATATGGATCCCTATCAATTATATCTGTATATATTTCTACACCAGACGAAGAAAAAAATAAACCATTCACTTTTCCCCCTAAAATCCATGTTTTTCAGAACTAACTGCTGCTTTAAATGTGACCGTCACCCCGGGGCCCGTAAGCATGTGTATGGCAGGAGAGAACATCACGCTGTCCTGTTTAGTATCTCAAAAGAAGAGAAGCAGCAGTATGCTTGTCCTCCGCTGGCTCTACCTGCCCACCCCTGAAGACGAACATCTCGTGGTCCGGATGGGCATGAAGAAAGCCAAGTATTACGGCAACTATAGCAAACACTTTCCCCAGACCAAATTTCTTCTTTGGGAGGAGATGGATGGACAGATCTACCGTCTGATGATCTTAAATGTGACCACGGAGGATGGAGGCAACTACACCTGCAGAGTGCAGGAAATACGGAAGCACAGAAATAAATGGAGGGCATCTGCCAATGGAACAGGGAGCATGGAATTACGAGGTAACCGTGATGATTTTTATCATTTTAAAAATGTTGTAGAAATGAACAATTCAACCGGAAAGTTAAGGGAATAGGTCACCAAAAATAAAAATTCTATTATATCATTTACAATATTTATGATGTAAACGTGATACGTTTTGTCATACAAGGAAAAGTCAATGAGGACAATATGGTTTGATTGCCAACTTTTTTTAAAATATCTTCTTTTGTAAAAAAAGGGCCAACAGGTTTGGAATAAATGATAAACGATTATCACTTTAAGAAGTAATACTGTTTTTCATCGAACACGGCAGTACATTTTAGTCATAAATACAGAGCATTATAAGTTAAATATTATGTTTAGGGCCTCTTCTCTTTTTCTAGTAAACAGTGTGGTTGAATATGATGGGTTGAAAGAATAATGTCTTGCCACGGTCAGGGCTAACCACACAACAGCTGTTTCCTTTAGCTCACTAATCCTTCGGTTCACCCAACACAGGGTCAATTTCAATCCATTGTTAGATATTTCTAAACCTTTTTCACTCAAGGGATGGTCTGTCCTTTCAGAACATCACTAAAGAGTCACTTTTAGATTGAGTCGTTAACACCACTTTACTCGACCGCTTACAGCCCAAACCAAAATGTTCTGTTAAACTGAAAAGAATCGATGTGAAAATGCAATTTCAAACCGTAGCCTTTTTCATCCCGCTAGCTTTGAGTCTCAGTTCCTTCACATATACATCATTTCTACTATAAATGCGTTGTGTTCTAAAATGAACAGATTGTGAGGTTGTTAACAAGAGCAAATGGACATGCCAGGGAAAGAACAAGCAACTTGGCAAGGCCACCAAGCATTTACTCTGGCTGAACTATAAGCTTCCCTGCGGTGTTCGGACAGCCAGAGTCCCAACTGTCTCTACATCCATTGGATTATTCATTGGTCTGAAAACGGCGACATTCTGATGCTCTCAAAAATAAAGAGAACAAAGAAGTGTTTGTTACGTCCCCTCAAAGTAGCAGAGTTTAGAGTTCCAAAAATGTATTATTATGCTGATTTTGACTGTGAATAGTCATTATCTTTTTATAAACACATTACTAATAAATAAGATTAAGACTGGTCTTATATTTGATGAAAGTTAATATTGTATGTAAGAAATGTCTCTAAATAGATCTGTATACAAAAAATACTGGAGATATACTGTGTAAATATCTTGTTAAATACGAAGTTAACATTGCTGCTTGGGGTAGAAACCACCGTCATCACAGTTTGCCCAACAGTAAGACACAAACTAAGTAACACAAACTAAACCAACAAGAAGCAATAAGGAAACAGAGGTTGCAGGTCGACCCAGACTGGGAAACAAGTCTTGTGAAATGCACAACAAAACAATGTCGACGAGCTGAAATAAACGGTGCAAATCAAGACCACAGAGAAGGGTTAACCACTTCAACCATCTCTACAACCAGGAGGTCAGCCAGCCAATGACTTCACTTTTATCCAAAACAAGAGCAGCACTCAAACGTACTGTACACGAATCCGTTCTCAAACTCCACCCGCTCGCTTTTGCCGTAAGATTTATTGTGCACTTAGTTCTCCAGCGTTATTGCACAATGCTTCTGCAGACCTACTGCAGATCTGAAAATGTGCTGATGTTTTCAGTTTAGGGCTTTTATAGAACGTCTTTAACTTCAAACAGAAAATGTAGATCAGATGTGTAACTCTATACCTGCCGTGGAGCGAGTCACGGCCTTACGCTCCTCTGGTTGGCATTTAAAGCAGGATTGAGGACATGTGAACAAAGACCACGACTATATTGAAGAAAAGGGAGAAGGGTAGATTAATTAAACCACGCTTTTCATGTTCATTTAGAATAATATTTTATATATTTGTTGATTTTAATGTGCTCTTTAATTTTAATCATTTATTATATATTCTTTTTTGTAAATGCATTTAGTAATACTATACATAAACTTATGTTAACATATATGAGTTCAGATTTTAAATGTAGTCATAAAAAATTTAAAATTATTCAGGAATGCTTTAGAAGTCTATTAGTTCATATAAACATATGCATGTATAACTCTTTACAAATGTAACCGTAAGGTGATATCAAAATTATTTTTATTTTTGGCCTAAGCAACAGCAAACAATTTTCCCTGACCCATATAAAAAAATCTATTGAAAAAGAACTGAAGAACTTTATACACAGATAATAATAATAAAATACAATACTTTTTGCAAAATCTTCATCAATATAAAAAATCTGTAAATGTATTAAATGGACTATAGTTATTGAGGCTCTTATAAGATTTTGAATATTTCAAAATATAGAATATCTATTTTATTCTAGTGTAGAACAGAAATAAAAAATACATTAAACATATTTTGCAATGTAAAGCTCTCCTGTGCTAATATCTCTACATGGATATTTCTGTGAAGTAGATTTATGAAACCCTTATTTGTCAGGATCAAGATAAAGTATTTCAGAGGAACTTCCTCTAACATTAAATGTCCTTACATTTATTGAAGCCTCATCAAGCACAACCCTGCTTTACATCCGCAGAGAATACAATAATGACCAGCTTAAACCTCCAGCCATATGTATGATAAGTTAAAATAAAATGTTATTTAATTTTACTGTCTCTTTTTGTTTTAGTGCATCATTCACCAAGCACAAGAAAAACTGATGTCATATGGCGTTTGTTTGAAGGTATGTTACCTGAGAATGGATTTTAATTTAAGTTTACACATGGTTCATTGCAGTCTGGGATATTATCCTTGATAAAGGCCTGTGTTTGGGTTCTGGACTGAATCACAGATCAGCATGTCGGACAGCTTTTGGCGAGCATGTTACATCTCCTCCTTAAAACCAAATTCGACAATTGTAAACCATCAGTATAATACAAATGTTCTCACAGTGTTTACCTTACACGTATATCTCTGCTGGACTAAAGGTTTTACTGGAATAAAAATATCTCCGCTTACTTCAGAATTTCCACATTATATTTGAAAAGAGCTGAAAGTATGGCACTCCTAGTATGCTATTAGTCACAATGACATGACCTGAATTCGTTTTCTACATTGTGTGTTACATTCGGTCGTAATGTTCCCTTCTCTCAGATTTATATCTGTGTGCTGTGCTCATCTGTTCCATCGGACTCATTAGTATGCTTGTATTTGCCATGACGATCACATGTCAGCATCTTCAGCGGAAACGAAGACAACAAGGTGAAGAGTTTTTATCATACAGCTAAAAAAAAGATTTTGGTGAGTTTTTTTGTAAATTTAACAAAATGTTTGTTTGTTTTGGATGCATATTTGCTCCTCCGTTCAGCCAGTTATTACCTAGTAAAGTGTCCAGAAAATAGGTACATCTTTTTTGTATTCTATTATTTAACACTGTTAGATGTAATGTACGCGATCAAACATTTGTACCTTTGTTTGACTCATCCAGCTCTGGAGAGACCGTAATCAGTGTGTCCAGTTCATCTCCTGCAATGCACAGAAAAGAGAAAAGACACAAACCAGAGTTCAGAGACATCCCTTCACTACACTATACAACTACACTTGTATCAGCACCGCAGATACCCGCTAAAGGTAATCAAGGCCTTTCTGACATAAATATGGATTGGGATATTCGTAAATAACTGTTTTTATTTATAAATATTATGTTTGGATGGTTTGTTTTCTAGCACCTGTGCCAAGAAAGCCACGCAGAATGAAACTTTTAAAGCAACAAACAACGAAGACTCACACGGTATGACTCCGTTATACTCATTTTGCATAAAAACATTATTTGGTTTCTTGCTTAAACACATTCGAAGGATTAAATGATGTTGATATGGTTTTGTAATTGCCCTAATCGTATATCTTGTTTAAATAATGAATTTTGTTTCTTGTTTTATAATCGGTTTATTTACACTTTTATAATATTTGCATTTTACAATGCATTTTCCTTACCTTCTCAATTGAATTTCCTTGGGCTGGAAACACGCGAGAGGGAAATAATGCGGCTTTCTCACAAAGCTTTATGTTTGCCAATGTTATTGCTATACCTTCTTCCATTTATGGGGGTTATAATTTTATTTACTATTATTGCTTTCTAAAGCATGATTATTTATTTAGCATGCTTGATTCTTATTAGATTAGTTTCCAGGGAAATCATTGCAGAAATGCAGAAAAGCAGTTAAAATATGAGAGAATACATTTTATGATCCAGCCTTGTGTTGTGAAATCCGGTTGTAATCGGGTTGGTCGAACTGAACGTCGGCTCTGATTAAAAGCTCAAGGACACTTCCAGAGTTGTCTTAGTGGGGAACCTAAGGACATTAAACCCTGTACTCAAAGTCTTCTGAGGACATAGAGTCTGATGGCTTTGTGTCATGAAAAGACAGAAATTTGGGTCCACCAGAGACTTATGGGAGACACAGTCTAGGAACAATCCTAAAATTACACCTATAATTTCATGTTGTTTGGAAGCCACATTCCCAGTGAAAACCAAACTTCTTTTCCAGACCACATACTGTAGACAAATATTTATAAAACGCCCTGTTCTCTTCTCGTTCTTAAGTCAAGGATGGCAGACGACAGCCTGACCTATGCAGAACTCGAGCTTGTTAAGCCAAAGCCGGAGGCGAAAACAGAGTCCACCGGATGCCCACAGCTCGAGCCCAACACAGACTGTGCGGGAACAGTATATGCTCAAATTCTCTTTGTAGAGAAGCAAGTGTAAATAGGTTTTTTTAAGAGGTTCATACCAAAATTATTTATGAGATTTTAAATATTTTGTACCTATTCTGGTATTTTACGTGTACTAGTTTTACTAGTATCAAATGTGTTTGAACAACACCATGTTTGTGCTCGACTTATCTATATCTGGGGACATGTGTAGCTATGAATTTGCCACCGCTCTTGTTTTTTAGCAAACACTGTTGGATTTAACCAAACATGCATAATGTTTTATGCCATTTTGTATTAAAGTTGTATTTCGTTGTGTTGAAATAAAAACGATATGAGCAAAGAAAACAGAGTGTTGGATTAAAACAAGCAGTCAAAACCTAAAAGATAAGTTCCACCACTATCACAAGAATGAACGTGAAGAATGGAACTCTTCTTATGGCGTCACAAATGTCAGTAGATGAACTGATGAGGCTCCGGGGTGGAGCTTTTGTTAGGTGATGGTCAGCCTGAGCGCATGAGCAATAGTTGGAGCAACTGTTAACATTGAGATTAGATTAGATTGAGATTAGATTCAACTTTATTGTCACAGCACAGGTAAGGGAAAAGATAAGAAATTGCAGTAAGCATCTAACCAGAAGTGCAATACGCAGTGAGTACAGAATATACAGGTCTACAATTTGAATAACAACTATACAGAATAGATACGTTTTATGGACACAGATTTAATATAAAATTAGTATGATATGCAGATAGGTGTACTATGAACATACCATACAGGTAGATAATGTAAAAGTGCATGTACACTATAGGCAGATCAAATTTAAATTATTAGATTAGGTTTAATATCAGGTTTAACCATTGGTCTGAAATATGCAATATAATTGTGATTTTCACCAGAAATTTTGAAATATCTGCCTTTCACCAGATTAACAGTGCTATGTTGTGCTATAATGTTAACAGATACCCCAGAGGTGTTGCGAACATAACATGCGTGCGTGTATTACTGCCCTCAATGATCTTTGACTTAATGCATTGAATTAAAAATGTATAATAACATTTACACTCTACACTGTAGCAGATGCATGACATCAAGATTTTAAATTCAAAGTATATATTGAAAGCCCACAGTCTTATCTACTTGCGCTGAGGTCCAAAATCTTCAGTTCTTGAGTTTAAAGTCTCCCTCTTCATTTCTCCCACACACGGCTAAAAGTCAGTGACTGTCATGAACCCTTTAATGGTTACATTTATTAAAATCATACTAATTGTAATCATGCTTAATAATTAGCTTTACAGTGCATTATAATTGGGTTAGGCTACAAGATGGTTCTGCCTAGGTGCTATAATTTATTTGATTTAATTATTCAGAGAAGCCCAAATGGTTTGACATTTAATATCATAAACTCACTGATGCCTTCAAATTGAGATGGCTATTGTCTTCTGAGAAGGTCATTTGCTTCTCTCTGTGAGATATATGGTGATTATTTTCCAGTCTATTAAGCGTCTCTACTTAGCACAATTAGCCGTGTGCACAAAGGTTAAAGAGAGGAACTCCCCCCTCTTCATTGTGGTCATGGTGCATGTTAATGAAGCAGATGCAGAAGGGCCTTCACACCGCGTCAGGAGCCACGGAGAGGAGAGAAACGGCTTCTCTTGCGGCCCCCGGCTCTGGATCATTCACACACATTCAATTAAACATAAACACGCAGCTACCCTCTCCATCAAACTCTCTGTGTGTGCATCTAAACTCACGACGACCTTCTGCTGTCCTGCTTTGTTTTTACTCCACAGGATCTTCTCTGAGAGAGGCCTCTGTGCTCTTGTGTGTGGAGCTTTGTGCAAATGCCGTCAGTAGAAAAGAACAAAGAACGCGCGGTTTTCTTGAGGGAGAAAACTCCACATCACAAACTAGAGACACTGTATGTTTGCGCAGGCTGAGATTCGTCAAAACAGAATACATTCATCTGCTCTCAATTCTTTAAGGTTTTGAACATCACAAAGTTAAAGCAGATGACCGAACAGAACAATCACACATTTTGCCACAACGTGCATGCTTTGTTTTCGTAAATGGTGTTATCGATGATGAAAAATGATTTGGTAAATTGTTTTTGGCAAACTGAAAACTTAAATTTAGATTTTAATAATTTTTAAATGAAGATTATTTTTAGTCACCATGATAAACCCTTGAACAACCTTTAAGACTAAAATAAAGTATTATACTCTATTATCTGTATCATACTTACCTTTGAGTTCTTAAATCTTTTGTTCTGATGAACACTTTTTGGAAGAACGCTCGAAACCAAACAGTTCTTGGACCCCATTGACTATCTTTGTAGGAAAAATTACTTTTTTGCTCCGGTGGAATTTGAAATGAGATACCTTGAAGAATGTAGGATAGCGAAAAGTTCCTGGGTACTTTCAATACCATTGTCCCTTTCTGCTATGCAAACAACTGTTTGGTTACAAGCATTTGTCTTAATATTTTCGCTGTGTTCAACAGAAGAAATGTATACAGGTTAAGAACAACTAGAGAGTGAAAAACTCACAACTCACAAATCACAGAATTTCATTTTGGGTGCACTACTACTTTAATATTCATATGGTTACGGTTTATTTACACAGGTCATCATTTACTCACTCATAATTTAACTTTGACCAATTCTTTTTTATTCTGCAAAACACAAAGGAAGATATTTTGAAGAGTATTGTTAACTAAAAACATTCTACAGATACAAGTCAGAGGTTTTCTGCAACAAACATTCTTCAAACTACCTTCTTTAGAAGAATTTCATATACGTTTGAAATACAGACAGGACAAGTAAACTATGACAATATTTTCGGGGGAGAACTATTACTTTAATATTATTGTTCGA
This sequence comes from Triplophysa yarkandensis, assembly GCA_033220385.1. Lineage (NCBI taxonomy): Eukaryota > Metazoa > Chordata > Actinopteri > Cypriniformes > Nemacheilidae > Triplophysa > Triplophysa yarkandensis. The sequence goes on from CM065665.1 coordinate 1,374,951, forward strand.
TTTGCTTTTAGCAACAAATTAATAAAAAGTTTTACAATACAGTATACTGTATATAGGTTTAGTCATTTAGATCATCTTTTAAGTCTAGCATTTGTTTTTCAGCCAACCTGATTTTTATGTGTGAACTAATCTTCCTGCATTGAACATGACACAATGCATAGACAAACATTTCTTTATATTCTGTGAACACACATATTTTACACTGACATCTTACCCTACACACCAGAGCACAGTGGAGATATAACCTTATAGCACGGTTGATCTCAGATTCCCATCCTCGTTTTCTTTATGGCCCGGCCCCCACCGCTGGATTATTCATGCTGCTTAATGACAGCTATTAGAAACATGCAGCCTCCAAAGGTTGGAGGGGAGCAACAATTAGCCCTCTTCTCCAGAGAGCCAAGTGAAGCGTGGCCTGCTGGGACTCCCAGTAATCACTGCTCTTATCTGCACTTTTCCCCTGCTGTCTGCATGTTTGAGAGGAGCAGACTGAGCCTCATTCATGTGCCGAAAATCCCCTCAGTACGCAGTCAAGTTACACAACACATCTGGACAGCAGAAGCTTGGACAATCATTGTTTTCTTTTGTTTTGTTTTGCCGTGTGTCAGTGCTTGTAGAGACAGCGAAAAATACTGCATTTATAACTTAATAATATATCAAAATATTTGTCATTATATTTTCTAGTAACAGTCTTATTATAGTTTTACAGTCAGAATATATCATAAATGTGTACACAGCCTATTATCGAAAATAAAAACATTTTCAAGTTCATTGGGCAATTTTGTTAAAGAAAAGCCATGTGGAGTCAAGCTTGCAGTGACCCATAGTAATGTGGATTCTGTGGATTTAACTTTCGCAGTAGTCATGACCCCAACCACTGGATCCTGCCAGTGGAACGCATGCGAAAACGGGTAATTCACACCGAGCTTGTTTTTCTGTAGCATAAACACACACGCTGATGATTCATCAAGGATGTTTGGCTATCATTAATAGTTCTGCTTGCAAACAGATGCGTCTTTCAAGGTCAAAACTAAATGATGCTATTAAAATCATAAAAATCATTAGTAAACTGGCATGTTTAACAGATGTGACACGATGCTTGTAATGTCTCAAATTAAATCCGATTAAATATACATAAGAGGGTTTAACAAATACCCAAGATTTGAAATAGGGCTGTCAGGACGTTTGTGGTTATTAAGGCCAAAGAATTTGCTGTGATTATATAACATGTAACAAAAAGGCCATCAGTTAAATTAACTTAAAACAACTTAAATTGTTTTAAAGCCTACAAATCAGATTTAAAAGTGAAGCGTAAGGATCCTCGGGAGATAGTTTGTAACTATAGTTTTCTAAAAGGAGGGTTCACCTTAAAAGGAAAATTATGTCGGATGTCGGTAACCGAACAGCAACGGATTCTATTGCATGGACAAAAACAATGCAAGTGAATAGGTGCCATTTACCAACATTCTTCAAAATATCTTCTTAGAGTTGATGTGCTCATGCTAGAATGATATTCAATAGGATTTAGGACTGTGACTGACGATGATAAAAAAAGTCCTCTAACCATGTTTTCCACAGGAAACCAAACAAACAATTCTTCATTCCAGCCCTTTCCTTCAGTGCAAAACAATAAGAAACTATAAAATTTTTTAAATGTATATAAAACTACTCTAATTTAACAACCAGACCACATGTTTTTGTGATATTATACAATACTGGCACACAGAGTCAAAACAGCATGTCACCCTGTACACTGTGATTTAGTAGCATTCATTCCCGATTTCTCCTGATCGTGGAATGTGCAAGTATTCAAAACGCAGAGCTTCCCTCCCTGATGGCAATCCAGGGCACACTGCCAATGGAAACTCCTTCTGTAATTGGTTGGGGAGGGTTGATTCAGCCCTTTAGATTTAAAGTTTTCCCTTGTGTTAAAGATAAATGTTTTTCAAACTAGAAATAGTACCACAGTACGATTAAATAGTTTTATTCATATCTTATTAAACAATATAAGGTTTAACCAATAAAATATGCTCGATTATCTTTAAAAAAAATAGTGCGCAAATAGTGTTGCTTTGCAACATTTTCTAAACAGTCTTATGTTTCCAGCATAACACAACTAGTAAAGCAGATCCCCGCTGCTTTACAAGTTACATGTAACTATCCAGTGTTTTTTTTAAACAAACATATATATAAAATACAGTCAAATGGTTTCAATAACTCCTGCATACCAGTATTAAAAAAATAAACATTACAGTCGGAGAGAAATAGAGCTGCTATACTACGAAAACGATCCACCGGGCTCCTATTATTATTTTTTGACGGCATCGTCTTTCATTTCTCAAATAAGCAGGGTTGTGTTTCCGGCCCTGACCAGGGAGCCTCACCCAGTCCAAGACGAATGCGTCACTCCTATAATTCAGCATACCCAGAGCGACTCTCCTGTAGTCAGCAGTCCTGCTGGAAGTGGTGAGCGTGAAGTGCACACGTAGGCAGCACTTAAGCCGGACTCTGTGTTTGCTTGTCTGAAACGCAGACTAACAGATGGGCCATCGACTGTCTGCTCTAGTTCTCGCACGACCAGCCGTGCACCCTGCCCCAGGCATCACCAACCAGCAGTGTTCCTTGCGTTCTGAAATTATAAATGTGGACAGACAAATTAAAATGACTTGTTTGATAATCATGAAAAGGCATCATCAAATCATACCAGCACATAAAACTTGTTTGACGTACAACCTCTTTAGAACAGATTCATTAAATGATTCATCAAACCAGTTTAATGTGATAATCTGTTGGTTAATACCTGGATATGCCCAAGGCAGTGATGGCAGGGTTATTTTTGCCATGTCGCCGTGAGGCGGACTGACTGCGGTTCAACTCTCGACAAAGCACCAGGTGTCTTTCCCACTTCCGTGGACTGTCGTCTATATAAAACAAAACGAAGAGTGAGACATGAGACGGATTATTTCTGGTCAGCACGTTGCTAAATTGAGAGAAATACATCTAATATAAAGCCTTCGCGGTTACAACGAGTTCCCACAATTTAATTTGAACGCATTGATACTTACACGCGCTGACGCTGTGCTGTAACCAACACACACCAAATTGGATTTGGTTATTATTGCTTTCTAAATTGCATGCCTGCATCAGCAAAATTGCTCATCAGTGTTTACTGGCTGTATGTTTAATAACTTTGCCCTGTAATTCCTCGAAGCCAGCCCTAATGTGTCGCAAGAAACACTGCATCATTATGCACTTTTCTCCGGAACGCTCAAACCCAAACCTTTAGCTGTGTGCCCGAAGAAGGGACGCAAACCAATATCCACATACAGCATGTTTGAAAGACGTCTAGCATTCGTTCTGGCTATTTCATTTCACGCATTACTTGTATATTAGAAAATAACGACTCGCAAATCACAACGTTTTCCAATATTCAGAGAAAGTCTTTGCTATTAAGGAAGCTCGTGGTTATATAGCCATAGGCAACGGATCGGGAACAAACGCATATTTGCGACTTGAGGTGAAGTGTATTAGCGTTACCTGCTACTTCAGGAGCTGATGACAAAATGTGCCCTTGAGACATTGAGCACTTCTCATGTCCAGGTAATTGTTCTCTAGTATATTCAGTCTTCCATATCTGCAACACAACCACACAGCTAATGAAAAAAAGCGGAGAAAAAAATCCAATGCAATAGAAGCCATATTCATAAATCAAATCTGCCGGCCACTGATGTCGCAGGTCTGGGCTCCAATTGAAGCCTAATTTAAGAAGCGTTTTGATTTAATAACTGCTCTTACCTCATCTAAAATGAGCACATGTAACTATTAATGCTTCTGAGGGACTCCTGAGCCAAGCCTTTGAGCCCCATTTCAATATCCCAGTTACCATATTTTAATATTTTGCAGCTATATTACCTGACTATTAAGCGGGAAACGCTACAGTCAAGATTTATTGCTTAAACACAAAGGTGTAGTCTTCAGAGAAGACTTCTCATTTTAACACTCTCATTATAAAGTTCACTATGCCCATCAGCTCAGTCAGAGACTAGAAGAGCCCGTTCTGAAGTTCGGTGCATACCCGGACGATGCCATCTGCACATCCGGTAATGATCACATTGCGGGGGTCCCATTCGTGTTTTTGTGTGAAGCAACAGCACAAGATGGTCGCTTCAGGCCTGCAGGAAGCGTCAATGGCGGCCAGAAGCTGCCCCTTCATGGTCCACAAGTACAAATGGGTGCCTGCACACGAAGCGATTTCACCCTAAAAGAGAAAGAAAGAGCAGTTGCTGGTTAAATGACCTTGGACAAAAATGTAAAGAACTCTATACACTATAGATGTTTGGGCAATTGTGGCTTGGTGGTTCGAGTCTTGGACTCGTGATCCGAAGGTTGCTGGTTCGAGATTCGGAACCAGAGGGAATACCACGACTGAAGTGAGTCCCTTGAGCAAGGCACCATCCCCCCACTGCTCCCCGGGCGCCAGAGCTTGGCTGCCCACTGCTCCGGGTGTGTGTTCACAGTGTGTGTGTGTGTGTGTGTGTGTGTGTGTGTGTGTGTGTGTGTTCACTTACTGGATGGGTTAAATGCAGAGCACAACACCATACTTGGCAATACATCACGTCACTTCACTTCACTTCACTTGTGCCATGACCTTCACTTTAGATGGGTTAAGGGCATAGGTTGGATGATTAAATTAGCATGATGCAGAATTGCAAAAGATGGATATACAATAATAAATTATGCTGTGTGCAGAAGTGCACTGGATTAAGAATAGTGCACCATCTGATGCAGTGCTCTGCGCTCTGCATCAGGGCAGCTCCCATACTATATTGTGACACAGTTGGTCAAGATGTTTTTTGGCAGACACTATAGATGGATTTAAGGGATTGTTCACCTCAAAAAAATGTTTTCGTTTTTTTTCACTCTCATGACAATTGAAACCTATATGACTTTATTTTCTTAGTGGGGCACACAAAAAACATTATTTTGAAGAGTGCTGGTAAGCAAACAACATTAGCTTCCAGTTAATTCAATTTATGCACACAAACCAGTGATATTTTTAAAAATATCTTCTTTTATGTTGTGGGAGTTAACTTTATGTTAAATAAATTTTTACACTGTTAGAATTTGCTGAATTTGGCTGAACAGCCGTTGGGTGGCTGCAAATGCACTAGAATGCTTCTAGTAAATGAAGAAAGCTAGACCCAATTCAGGGGAAAGACTTTATTGAAGATGCTTGTGTAGCATAGTCGTCCTCTGGGACTTGACCCATCTAAACCCAAGGTACTGTCTTTGTGATCAGACTTTATACCTGGTACAAATGGCCTATAGACAAAAGGCAATATCATCAGGACCACCTACGGAAGAACTTATAATAGACATGATTGAGGACCATCAATTGATTGAATCACACCTTTTAACAGATATATGTTAATGACAGGTGAGGCAAGCATAAAATGATAAGCCATTTGGGTTACACCCTTACCTATCTATATGATAATTACAGGTGGGCACAGGTACAATGCAATGTACGACTTTGATTACATGTGAGAGAATGACCCATGCTCAGAATTCGTGCTCTGTATTTAACCCATCCGAAGTGCACACACACAGCAGTGAACACACACACCAACTGTGAATACACACCCGGAGCAGTGGTCAGCCATTTATGCTGCGACGCCCAGGAGCAGTTGGGGGTTCAGTGCCTTGCTTAAGCAACCTAGGGTTAGGAGTCAAACTAAAGTAATACTAAAGTAGATTTAATGTTAGCAGCAAGTTTGTCTCAAGTAGGAACTTTAAGTATTACAACTGGTCTGAAGGGAAGGAAATGCACACCCTTCCTTCACACATCAGGCCAAGGGGAGTTTCAAGAACCACCCACAGACGTGCTCTAAACAAACCATCACCCAGTCAGATCTAAGCACCACAATTTATTAAAAAGACTGCGAGATGGATGGAGAGAGGCTCGGGGACTAAAATGCAGTCTGACCTCTGTGTACGCTTTGTTGATACTCACTGTCAGGTCATTAATAGCCAGGGCAGACACGCCAGAGGAATGTTCTGGTAACTGTGTGATGTAGCTGAGGTCTTCTAGGTCCCAGAGGATGCAGGTCTGGTCCAGAGAGCCGCTAATGATTACGCTGTGAGCTTCTGATACTTCTAGACATGTCACTGTATCTGTGTGTCCGTATAAAGTCTGGGAGAAAGAACAGGATTTTTTTTTTGTGAGAAATGACACTGACCGCCCATATTTTGCACAGTGTACCGTATTAGAGCAATGTTTTATGGCATCTAAGCATGAATTTGTATTTTTTTCCGGCTTTTTATTTCTGACCTGTCTGAGTCTCATGTGTTTCAGTTTGTCTTTACTGATGGAGACGTCCCACACACACACAACAGTGCTCTTCCCGGCTGTGATGATGGTGCTGCTGTTGGGACAGGCAGCGCACACAGTCTCCCCCCAATCCGACAGGCTTTCACAGATGCCAAAGCTCTAAAACAGAGAATAAAGCAATCAAGCCACCAACTTTAACAGCCAATCAGAATTTGAGACATGTCAAATCTCTAAAGTCATCAAAATGTAGGTCAAAGTTAGATTTATGGAAACATAAATAAATCTAGGAGTATGAAAACAAACCTTTTCGGCTGCGTAGTTCCCAAAAGAGCAGGTCTGGTCGTATGAGCCCCAGCAGAAATATGTGTTCCACTGTGGAGGGATGAGAAGTTTGTTTTTTTCCACAACCAACACGTCCTTCTCTTTACATACGATCTGACCCACAGGCCCCAGCATGAGTTCTATAGAGACAAACAGAGAACAACTGAAAAAAATTTTATTGAAGTTTTATATTGAATTGAATAATATGCAACATTGCTGAATATTTATGTAAGTCGATAATGTAGTTAATTAGCTTTCATCATATTTTAACTACACATGTATTGTTACACAATCAAGGTTAAAGAATTAACATTTTAATGTTATCGCAATATCCTTGGAAATTTAAAACATAAAAATTCAATACGTCTTTTGTATTTGATCTTTCTGGCTAATTACATAAAAAAGGCAGGGAGGCTGACAAAAACACTTTTTTGTAAGAGTTTAAGATACCGGTGTTAATTTTTTTACAATAACAACATGTGTGTGGTGTTATTATGAAAGCAATAACTTTATGATATCACAATTCTTAACCAAAGTTAAGAAGACACAACACATTCCTATATAATACTAATTTTCAACTTAAATGTTTTTGGCCATGTTATATTTTATATATTGTTTCACATTAATGCAGTATTATATAGGACTGCTCAATTTTGATTTTTCAATTCAAATAAATTATGTATATATAATAAAAAAGAAATGCAAAACTGTCTGCACAGAAAATTCGTTCTAACAATTTTTTTATAATTTAAAATTAAATATAAATAAAAAATTGATTACAATTAATTGCAGAGCCCCAGTATTTTATTGCTATAATGCATACAAGAAAACTATATTTCTGAATATAGCATGCCATTCTCATTGTCATATTCAAGAACAAAAGTACTAACAAGTGTTGCACTTCTTTAATATAATATTTAAATTTCACAAAGTGCAAAATATGTTAGATTCCGTATAAAGTCTGTACGCAGGAATTTCACACATGTCCGTATAATCTAAACACCATACAGCGGGACATGGTCCGTCCATCCCACAAGCAGACAATAGAGCAGTTACAGAAATAGTAATGCAGCCTGTGAGATAACTGCGAATGTCTCTCACGATGCCCTTTAAATCTTTTTTGTTGGACTTACCGATTTGAATGATAAAGTAACCTGTGATGTGAGAACGAGATATTGAATGAGGAACAATAGAGTGGTGAGAGAGATTCGTCTAATTTTCCAGAGATCCTTTTGGGATATTCGGATTATTAAATAAGCCTCAGAGGCCGTGTCATCAAGAGTGGCCTAACAAATAGCAAGAGCTCAACGAAGCCGAACCCAGCCATGAGTGAGAAAATTAGCCTGTGAAAAGTCTAGCCAGCATCTTCTGCCTCACGGCTCGTATTGCTCCCTGTGGACATGGCCCCATCTTGTAAAAAATAATTGAGGAATGGAATAAAATAACAAGGTGACTACGAAAATAATTAAATAAGGGCGGTCTGTAACACAGCTTTGTGTATGTTCTGGATTTGTCACTTAGTTCTGAACAGAGTTTTACCTTTAATGGGCTGAGCCAAAGACTTGAGCTTGTCCAGTTTAAAGAAAAATGGGGTGATCTGACTGGAAAGAGATGTCTCCTTTGCCACCGAGCTTTTGTGAGGCATGCGGCTCGGATGAGGTTTGGTGAAAAGCTAGAAATACAAAATTCATCTTTAGTCTTGCATTTTAAATATCACTGTCACTTTTTTATACTCAATTCTGTACCTGCTTTGGCATTTGACCAAAGTTATTAATGTAGCCAAGGATGGTGCTTTTCATCACAGGATCCTTCATGCTTTCTGTGTTGTATTTATCAGGGTGAAAGTACGGGTGAAATATGTTAACAGACTCTATGGCGGCCGGACCCTGCTGTCTGTATCCGAATATCAGATCAATCCAAAGATGCAGACGTGCACTCACGTAATCGCTCTCGAGAGCCTAGGAAGAAAACGTAGAAGATCAGCACATCTGCATGGGGAGTAACACAGTATCACTGATGTCGTAACTTTTATTTCTGTGGGCAGATATTCTGGCTTTACACTTGTGAAAGAGATTGCACAATAATACCTTAAAAAAGATATGAGGGAAAACTTTATGATTACACCTCAAACGATCAGATCTAAAAAAATTACATTTCCAAAGTTACCGAGTTACTTTATCCTAATTTTTTTCAAATAAGCAATTCAGAAAATTGTAAAACGTCCAAACATGAACCGTTTCGAACAAAAAAGCAACACTTAGAGCTGGCATGATTATTGCTGTAATTCTAAGTCACAAGCTCTAAATTGTGGAAGATCCCTATATTAGCCTTCATTTGCATATGAAGGAAAGCAAGCGGACAGAATAGCTCATTTTCTGCCATCTGGAAATGATACAAATATTGCTCTGTAGATTGGGAACTGATAAAGCCTGGTCCTTATATGCCTGTGGGCGGAAAAGCAAGAAACACAAGCATTCATTCCAATAACCAGCAGGCTTCAGTAATGGAGTTATCGGAGAGTGCAGATATTGTACTTGTGCTGAATTGGCCCTGTTATCTCGTAATTACAATGGTGTTAAACAGAGCAATGGGGCTTTCTTGATGAACTCAACAAGTGCTTATTATCTCAAGAAACACCAAAAATAAAGCAGTACGAAATATTATTGTTGTTCAGCTGCCGCCCCAATACTGATATTATTTTCAAGAAACTTGCTGTGTTCTGTGATGGCCCTAACCCTTGTTGTCCATATCGTTTATAATCTCAGATGTGGACTTATATTTTATATAATTATATCATAATATTGGTCTTAAGGGGCACTTACCTCCCTGTGCATCCTGATAAATTCTTGCGGGTCTCCTTTGGCCCAGGCTGGCAACACCACATCGTCTAAAGTCGTCCCATCTTGCATGCAACCTGCATCATCAACAAATATTTTATAGGCTTATAAAACTGGATAAACATGGAAAGATAATTATAGTTTTGTACTGATAAAATAATATAAGTAAAAAAGAAACACAATTTCAGCTTTTATCTTACCAAAGTCAAAGCTGTTGGAGTTGACTAGGAAGTCTGGGAGGTAGAAAAACTCTGGAATGAGCTCTCTGACATCACACATGTTGTCCTTAGATGCAGATTCCCACTCTTTCTGAATGCTGTGGAACATCCGCTCTGGAACATCAAACGTTCCGCCCTGCAACACAGGTTTAATTCAGAAAAATTGGAGCATTAATGTCTGGATCACTGAGCATTATTTTAAAGCAAAGCGGCACAATGGAAAGGGATACATAAATTCATTTCAGAGAAAGGAAACCACAAAATGTAACTGAAAAAGTCATGATAGCATGTGTTTGTTTACTCCCGACAACCGAGAACTCGGCAAGGCTAAAACGGCCCCATGTGTGTATACGAATCATATTCACGAGAAACAATTGCTTAGATTTGAGACGTTTTCAAGAAATTGATTCAGGCTTTTTATTCTTCAAGGGAATTTCTATATCCTGATGAAAATCTCTGGAGAAGTTATGTAATTTGCAGTAAAAGAATATGCCCTCATTGAATGAAAGTAATATACTGTTAGTGGCACAAATCTTATTATGAATATTACTGTACTGTGGAGCTATGCGCAAGTGAAGCAAATATCATTGCAAAGCGTTATCCTAATGTCTGTATTACGTTATATCGCCTATCAAATATGCACAGCATTTTATTTTAATCAATTGGTTCCTCGTCCATAAATGTGATATTCTTTTAAAACAAAATGTGGTTTTGCATACAATTGACGCAGAAGAATTTATTTGCATACATATTAAAACCGTACCCTAATCCGGTTTTCTAAAGCAAAAAACGCATACACAAAGCCAAACAAGGCCAAAACAATTATGCTTATTTCATCAGGTAAGCTTATTTGGAAAATTAAAATTTTATAAAAGACGTTCTGTCACAACAATGTGTGTTGTGCTTCATTCGATAAAAAAGAGAAAGAGGCAAATTGTTACTATCACTGAATGTCCTTTCATGTAAACAGCAGTATCGGAAACATTTACCTGGAGACAGAGGAAGGTTTGCGAGAAAGGCTCCATCCTCACCAGGTATGATGCTACTATAATGGCTGAGGAATAGTGTGTGCAGTAATGACACTGTGCAGACAGATCACCTGCAACATTCACAGGACAAATAAAACCAGATGTCACCATATTTATTTGAACATTTAAGTCTGTTATTGCTTGTTCCAAAGAACAACCCTGACTCAGCTGCACTTCATTCATTTAACCAGATTTGTTCATTTAGGGTTTATTAAGAAATAACAAACGTGTGAAACACACTCACGTGGACCTCTAGGACTGGAGATTAACCATTTGAGAAAACTATATCAATCGTATAAAATACAGTAGTGGAGTTATATTTAGTGTCAGAGTGATGTTTCACCTTCATTATTTTCCACCTCTAGGTATCTCTGAATGAATTTCTCTTTTCTTTTCTCCGTCTGAGCTCCCATCGGTTTGGATAGATCTCTGAATGTCGCAGGAGATGACAGATCTAAAGTCTAACAAGCATTGAATAAAATCACAAACAAAAAACAACTCAAGCCTATTAAAAAGTCCCTTAATTGAAAAGTTGTTGCATGAAACAGATTTTATTACCTCGGATTTATAATCTGCAATGATCCAGGGAAAAACAGGATATTGCATCAAATCGTTGTATGTCCGTCCAGCAAGTGTGTTCAGATGCATGAGGTATTCAAAGTTAGTTATTTCTCCCCTCTGGGAAAAGTAGAACATATTCAAAACACAATTAAAAAAAAAAACAAACATACTATACTAAATATTGTAAAATATATTATTCAAAAGTAAATATATTTTATTATGCAGTACAAAACATTTTTGGTTTATTTTTTATCAAAATTAGTCAAATTTAATTACTGGTTGGAAAAAAATTGAATAAAAGCAAACCTACTACAGTACCTGCCATTTAATAAGGACATTCTTCTCTACTCCAGCTATTTTTCTGTAGGAACACACCGAAACATGTGAAAAAAGAAAAATACAGCCAGTGTTTTCATTTAATCTGCATTTCTTGATGTATTGTGATCATTCCAGTCATAAGGATTAACAAGTCACTAAGAAAACTGTAATATATATCATGGTTATCACATAAAAATAATTTAGAATTTTCCTTTGTAGATGTCGAACTTTTACTGTTGAATTGCTTAAAAGTAAATAGGAACTTGTTTTCTTTGCAGTATTTGATCTTTGTCCTTATCAGCATTTCCAGTACTCGAAAATACAGGAGCATTCTGTTTCTCCAGTTTTATTTTAGCAAATAAACGCAAATAGAAAAATGTTTTTGCTAGGAATTGGTTAAAATATTATCATTAAAACCAATTAAATATTTTTAACCAAATTTTGACAATGGCATGAACTTCTCAAATGCAGGATATATGACATAAGGGTTATGCTAAGCACAACATTTCTTTGTGAATTAAGGGTGGCTATATTTCTATGAGTTTCATGTCCAAGGAGTAAATAGTGCCATCTACAGGTTTCTAACTATAAATCAGGAGCTGGTTGCATAAACACCCCATGTCTCAAAACTGGGTACAAAACTTTAACAAATCAGCTGATCTCATGAACTGTGAAATATGTATACAAAAGATAAAAGAAGAAACAGTTTATCCCAATTTTTAGAAAGTGGATTTCTAGTGCATTTTATCGATCTTAAAAACATGATAAAGCCAAACCTCTTCTGTGGATCTAGAGCAGTTTACAGTGTATTGGTTTACACGGCAAAGACGAATGCACTAACCTTTGAAAACCTATGATCTAAGATTTTGTATAAATGGCCAAAAGAGTTTAAAAAAAAACATGGACAACTCACTTGTAAGAAGTACATGCAACCGGCCTTTGTATTTCGCCGAAATATAACATCACAACATTATTTGCCACGAAAATGACAAGATAAAAGTGTTTCTTACTACAGGTAACATGCGAAATCACAGCTGATTTGACACATGATCGGATTCATAAAATAACACAAACTTGCAAAAGTATAAACTATTTCCTTATGAAACAAAGTTACATTTTCGCAGCGGTGGAGTATAATGATTAACATCTGGGCTGATGTCCTATAAACCACCTTCTTGAGGTGTAATGCGAGATAGTACACAAACATAAGCACTGCTGGATTTCTTTCTTCTCTTTCTTTTGTGTGTGGGCTTCAGTCACAGGACAATAAACTCTTGGCACCCGTGTAAGCGGTTGCTTAGTTACGAAGTAAAACAGGACAAAGCTTCTTCGGGACTACATATCCTACCCTGTCTCTTGTATAGAGCTTCTTTAAAAACTGTGAGTAAGAGAAACTTATTTAAGTATTCTTTCACTTAAAAGGAATGTAATAAATACTGGGTAACAAAAGCGGTCTGGAGTTAACTGACGATTTTTACAAACTCTTGCACAATCCTTTCACTCCAAACCATTCTGAAGCTGCACCTCTTAAGTAAAGAGATCAATGCAGTTTCAGATAAACAATGGAAGTGAACTAAAGTGTAAAGACACCAATATTGAGTTGCTTATTTAAGAGTACTATTTAAATTATCTTTTTAATATTAAAAACAGTGTTGAAACCAAAACATATTTCCTGTGTGTGTGAGCACACTTAGCCAATACACCTGGATTAACATCCTAAAGAGATAGTTTACCAAAAATAAATAATTCTGTCATCTGTTACTAAATTGTGAGTAAACATTTATTGCTCTGGTGATCACAGAAAAATATAAATTTAGAAGAATGATTGTAACAGTAACAGTTCTTGACTAAAATTGCAGAAAAAAGGTTATAATTTTTGTTCTGTTGAGTGCAGAATGAGATACTTTGAAGAATGTAGGACATTTTCAAAGGTTCTTATGATTACCATTTTAAGTCTTGAACCAACATTGGTAGGTATTGGGGTCCAAGAACTGCACGTTTGGTTGACATTCATCTTTCTCTGTGTTAAACCACACAAAGAAATTTATACAAATTTGGAAAAACCTGAGTCTAATGCATGACACAATTTTCCTTTTTTGGGTGAACTATCCCTTTAACAGACCCAAAGAAATTCCTTAAAGAGAATTTTGCATTCCCTTTATCTTAACTTTACATTGCTAACAAATACAATTACAAAATCTTTGTAGATCATAACCCATAATATAAATAAAGTTCGAAATATATTTTATATGTAGTATCTATTTTAACTCATTATTTTCTGATAATAACTAATTGAAAATCTATTATATAAAACTCTCCAACTACTACTCTAAAACCCTTTGCTCCACTAAACAATTGACTGAAAGATTTCCAAACACCGACACATCAACAATACCATATTTTCTCATTTACAATTCCTGATATTTAATCATGTAGCTCTGACATCTATTATATTCCATATGTCACAAAAACCACCTTCCAATTTTCTCTGGATTTGGAGGTGTTCAGAATCAGTGAATCACGAACAACATGAAGATCGATCATCTCGATGGTCAGCTCGGTGTAATTGCGCCTCTCGGATGCATCGGATTCAAAAACAAAAGGTCTAATAGAAACAGGACGCACCATATTAGCCCATCTACCAATGTGATTAATGAGTCGCCAAAGGCCTTACAATTCAGCCACTCCTCCTTTTTAATGGGGAGATATGAGGAGAGCAGGTTTAAATCTCTTCTCAGTGTCATTTATCAAAGTACTGATTTGACTCTCCTCACACAGTCTGCTAGCGCCACCCTGTATCAATCAGCTGGAACGTCAACAGCTTTGCCTTTCTACATTCGCGATTTGCTGTTTCCACTATTAGCATTAATTAGAGACTAGCATTATCTTAAAAGATCCCTTTAGGGTAAGCCAAGTGAGTGCGTCGGGTGTACACATTACACCTTTTTGATTCCCAAAACACCTCCACGGCCCTTGCATACAGCCTCGGGCTGTACACGATTCCTCCATCCCAATGCGAACAACTGAACTGTCTCATCATTAAGTTAAACATGTTTAAAGCTACAAGGTCCTCCTGAGATAATAATTACACGATTCGGGTTAAGACTCAATCAGATTGATGCTTCAGAAACACTTAACCATTATTCTGTGTGTGTGTGTGTGTGTGTGTGTGTGTGTGTGTGTGTGTGTGTGTGTGTGTGTGTGTGTGTGTGTGTGTGTGTGTGTGTGTGTGTGTGTGTGTGCGTGTGCATGCTTGTATCTGTGTGTGTGCGCAGATCCATGGCTAAAGGAAAGAAAAACAGCGGAGCCAAAGGAAAAAAAATCACATTAAAAATGGCCAAAAACGCACTGCGAGTAACTCCGGACGGCAAACTGCGACTCGATCTCAGCAATGTTGGCATTTCCACATTTCCTAAATGCCTCCTCAAAATACGGAACATCCAGGAACTTGACCTTAGCCGGAACATGCTGAAAACAATCCCAGAATTCATCGGACAGTTCACAGGTCTGCTCTGGTTAGACCTTCATAGCAACCGTATCGAGCAGCTGCCCGAAAGCATCGGACGCCTGGCGTCTCTGGTCTACCTGAACCTCTGTAACAACAATCTGGACTCTGCTGGTTTAACTTCTGAAATAGGAGGTTTGATGAGCATCCAGGTTCTGAATTTGGGTATGAATCGTCTGACCACTCTCCCGCCCACTATTGTTGGTCTGACTAACCTGACGGAGCTGGGTGTTTTCGATAACATGCTCACAGAGGTACCCGAATGCATCCACGTGCTGCCTAACTTGAGGAAGATAAATGCCAAACGAAACCCTGTGACTCACACTCTTGTAGACGGAAAGGACTTTGAGTCTCTACGGATGATGGGAGATGTTTATTTGGTCAGAGAGAGAGATTTGTGTCAACCTTGTCTGAAAAGGTGTAAGGAGGAAAGGCAAAGACTGAGCAAGAATAAGACATTTGATCACAAGTCAGAAAGGAAGAGTCATTTTTCAGGGCTGATCACGCCAAACTCAGTAGCGCGGGGTAATCAAGAAATATGGCGGCAACAGATGTTCATCTCACCTTAAAGATCTTAAAACAGACAATCCAGACCTGCTGGAGACACCAGTAAAGGCTCTTTTACTGTGTGTTTATTTTTGAATTTCCGATTGTATTTTTATAAGAGAAATACAAATATATCTGCCCCTATTCAGTAATTTTTTGTACTTCGGATCACAAAATAATATTCTTATTTTAAAAACAGCCAATCAAATGGGGACAGGAAAATGCAATACATTTGAGATCTGAGACTATGAAATATTTCTTAACTTGAACATTATTCATTTTACAGTGACTAAGTTAATATAAATTAATATAACATCTAAACTTTTAAAGGAATAGTTTATCAATATATTGTCATCATTGCAGTACAAACTACAGAACACAAAAAAAAGATATTTTGAAGATTGTTGGTAACAAAAATCTGTTGGTCCCTATTGACTTTGGTAAGAACTCAAAAAGTGAATGGAGAACAAAGATTTTTAGAAACATTTTCCAAATAAACTTTCTAGGTTTTTTTGCATAATATGTAACATCAAGAGGATAAGTATATTATGAACATTTTAATTTTGGGGTTAACTATCCCTTTGATACAACAACAAAGTTCTATAATATAATATAAAGAAAATATAATTGTTTATTGTAAAATAATTTGATATATCATATGTTGGCTTTGATGCTGACATAACATAATATTAAATAAAAAAAGACAACACTGATTTGAAGTCCATTACATGATAAGGGCTAAATATAGAGGGAACTGAAATGGTAGGGAGTGGAAAAACTGCAATTGTAACTAAAAAATTAAATAACCAATAGAAAAACTGCTTATTGCACCCTTGCAGACAATTAACAACTATAAAATCATGAGGTGTTTCAGCTGCTTATGACTTCGAAAAGTTACTGAGGCCGTTTTAATTGGTAGAAAGTGCTGAAGATGCAGCTGTTGTATTTTCAGTATAATGGCTTGATATTGTTCAGGGGAATGAGAGTCTTCCTGTCAATACCAAACCACACACAGATAAGAATGGCTTTTCTGGAAACTTTAATACCACACAACTCTGTCCATTTCAATATTACAGAAAGAGAGTCTCTTAAGCTGAAGTGGCAGCTGTCTGTGAGAGCTGTTGGATGTCGGTAATTTGCTCATAAGCGCATTGACACTCACCTCACATTAAATACAGTCTCTGGTCCTTTCGTCTTTAATGATGAGACCACAGAGCATAGCCTAAAAATCAAAATAAATCAATTTGATCTTTATCATCTCACATGCATAAACTTCATCAGCACATCAGGTAGTTTCAGTTCACCTTTTATAAGCATTGACATGGTCATTGTTGAAGAAAACGAGAAACACCGAAGCTCCGTTCTTCAAAAAAATCTCAAGAGCGTTGTCCTGAAATATTGTTAAACAACAGAACCAAAAATGCAAATTAACATGCACACAAATAATAAAAAAAATGCAAGTTATAAAGGAGTTTTTTTTCTTTTTAAGTTCACAAATAGCTTGTATTATTCTTACCTCAAGCAGGTAACGCATAAAATTTGCCTCTTTGATGTCATCATAAGACCAGCGTTTGCAGCTCGGGCTTGGGCTTTTCTCTTTATTCATCATGTTAAAAATAAAGGAGTCTCTCACACTACAATACAGAAAACATGATGTTTGAAATCCTTGTTCATTTTACAATGAGACATTTGCGTAATAAGTTGCATTAAAGGTTTATTTGATTTAAAAAATAAAAATGTCATCATTTATCCACCATCATCTTGCATAAAACCTTTATGACTATAGCTTCTGTAGAACACATTTTTTTTTAAATGTAATGTTTTTGTCACAGGGGCCAATGTAGTTTGGTTCCCAACATTCTTTAAAATATCTTCTATTGTGTTCCCCATTAAATAGAATGTTTTTAGCAACACGAAGCAATATAAGTTATGGCAGTGTAATACCTTTAAAATAAAAACAAAATATTAATTGTACTTCTGGTTTCAGACATTTGGAGCCCATTGTATACACAGCACACATACAAAAGATCTTCAATTGTTTAAAAAGACACAGCTTTACTTGGTTTGATGATGGAGTCTACAGCACACATCTCCTGCTGACGTCATTGTGAAGCCCTCACATATGTAGAGGTCAGCATTACCAAATAACAGAACCCCATCGGACACCACATGACCACTGACCACCACCACGCAGTGCTTTGCTTTCACCTGAGATACAGACAAAACAAAAGTATGTTATGTACAGTAGAGTACAGTATACACAAACCCTTGGAATAGCATTGAAAGCTTTTAAACAAAGTTGTAATTTGCCTATCATGCAGCCAAATTCACTGACATCAAGCCATGTTTCAACAGTTGCACAAATGGCACTGAAGCCCTCTGAATTGTGCCCTGGGGCAAACGTGTCAAAGGAACACCACCCTGGACTTGATTGATCACTGTTACCACTTTATTATCCAAACAACATGGTGGAAAAACAAAAAATAAAGGCGGATAAAGGAAAGTCGCTCAATGGACGTTGTGACCGCGGAACGGGGCCAATCCTCCGCAGGCGGCGCTCTCACTGAACCCCTCGATTATGCGTGGCTAATCGTATTGTCTCCCTTCATTTCACAGTGAGCAGCTGCACCTGGCCTCGGCCCTGAGTCACGGCGGCTTTGGGCTCCGGGGAAGCGCGTCCAAGAAACATATGGGGTCCAGCCGCACAGCCAGCCGCTCCACAATTAATACAAATCAAATCATAGCCTCCTCTCCATACGAGCTTTGCCTCACCAGCACAGAGAGAAGGCCCCGCTGTTTATTACCAGAATTAATCAATGACACAACCACAATAGCAACACGCTAATTGATTAAGGCCTTGTTTAAATATATGGTCCACCTGGTGGGCTTTAAACAGATCAGGCCTGACCTGAGACTGTCCATTTCTTTATGGTGTTGGGGATTTACAGCAGGGATGTGTTGAAGCTTGCTGGAGAATGTTCTCATAGATGCAAGTTTACGTCATAAACATGAGGTCCTACAATCTGATCCACCGTTTCAAGTGTAGGCCATGGGCGTGAATAAAACTAAAGGCAGCTGGACTTTTGGGACAGGTTTTTAGCCATATTGGCTTCATACACAGAAATACAGGACTGGGAAGACAATGACAAATTGCAATGTTGATTTCAAAATGTTAAAGACACCTTCAAGGGACAGTTCAAATGATCTTATCAGCTTTTTGATCTTTTCAGTTTAAACTTGTAGGACTTTCTTTTTACTTAAGAACACAAAAGAAGATATCTTGAAGAATGTGGTGAGTAGAGCAACGTTGCACCCTTTTGTCTCCCCCTAAATTGGCATGAAGAACCTAAAGGTTTTATCTTTCCTTGAGTAACTTAGTAAACTCGTTGTAGCCCTTTTTCACTTCAGTTAGCTCTGCTATTTAAGAAATGTTAAGTAATGCTATGTAAGTCGCTTTGGATAAAAGCACCTGCTAAATGCCTTTAAGTAAATGAGGACAGAATAAAAAATGTGGGGTGAATTTCTAACTTTTATGGTAGGTTCAATGACGTAGTATAAGAATTTTCGGCAGACTAATTTCTAAAAAAAATTATAATATAAAACATAAAATATTAAAACATATTTTTTTTAAACCGAGATTAATTGGCCATGTCATGTGGTTCAACTCAGTTATCTTAAGCATATTAATAAAATTATTTAATTTTTACATCTTCAGTTCTCCTTTTAATTTTTTTTTAGAAACAAAGTATAAGAAAAAGTCTTTAATATTTATGTTCTATATTATCATATTCTTAAACTAACAAATCCACTAATTCACAGTACCTTTCCTAAAATTGCAGTTGAATACTCTATCAGAGATTTATATTTCAGCCACAGATTTGATTAATCTATTTTTCATTTTTTTAAACTACAACTATTGCTTTCATTGCTGTCACCATTTGATAATATGTAATGAAATGTCAATGACCGAATTTCACTGAAAAACGTACAATGTAGAAACAGGGAGCCTGTGCTGTGTCTACTAGGGTACATCTCCTAGCAACATTAATAACCCAATACATACACCCAGTATCTGTGAAGTTATTTCTTGTCTGGAGCAATAATGAAAAGCTAAACCACAGACGATATTCTGCCTGTAAATTACAGCCATCACTTTGTCTCTGAATTAAAGAATGCAGACGTAAGGCCATGTACATTTCTATATTAATAAGTACGGAAAGGGCATTTCAGCTGACATGCAGCACAGCAGGACACACCATCTACTGAACGAATACAAGACAGCAGACATCCCCCCCTACTGTTCCTTATTAATACTTCTGTCAGACACTTCAAACCATGTTAACATGACGAGTCCTGTCAATCTTAACAAGCGCAGCTGCATTGAAGCATCTTTTAACATTAGACCTCAATAGATTAAATGAAATCAGAAGTATATTGGGGTCACTCGCACCTCTTCATTGGTCGCCAACTCCTGCAGTATAATCTGTGTGTCGGTGCACTGATCTGAGAAATCCTCGCTCACAAGAGAAGCATCGTTCAACACGGGAAAGAAGGTCAAACGCTCACAGTCCAAGCCAGTCTCCTCTTTGACCTCCTGACCCGCCTCACACAGTATCCTGGGCTCTAAAATAAACACAGACCTTAAAACAGAGAGACAGCTACAGCTGCATAATATAAAAGAATAATAGAAGTCACAATTAAGACCGACTCAATCTTAAATAGCACGGCTAATTGCAACCCAGCAGTCTAATGTAACTGCACAAATTTATGAATAATGCAATTTAGATGTCTAAGAAGTAGCCTTGAAGGTAGAGCACACGTATTGGTATTTTTTGGGAGGGAAACAAATCAGAATCTGCATTATTACTGTATGTATAACAAAGAATTACATATATATTGTAAAATACTATTGCTCAAAAGCCATTGAGTTAAAGGTTGATCATTATTTTAATAAATTGTAAATATGAATATGAAATATTGAATAGGATTTATGTTAAAAACTTATACGCTGTTTGTGTTATGCCACATTATGGGTCACATTAGCAAAGTTTTGTTTGATTTCTTTACAAATAAATGTAAGTCACAAAAATGCAAAGAGACGTAACACTGAACAAACAACACTTCTCTGCTTTTAGAGTAAAGGTGTATGCTTAAATGTTTAAAATTACATTTGAAGATGATAATACACTTCTCCAAACATTTATATAATATTATATAATTTATTTTTACAAATAAAATAGATGCCTTGTACCAGATAATAAATAACGGCCAATACGAGTTCATTAAAAGCTGGCTGATAAGAAGAGTTAATAGATAAAGTTCACATTTAGGTGTCTTCTACGAAGCCACCCTCTGCAACTATATAATTGCTACAATAACAATTCCTAATCATTACAAGGTTGGGTCTACTATTATTATAAAATGTAAAATATATATACATAATAATAATAAAAATAAATAGCATTTATAATATAATAAATACATATTAATATAAATAATCCTTTGTAACCTTGGAAAAAGTCGAGTATTTTTGTTTATTTGAATAAGAATGACTGAAAAGTACCTGAATTGGCCTCGTTTTCCTTTAATGCTTTTCTTTCTTCAATTATATTTTTCTGAATGAGGCCAAAAGTCATCGATGGAATCTATTTAAAAAAATAGTAATAATAAATAAATAATTACAATATTCATTTAATCCCTGTAATTTACTTTTCTCTGAATAAATATAATTATTCCTGGTTATATTATCAATAGTTCACCTTTTTAGATCTGCGTAGTTCTTTACGTCGGATTCGTGATCGTGTGCGATTGCGGCCCTCAGTGGTATTCTGCACCCATCCTCGCTTGAGAAATACACCAGGCCCGGGGCCAAAAAGACCTCTCTCTCTGAGCAGATCCTCCTCTATTCTCAGCCATTGACCAGCCAACTGTTCATTCTCACTGTGAATCATCTACACAGAAAACACAACAGTATGATAGATTAAAAAATATGAAAACATTTAAAGAGCTAGAAGAAAAGCAAACAATAATAATAGACCTGTGTGTGGCTCCTCAACATGCCATCAAATATGGTTTCACAAGTCTGCCAATGTGCTTCCATGTCGGCAAGAAACGCCTGTGAAACGAAACAAATGCAGACACATTATAAGGTGAATAACCGGACAGTAATATGCATGCAACCGATCTTCTGTAGCTATTAGGTTTGCACACAGTTACAATAACATTTTGCAAATTGCATTCATACGGGAAAAACAAGCTTGTGGCTATTTAACCATACAATAAAGCTGTCTCCAATAGTCCTCGGTGTGCTCTAATTAACTTAAAGTATAATATAAGCGCAGTGTGAGGTGACTGCTGGCCCTGCGCCATGCTCTGTGTCCTGCTGATTTATTGTACTGATAGGCATTAGCGCTTCAGGAAGCCTGTGTACTTCACTGCCGACCTGCTCATATCTAGATTTACTTAAAGGCTCATTAAAGCAATCATCTCAGTGGTGTCCTCTCAGAGTCAGCCAAACAGGCACACTCACAGCAGATCAGAGACTAGAGGTGAAGCGGAACACTTTCCAACACTGTTACCACTCAGACTCAGACTGAGAGCTAATGATTAAGACACCAGCCACAAGAAAATCACATTAGAAACATGCCTGACATAGCAACCTGTGAGAAAAGAATTCTGTGCACATGTTACCTAATGACCTATAGAGTACCAATAAATAGTTAAATAAATTCTTATATGTTCATTTTGTTCAATGTATTTATTATAAAGCATGTTTATTAGGGATGCAAGATGTCGCAATTATAAAATACTTCTTAAGGACTTCTAAAATAATTATAAGATTGTATAAATTCCGATTGTATAAATTCCAAAATCCCTATCGAAATGGTTTGCACTAAAGCATTTTTGTCATAAATTATATTTAAAAAAAATAAAAGTAAAAGTTGTGTAAAGTTTAAGGTTGAAACAAATTAACAGATATTGGAAAAGCAGAGTGATGCCTTTTCCCCCCAAATAATAAACAATATATGTTACAACAATAGTATATAGAACTTTTACTTGGGTATTAATCTTTTCAATATAATTTTTCATATTTTATGTGATCCTATTTTCAATAGAATTTAAGCAAACTTAACCCAAACATGAAAGACACTAAAACGGATACATTCTCTTTTAAATTTTGGAGCACAAAATGCAAATTACTCTATCAAGATTCAACAAAAAAACTTGAAATACACAGGTCAAACATAAAATCCTGTGTTTATCAATAAATAAAGATAATTTATTTTATTTTGATGGATGTGTCTAATTTATTCATCCCCAAACTATTCAAATCCCCCTATGTGACAGAACTGAACTAGATTTTAAGCGTGATGGTATTGCATATCTTCTTTACTATTTTATTTTTATTAATGACTAGACAAACCGTTTTCAATAAATATTAAAATATTCTTTTTATTTTGAATATTTCTTAAGTCTCGTTCCTTCAGCCAACACTTGCTGATTCTAGTATAACACAACTAAGAAACAAAAGGGTCCTACAAAAAATGCATTAAAAGAGCCAGTAAAAAAAAGAACTCAACTTACAAGTTATAAAACTATAAAATAAGGAAAATTGTGCATTTGTGTGTGCCAAATGGATGTGAGGATTAAGAAGTGTTACAAAGAAGTTCACAGGAGTAATTACGGCACAGTCTCGACAGATAAACACTGAATCATGGCCTAATCGCATTCCTTTATTTAGAGAATCATAAGTAATATATAGCATTAATTACTCTATTTTACCAGCTAACAGCAAACTTATTGGCCCTGTACAGGCACCACATTAAACAGCATCCCCTCTGCAATTAACATCACACTGATTTCCATTTTAATTACTTTCGGCAGAAAAAGACTACCTTTGATGATAACATAACATAATGTCTGCTTCATTTTAGGCTGTTGGTGAATGTGTAATAAACTTAACTTGATCATTAGCTATGTTAATTATCTTTCCATTATGAAGATATAATTAGTCCGTAGCATATATCTGAAGTGAATCCTGAGAACCGTCACCCGCACTTTGAGAAATGAAGGCCTGGTTGAATGAATGTTTGCATCTTGCAGTACATATTTGTAGTTTTCAAATTTCTTAAAACTATGCCACTCAATTTAAAGCAGCAGGTTTATAAGTAGGCCAATTCATCAAGACATTTGATAGGCTGTCACAAGCTGATCTGATACACAATATGAATGTTTTCATCAGATCAGGCTTGCCTATAATTACCGGCCCGTTTGCGAGGCAGCGACGGCGATAGGAGCAGTTGCGAAGAAACAGTAATTTCATGCCCTCGTGCCTGAGTAATATCTCTGAGCATCCTTTTCCAGATGGCAACGTCTTCCTTTGCGGCAGGAACTAATGATGTGGGCCGCGTTTCGGGGGGAAAAACAACAATAACAGCATCTTTAACCTTCAACAGCAAACGCGGTGCTCTAGTGAGTGTTCCCATGGAAAAAATTAAAAATATCAATTACATTGCCCATTGAGGTGTACTCAGCTGTAATAATACAAATTGATTTAGAGAAAGGATGGAGATGGTGCCACCGGGTAGGTGGCAGTTTCCTGTTGTGGTGACTTTGGGATAGTGTGAGTGCACCTGTGAAGGAATTTGCTAAACGACAGTCCGATCCCAACCCCAATATCACTGGTAGGCAGTGGTTGGGATGGAGGACTGAGAAGAAACAGCAGGAATATCTTGACATGCTCTTAAATGAAGTTTGGGTCCTTACCTCAAAACTGCCAGCAGCATCCTTCTCAAACCTCTTCTGAACAGAATGAAGAGCACTGCTGAGAAGTCCTGCCTTCTTCTGGTGACCATTATTTACCTTTTTGTTTTGAGAGTCTAAGAATAGAATGGGAAGCTGAATGAATAACTTAACAAGCCAAGCAGACCTTAAAGTTGATACACACATTAGCATTGACTGACCTATAAAGAGCTGCCAAACTCTCATTGCCGTCTCCTCCCACAGAGGGCTCACATCGCACATAGAAAGCTCACCCTGTTTCCCAGCAGTCTTAGCTGACAGGTCGATCTTATAGGCCTCCTCCAGAGTCCCTCTACTCTCCTCCAGGATTTTACTCCATGTGCTTTCCACAAGCATCATCAGCTCAGACTCCACTACAACATCACATCCATTTTCAACTTAACAATTGAACTCCCATGCAGGATAGATTTTTGACTAAAAAATGGAAGAAACTGACCCTCTGCTGAATCGGTCGCATTGGTCTGTGATGTCTCCGTACTGTTCTTGTTTGGAAAGAAATGCCTCCAGATTTTTCTTGAGGGTTTTTTATTAACTTGACATCCAAATCCATCAAGAAAGCTGAAAGACAGTGATCTTAAAGCATCAATCAAATGCAAATCAGTTTGTTACTGCTATATTGCATGAAAAAGGTAACACATTTTAAAAAAAAATAAGTAATAAATAATAAATTCTTAAGCTGTAAAATTTCATGGGCTGTTTTGTTTTACTCTGAAAAACTGTAGGGTTAGAAGGAAAATCAGGATTAAATAAATCACTGAATGCTGGATTATAGATTTTTTTATAGACCTGAATGTAGAAACTGAATGGTCCAAACGAGACAAGGGTCCAAATTATTTCACTTACGAATCATATGGTTACTTGAATAAATGTAAACTGAACTTAAATAAGAAAAAAACAAATTTCAGTGCAGTCATTTGTTTTACAAAAACTATTTTTTTAAATGAAACCCACCTGCCCGAACGGATGATCATGAGGCAGTGCAACAGACAGCTAAGGAAGTGGACATTAGAATTGTAGGTCACCATGACAACATCCCAGTGCTGGTGCAATGCGTGAAGGGTTTGAATGATGAGCTCTTGTTCACCCGGAGTTTGTCTGGGTCGGGACAGGAAATAGAGCAGGGCTCGGTTCAAGCTTTTATACAGAACACTCACCATCATCTCCCGGCGACCCTGACCTCTCTCTAGTGCCTGAGGTCAACACAAACACAGAAAAACTGTTCATATAGATGTGTTACAATGATACAATAGGAGTGAAATCCAAATATAAACTCACCACTGATATCTGTTCTGCTAAAAAGACCAGAAGGGTGTCTGGATCCACAACAAACATGCCAGTATAAAGTTTTTCCACAAGCTTTTTGCTGAAGAATGCCACATTCTCAATCAAAATAGTAGCCTTTTTGTCCTGCTTGGACTTGCATGGATCTGTAAGAGATGTAATTTATTAAGGACCATGCACTTATTGTAAAAGAATATAATTTTTTTTGCCCACCATTAAATTGTATTCAGATAGAAAAGATATGACACATAAAATAATTAACAAAACCTAAAAAAAAATGACTCAAGTCAAATATAGTACTTTATTTAATAAAATATGAGGCAAAGTACAGTTTCATAAACAAAACATGCTCTCTAACTAACCCACTACTGGCATACCATGTGTGGGAGAACGGTTGAATTAAGACCTTGTTTGTACATATTCACAAAGATAAACTGTGTCTGTTATATTTTACCATCTCTGGCCACATGTGTGGACTGACCATCCTCTTGTCCTGTCATGTGGATGATGTCCATAACAAACTCCAGCAGCTCAGTCTGAAAGCTCTGTCTCTGCTCTTGACAGACTCCATCTGGAGAAAACTGAACACAAAACATTCTAAATGTTCAAATAAATGCTGAGAAGTTCTTCATGCTGTGGTCTACAGCTTCTTTTTTGGCTAGGCTATATAAAGTGCTCATAACCCGAGCTGGCATCTGGTGCAGCTTAGTCAAAACTGAGCAAAGAGTGGCACCTTATGGAGAAAAGATACTACACAAACACCATCAGATGCAGCAAGTACTGGTTTTCCTATTTAAAGTTATTATATATACTATTTTGATTTTTTAAATGAAATTTTTATATAGTAACATAAAATGTTAATTAATTAATGGGAGTATTTATTAGTTTTTATTAATTTGTGAGTTTAAACCTCTAGCCCCAATTACAGTTAAAAAAGTAAGTTAATTCAATCTTAAAGAATTTTTATTTAGTATTTCCCTTTATATAGTATATTTTTTATATAGTTCATGTATTTTTGACCTTTTTCCCCATCAGAGTAACTGCTCACCTCTAGTAGCTGAATTAAAGGATGAA
Organism: Triplophysa yarkandensis; assembly: GCA_033220385.1. NCBI lineage: Eukaryota > Metazoa > Chordata > Actinopteri > Cypriniformes > Nemacheilidae > Triplophysa > Triplophysa yarkandensis. The sequence continues at coordinate 1,401,773 of CM065665.1, forward strand.
CACCATCTTTGGCAGAGATGTTAATAAGGCTGTCCATCAAAAGGATGCGGATGAAGTCACACACCTGCTTCCTGCCTGGGTGGGAGGGGCGGAGCAAGGGAGGCTCCTCCACATGACTAATCTCTTTGGTGCCCTGAACACCTGCAGAGCTCTGAGAAGATAAAATGCAGAATATCGCTTCTGTAAAATGTTATACCACACGCCTAAGGGGAGATCAAATTTCTCTTGGGTATATCTTTTAGGTAGAAGGGAAAATGTAAGGTGCACTCCTGAAAGGTTTCACCTCGATGGTTTCAAAGGGGAAAACAGCACTGGCCAGTGAGTTGAGGAAATCAGGGGAAGTCCAGAGGGGATCTTCAGGAAACAGACTGTGTAACAGGCAGAGGAACTGCATCACGCTACCTGGGTACTGGACCTCCCAGCCATCTGCACATCCTGTTACAGGCTTATAGAAAAATGCAATGACACATATTCTGATGAAAGTTGGTTTTATAGGTCTTGCATCAATGGATGTCATAACAGACAACTGACATGCTTATGCAATCTGTCTTTTACAATCGAATCACCAAATACATCTAATTCAATATTACATTCTTTAACATTCTCTAAGAAAAATCTACTTACTGTAAAAAAATAAAATAACTTTATTTTAGATAAGCACACAAACAGATTCTGTTAAAATCAAACAAATAAGCATTTGTGTAAATATACAATATAAATCTCTAAATTATTTTAGAATAAGAGCCCTGATTATTTTTAATTATTTTTCCCTGATGGATAAAAATGAAATGAATGGCACTTTCTTCTACTTGGTCTCATCTACAACATTTTTGAACACTAAGTGACACTATTCCTTTTGCAACCATTATGACATATTTACTGGATAATTATTAATCTTTGTGAATTTAAATAAGTTGATATTATTTACTTATACAGATCTATATACTAATTCACTCACTCATAAAACCTTTCAACTATGACCCTACTAAATAACTTACCCTAGTTATGATAACCTTGATAAGTTCTAATAGAACACAAGCTGCATCTGCACACAATTTAGAACCATCAGCACCATCACTGCAACTTTCAATTAAACTCTGAAGCATTACGTCAATATCTTCCTGCAATCGAAAAGACATATAGTATTACCAATACTGCATTTCAACCATGAAAGCTTAATTCTTTTAAAAGACAAACCAGAAGGTAATAATTAGGAACAAAAACGAATAAGGACAACATTGCCAGTACCTGTTTAACAGAAATCTGGAAGTCTGACTTTCCTAAAAGCAGTCCAGAGAGAGACCCGTAAATTTGTGGAAGGTGAATATGAGTGACAAGGAGCTTCTTAAGAACATCAAACCCTGGGCAGATACAGCTCAAACACTCGTATGACCAAGAGTGAGATCTTAAATTATCTACAAAAATAAAATTGTATAAGCAATCATGCAGTGAGTTTTAACTGTGTCCATTAATGCATTTTATCTGCATTTTAGATATACCTGTGACATTGGTAGGCATTTCCATGGTCCCCACTAAGGTTCCTGGTGACACACACTCTTTGAATTTTGCGAGTATGTTTGAATTAGAAAGGAAGCGAGTGAGCAGTGTGAGAACCAGCAGGGCTGTGCTGGTGTGGATGTGGCCTTGTAAGAAGAGAAGAAACCAATCAGAGCCCAGGGCGAAGAACATCTCTTCCTGGTTCCTGCCATTGAGAACGACAAATTAGAAGAATATATGCTTTTTTGTCATTGAGACCTTACAATGTTGCTTTGATCAACTTTACTTACTTGATAGACAGAAATGTGTTCGAGATGACTAAAGACGACAGCACAGAAAGCAACTGGTTTCTGATCCAAACGGATCTTCCAGGTGTCTGAATCCAGCCTAGTGTAAATTTTAAGAGCATGGAAGGAGTTAGCTTTGTTTCATCCTATGCCAAAATAAGCTTTGAGATAAAAACAAAGACTTGCGTTTATAGCTAATTTCTGGGATTGACGTATTAAATATCAGTACCTTTTGATTGATCATCAAAATCCAAATTGGAAAAAGTATCATTTTCATTTAAAGTGGGAGGCAAAAGACTATGAACTATGAAAAGTCCAAGCCTGAATAAAAACAAAGCAAACAAAATGCTATTAATAACAATAATGTGTTTTAAAGGGTCATATCACATATTTTATTATCTAAAGTAAACAAGAATAACCCTGAAAAATGTAGTCATCTCTATACTTATACATACCACTTTCACATCTCAGTTTTAACAACAGTTCTTTCTGTTGTTATGGAAGAAGTTTTAAACTTTTAATTTATTAAGCTCTGAAAGTTCCAGTGTTTTCACAGTACAATACACTATTTAAGTTTAAGTCTCTAAAAAACGGCTTTAAAAAGCTTTAAAAAATGTTAAGCTTTTATGACTTTTAGAATCTGTCAAATAAATAGTGACAAAAAAAATCTATTTCCATTTTTCTAAACATAACCGAACTTAACTTTTCCCCTTTTAGTAATTATTCATCCATAAATGAATATTCTGTCATAATATTTTCACCCGCTTGACATTTTAAACCTGTAAGACACATGCATACAAAATAATATATTTTTGAAAATGGTGGTAACTGGCACCCATTTATGTACATGGTTTTGTGTTCATTCAATACAAGGGAATAGGTTCCACTTATTTTTGATTACCAGTTTTTTAAACAACCTGTAGAAGACTTCCTATCTTCTACAGGTTTAAAATGAGAAGTGGGTAACTGGTGACAGAATTTTAATTTTTGGATGAACTATCACTTTAAATGTATGCCCCCTAACAAAATGTCCTTCATGCCTTTTGATGTCTGTGGTGTTGAAATGTTCCTCAAGAAGGGATCTGATGATGCTACAGATGATTAACACCGTCCTACGGGTCACGCTTGAGTCATGCAGAAGTATCAGAAGTTTGCCCATCACGTTGAGTCTGTGCATGACCTCAGCATTCTGTTGACTCCCACTGAAAACATATTTGTCATCAAAGTCAAATATCTAAAGTCAAGCTTTCTTCCTGTAATAAGGTTTATGCATGATTTAAAAAGAGGAACTGAACCACGAGTTTCACATCTCTTTACAAAACACCCTACAAACAACATTATAATGACTTAATACATTAATATATCTAACCTTGATGACTTCAGGAGATCCGAGAAATGATTCAGAACACGAAGATCAAGATTTTCTGGAGTGTTCTGCCACACCTAAAAAGAAAAGAAAACGATAAAATTGCTACGATAAGAGCAGATGCACTTAAAGTTGTCCCATTATGTAAGGAATAACAGACTATCACACCAATCTAAAACTGACCTCAAAGTCACAAAGGATGTCATGGAAAGCTTTGATATTTGGGATGCGAAAAGCATCACTGCCCAGCTCCATTGTGCCCACAATGGCCAGAATAAGTTGAAAAACTCTATTGCTGATCATTTGAGACTTCATCTTCAACAGGAAGGACAAGAGCTGACAACAAAATACAAATCAAACATTTAGCTTGGACACACTGCTAACTATACTTGAATGTATTGCAGTACCTTATAGCCATTGGTTCGTTTCATCTCCTGCTCCAACACTGGGTTTGTCTCCAAAACAGAGAGAAGGACTTTGACAGCAGCATACAAGGATTCATCGTCAGAGGCCATTGCCACCAAGCTCAGAATGGCTGCCGGACCACCAATATACTGAAAGCTATTAGCAGCACTGCATGACTTAAAAGTTCTTACTCCTGAAAATTAAAGTAATGTGAAAATATAGTTACATAAAACCTGTCAGTGTTGTGATATGGCGATGGTGTTAAAAAAAGATGGGTTTTACCAAAGCAACCAACCAGAGCTGCCCCGATTGTCCGAGCAGTTCCACTGAAGTTCTGACTGATGTTATGGGCGAGAAAGACAGGAGTACAGTTATCGCGTGATGTAATCCCAATCTGTGAAATTATAGTTTCATAAAAACACGTTAAAAAAAATGTACATCAAGAACTGAACAACTATATAAAAGGTAAATAAAACAAATGAACATTAAAAATATGGAAATAAATACATCTGATCTGAATTACAATTTTACCTCTTTAGCTATAAGGCGACAATCCACTTCATTGTATTGGTCTCTAATATCTGCAACTGTAGTGACAGTGTATACAGCTGGGTTTATGGCAAAGGAAATTCTCTCCGGGGAGACAATCCTTATTTGGGACATCACATCCTCCGTCTCCCCTTTGATAAAACAAGGAAAAAGGTTTTCTCAAAATTCTTTGATCAGCATTTTTATACAAGATAGTTGGAGGTAATATTTCACCTTGAACATTAAGCGCGAGGTAGGTTCCAATGTAGTTGGTGCCTTGTTCATAAATGGTCTTCACATGTTCAGAACTCAACACTTCCTCAAAAAAGTATGTAGGACCGACGCGCCAGACCAGAACAGCATATTGTTTCCATATTGATGGAGTGCCGATAATCCCCCACACATCAATTACTGCAGATGGATCCATTGAGACGCACTGACCAGGAAATGGCTGAATATATTTAATCTGCAAAGAGAGACACACAGGCATATATATTTTGATAATTCTTAAATTAGTCAGAATGACACGTTCACTATATTTTTGATAAAAAGGGTAATGCTTAAAGGGTAAGCACCCAAAAATAAAATTCTTCCAGTTATAAGTCAAACTTCAAGTTGTCTTAATTTAAATGTCTGAGACACAATTTACCACCATAGTAGATTAAATTATTGTATACTTTATCCTGTTCAGTTGAACACAAAAAAATATATTTAAAAAATTTGAGTTCTTCTGCACTTTTGAAGACCATTTGGATTTCATCGAAGTCAATGTTTCCACAGAGATCTCAGTTACAAAATTCTTTCCAAGTTTCTTTATTTGTGTTCAACAGAACAAAGACATTTATTACCAGTATTTAATACCAGAATTCAAATTTTTGGGTCAACATTCTCATTAAAAGGACCAACACATGATATTTTTTCACTTGTGAAATGTTATTATTTTGAAAGACATAAAAGTAAATAAATGCAGACAAATATTTCGGGGGGGGGGGGGGGGGGGGGCGTGAACTACTCCTTGAAAAAAATAAAACCTCCATGCACCAACCCTTGCTGTTCCAACTGCTGCTCCATTCAGATATACTGTGATCAAACAGCTCTTTTTGATTCCTTTGGCCATAACCATACAAAGATGGTTCCACTGACCAGATAGTAAGTGTTGGGAACATTTAAACCGCACTGAGGATGAGACTGTACTGGAAGACTGAAGTTCTGGTTCCATCATGTCTGTCCAACATAACATACAAACAAATGACAAACTTCATGATTAGCATAAAGAAGTCTAATCTGTAATTAAGTAATCTTAATTAAGTATAGGACTGTAAGTAGTGTATAATAAAGTAAAAAATACACCAATACATGCACAGATACAGAGTGCAGATTCCAATTTCGCTTTAAAAGGAACACTCCACTTTTTTTGGAGATAAGTTCATTCTCAATCTCCCCAAAGTAAAAAAGTTGAGTTTTACCATTTTGCAATCCATTCAGCCATCCTCTCGTTCTGGAGATATAACTTTTAGCATAGCTGTGCATAGATCATGGTATCCTTTTGACCAATAGCAGAGTATTTAAAAATGACTAATGTATTTCAATATTTGACCTATTTAAAACTTGACACTTCTATAGTTATACGTGTTATAAAACCAGAGGAAATGTAGAGCTGTGCTTTACCAGGCCAACAATTTCTGATGCAATGGTCAAGGAACGTCTCCGCAGTGACATAGATGAAGCAATTAGTTCCCAGGTAGGTAACTTCCACTTTCAGGGGCTGTGTAAATTTACTGCACCTGCTTCGATGCGATGTAATTGGTCTTAAAGGATTCAATGATCTAAGCTAAGATTTGCTGAAATTAACTTGTGGAATGAGCCTATTACCAAAAAAAAGTAGAGTGTTCCTTTTAATATAAAAATGACTTTACTTTACCAAGAAACTGATAAGCTTCCTCTTCTGTTGAGATCACCAAGCAGCCATCAACAGCAGATATGCTTACAGACAGGCAGCTAAACTGCTGCTCAGCACGAGACATGTGGCGTACAACAGTGAGCAGACGCACAGGATGAGAGTCACAGGCAGAGCTGAACCTACAGATCATGAACCAACAGGAGAATGACAGGCCAGCTGAAGGAGGAAAACCTCTGCAGTCTGTGGAGTGAACAAGACCTTTAGGTATAGCTAGATGTTTAAAGTCATGTCTCAGGGAGATTCATAAAAGAAACATTCCAATGTTAAATGTCTAATCCAAGTGGATCTTTGATTTGAAAGCAGTTTTTACTTTTACTGAAAGTATCTTACCAGTGCCCAAGCCTCCGGTAGAGATGAAGTCTGCACTTACACCCTTCACTGTAGCAAGAGATGGCAGAAACAGACACCTTTGAGACAGAACAATTCTCTGTTATTTATCAGAATAAATTAGACAGTTTTAAGGGACAGTTCCCCTAAAAGAACATGAATAGGTTAAAAAGCCCTACCCATAGCCACTGTCTGTCATGTCAAACTCAACAAAGGAAGGGGAAGCGGAGACTTTGTGTGGCCGAAAGCTCCGTGGTGAAGTGATGGAGACAAGGCTTATGATTCTGTGAAGAGGAACTACTGTTCTGCTGCCTGAAGATGTTTTTATAAGGCTAAAACTTCTTTTCATTGTCTTTTTAGAAGGTATATTTTCTACCTCTTCGGTGTCTTTGTTCTTATCTGTGTAATTGATAGCATAACATTACTACAACATATTTGATCAACATATTTGTCAAAAGGATTAAAATAATGACTATGAAACAGGAAGTAAGCCTGAAAGGATCTAAAAGTGGATGAATTTTACATGTACAAGAGGCCTCTTCACAGGAGACAGAAGTCTGATTTTCTCCACTACACATCATAGGTTCTCCAAGACACAGGAACAGTCTAAGAAAAATCCCATATTTGTTAAGGCACAAGAGGAAGTATATACAATTGACATATTTGAAGTTTAGCATGTAAACAATGAACAAATGCAAACCTGAGGTCCTTGTAATCCATGGACTGTGAGGAGAGTTTCTCAAGAATGCAAACTATAGGCAGGTAAAGTGATTTGGTATTGTCCATGAGGATGTGTTTGCAGTACGTCAGCAGTGTGGACAGCAGACCAAACTCACACATGATTTGTCTGTTTCTCTCTGACTTTACTAAAGTCTGCACATGATGAGCTATAGAAACCTGCAGCTCCTCTGATAACTATAATGGGGAAAAGCCATGCTGTAGTACATAAACAAACCAAATAAAGAATTTGATGTTTCTCATTTGTTGGCTAAATCTAACCAGGCTAAAAAAATATGCCGAAGGTTTTTAAAAGGTTTTCTTCATTTTTTTTAAATTGTTTAACAAAGAACAAATGAATTATACTTTTTTATAACTTTTCAGCAACATTGTAAGGAATTGCTAAATATTTTTTTAATGTTAAGAGAAACGTTAAAATATATTTGCTAAGGAACTATGTTACCTGGGATAAAAATAATTAAGAATTTAATTAAATTTTTTTTCATCATTCATCTTTGGCAGAATACCATAGATAAATATTAATAGATAAATAAAAAGTTGGTTACGAAACAGCAAGTAAATGGGTGGCAGTTTTCAACATTTTACAAAATATCTTATTTTGTGTTCTGCACCAGAAAAAAGTCTTACTGCTTTAAAATGGCAAGAGTTATTTTTTTTAACTTAAATGTATCCATACGAGTTGTTTTTTTTAACTTAAATGTATCTATATGTATCTTACTCACTTTAAATGTATTATCTATAGTAAGTTAAATGACATATGAGTCTTTACTCACATGAGGGTCACTAGGACAGTAAATACTAGGCAGGAGGGTCATGATGAGTTTAACAGCTCCAGGATGAAGAATTGGGATGTCACAATAAACCCTAAATTAAGAAAGTTCTGTTATACATACATATTTCACATTTAGACTACAGAATAGTGATTTTAACTGGCCTGTACATTTTCGAAATGTATTATCCAATATTATGCAGCTAGTAAAATTTCTAGTTAGGTCGATTAACCACTTTTATAAAAAATTTGGTTTATTAGCACATACTTTAATATGCAGAATACACCGAAGATGTTACAATAAGTACAGGACTATCGTAAGAAATAAAACAAAAACATAAAATTAACACAATGAGAGTACCTACCTTCCGGACTCTGTTGAAACTGACACACTGGTTTGTCTATCATACTCATTGGAAAGTGCCGCTGCCCTCTGACCCAACACAGTGATATGACTCTCAACCATCTCATTATTATCCTGCAACCTTGGACATGGATCTGTAACCAGTCTTACACCTGTAGCAAACTGCTCCAGGAATCCCAGTAGCTTAACACAGTCTCCTAAAGGTGGCGGCAGCTGTGGCTCCTGCCTCTCCACCGTTTCCACAAACTGTTGGAAACTTCTGCAGAGTGAGTTGTCACGGTTCGTTTCTACATGATCCTCTTTCTGAAAACATCCTAACTGCAGCAGAGCCTCACCCAGTTTTTCACAGAGGCCGGTGGTGTGAAAGAAGTGGCTGTTAACCGGATGCACGTGTACGGCCAAGGCGATGGTGTGTAAGGTGAGGAGGAGCAAATCTATGAGGCTTTGGCGACTAAGCGAAGCCCATACTCCCATGGGTTGTTCCAACAGGGCTCCCTCCATGTCGACAACAATAGAGAGGAGGCCGTTGAAACCACCTGCAGAGCGGAAGGCATTCCAAGTGTTTGGGTTATCCAGAACTTTCATAATAGACTGTAAGAAAGCAAAATGCATAGGAAAAGAGTATTATTACAAGCACACTAAATCCTAAAAAACATTGGGGTCCAAATGCTAGTTATCCTTAAAGAGAATTAAAAATAGCATTTTCCATTTTCTCTCTTCTTACTAAAGAATTAAGCCATATCTGTTCCCTTCAGATATTTTGTGTCACAACAAAAAGGAGGTTTTTTTTTCCAGAGTCAAGCACAAAATACATTAGCCCTTATTCAATACAGCATGCTAATACATCAAACAGCTAATGTGTCATAAAATGAATCCCAAATCTAATTAGCACCAATAGAAGTAATCAGAATGGCTTTGACACATTTCCCAGAGTGGTAGGGCCCAATCCAATTGCCAGCAGCCGTAACCCAGTTACACTCTGATGGTCTGCAGGTTAGTATTCCTGCGCTTGAATCTAAAAAATGGATATGTACAGTAACTGAATAACGTAATTATGCATAATTGGATTTCTCTCACATTTTCTGATCTGATATTGCTCATAATTTTCTCTGTGTCGCACTGTGCGGCTACAGGCTTAATCAAATGAAGCTTGAGTTAACAGCTAAGTGTATATTAGCAAATCAATCTGAATTTGCCCGTAATGCAATCAGGCTCCCAAAAGCTGACGTAATAAATTCACTGGCTCATTATGCTTTAAACAGGTTATAATATGTTAGAATTAGAAAAGCAAGCTGAATTTACAGACAGGTATAGCCTCCTGAACACTGAGGTACGTTTTAGGCGAAGCTCTTCTGATATAACTCCCATCATGCATTTCAACCAACAACTTTGACCTTAATTTTTAAATCTCAGAACTTTGAAGGAGATCAATAAATGGAGTTCTCACCTGAAGGAGATGCTGTTTGAGTTTGATTTCACTCTCCGTGGATGAGCAGAGAGCACCAATGGCTGTGCTCATGTATTCCTCTGGATTCACCTCAGAGAGTTGCTCTAGAATGCACAGAGTTGGACCGCGGAACTGCTCAAAGTCTATGAAGATCTTCACATAGGGAATCATCCCCAAGTCCCTGATGAGAACTGTTAAAAAGAGACGGATCAGGTGCCATGATGTTCACAAGTTAGCTTTGTTAAGTGATAAATTACACAAAAAAATGTAAATTGTGGCATCATTACAACTCTCTTATCTTTTCAAACGTGTATGACTTGCTTTTGTCCAGACACCACAAAACATAAATTGAAAAAAGTTGATAACCAATCAGCAGTGTCAACGGGTGCTAGTTCCAACATTCTACAAAATATACATTGGTTGCGTCCTGCTGAAGAAAGAAGTCATGGACAGCAGGTTTGAACTAAGGGCGATTAAATGATGACAAAATGTTTATTTTTAGGTGACCTTTTAGTTAAGTGACAAGAGCGCTTAACAAGAACACAAAAGAAGATATTTTGAAGAAAGTTGATAACCTTACAGCAGTGGAACCCATTGATAGTATAAAAACCATGCCATTGAATAGGTGCCAGTTCCCTACGTTCCCCCAACTAATGAAGCAATAGACAGGAGGTTTCGAAATGAGGGTGGGTAAATGATGACAAAATGTTTCTTTTTTGGGTGAACAATTAATGAAAGTGGAGCTTAACAATCCGAACAGAAAAGAAGAAACTTTGTAAGTTGACAACCAAACAGTAGTGGCAATGGGTGCCATTGCCAACATTCTTAAAATATTTTCTCTTGTCTTGTGCTAGAGAAAGCAAGCCATAGACAGCAGGCTTGAAATGAAGTTTGAGTAAATTTTAACAAAAAGTTGACCTACACTATTTGCACAGTAATTAGGCAAGTGATTATTCGGACCATATCATAAATTTATCCACAATAAACTTGAATTTGTTTTTGGGATTTTATGTGGGATTGTTTTGAAGGAGGGTGTAGCCTAAGGAGATCAACACCCTATATAAAGTTGTATATAATTATTAGGAAGTTTGTTCTCCTAAGGAAAAATAGGCAAAAAAATAGATTTTACTGACTCTGAAAAGTCAAAATAGTAAAAAAGGGATGCCACACACTTGAAATACTTCAGATATTGGGGCACGATAACAGATCATCAAAAGTTTTTTTGAAATTGTCAACAGGGTTGCAAGAATTGACACAAATTAACTGTTCGAAATTTGAGAAGAATCAAACATGAAGCTACCAGGAACCCCTTATCCTCCAGTGCAGAAATATATACGGCTATATATATATATATAATATAGCCGTACAGTCAAGAAGTATGAGGTGTTCAGTTCTCAGAGACATGTCCAAAGTAAGAAAGGCTGAAACCCTGAAATCAGTTTTATGCAAGACAAAGCTCAATCAGTACTCCACTGCGTGGGTGGCCAGTATAGGCCTTTCAGATGAAAGACTATTGGCATGGTTCCTCAATAACTTAAACCTTATTGAGAACTTTTGGCCCTTCTTAAGCAGGAAATTTACAGTAACTGTAAACAATACAGCTCTCTTAACAGTGTCTGGGAGGCTGTGTTGCGGCTACACAAAAAGTTGATTCTGAACAGATCAAGAAACTGACTGACTCTGTGAATGCAATGCTTGTGACCGTTACTGAAAAGAAGGGCGGCTGCATTGGTCACGGAGGATTTCTTATATCAGAAATCTTTTTTGTTTTAAATTTTTTATTTGTTTTTCTCACTTTATCAGGTGAAAAAAAGAAAATCTTAGTTTTTCATTAAATTGCATAATAATTCGGCACACTAATAGTTGCCTACTAATGGTGTATATGTAGATAAGGCAATCTTAAAGGCAAAACTTTCCTTTTACAAATTTGAGGATTTGATACAAATTTTAGTAAGACTTGTCATGTACAGCAAAGAAATTAATCCTCAAAAAAACATCTCGCCTAATAATTTTGCACACAGTATATCACTTAAAGTAGTGATTAGCGATAAACAAGATATTTTGAAGAATGTTTGTAACCGAAAAACAGCAGTACTCATTCAGTTCCAGTGTATAGATACAAAACCAATAAAGGTCAATGGGTCCCAGTGTTGTAGAAACATCCTTTCTTTGGCAGAAAGCTAAAGCAAAAAATGTTCTGCTCTGTAAATTTCAGCTACTATTAAATTCAGTTTTCCCTCCAAAATAAGCACAGACAAACTAGACAAACAACAAATATAAATGTATAAAACCAACCAGTGTTTCTGATCGACTGCATAGCCAGCGCTGCAACTACATTAAGAATATTGGTGGTCAACGTCCTCTCTTGGTCATCCTGATTTACTATCAACACATAACATCAAAAATCACATTATGCATCTGCACACAGTTCCGTGGACTGTAAAAGTTAGTATAATGTAAACTCCAGAGGACTCACCTGTGACACCAGCTTTTCTGATAATCTTAGCTCTTCTTTTAAGCTCAGACAATAGTTGCTCCATCAGTCCACCATCACTCAAGACATCTGACAACAGTTCACTATTCATGACAAGCCTGTAGAAGCACTCTAGCGCTGATATACTGAAGGCCTCCGAACAGCCCTGCTTCAGCACAGCCTGCACCTTCCTGATGGTCTCATGTGGTATATACGAGAGCTGGAAGATGACAGTCTCGAGCAGTTCAAAGAAAATGAGGTGAACGGGGGGAGATTTCTGCCATGTGCATTCAGCCAGCTGAGCCAGAGACTGTAAAGACCACTCCAGGAGAAAGAAGTTAGCCTTTTCCCAAGACCAGATCATCTGGATGGTGCGCAGGATTTGGCTGCATATCACAGTGTTGCCAGAGTGCAGGAAGGAGGACTGGATGATTTTAAAGGCAGTGAGGTTTTTCACGGTTAAACCTGGGGAAGAAGTGATTTTTGTTTTTAGCATCCATGGTATTTAATAACTAATAGGGCTATCAAAATGATGAACCGTGATCAAAAGCATCTAAATAATAAAACAATGTGTTTACATAATATATGCATGTGTGCTGTTAAAATGTAATTCTTATTTATAAACACAAACACATGAATGTGTATCTAGAAAATATTTAAATTTATTTTTTATTAAAATAATTATATATGAACATGTATTAAATATTATATTTTTCTTAAATATATGCATGTATGTGTATGTATTTAAACTTTTATTCGGGATGTGATTAATCGGTATGACCGCCCTGATAAATGTATAAAAATAATGAACAAATAATATGTTTAAATAAATATAAATAATCAATTAATAACATATTTAAAAAATATTAATAATAAATATTAATACATTATTTAAATAACAAGAAGCAGTAAATCATTTGAAATAAAAAATAACATGAATTGCAATAAAATTACAATAGCGCATAATTAATGATTATGTAATTAATGATACAATTTGTATTATTTAGTGTGTTTGATCTAAAATGATTTTCAAGACTATTGGTAATAAATAAAAGAATTGTGCATTTGTTAAAGTTAAATTATTTAGTATTTACTTAGACTTTAAATTCATCAAATAGTCTTCATGTAATATTTGTTACCACATTCGTAAAAGTACATTATTCGTTTCAGGACATTATAAACAACACAAAGTCTCAGGAAAATAACGAATTCTACATCTATATTGAATTACTCTCAGGTCTACTGACAAAAACTGTGGTATATGGCAAGCATGAATGAGACTAAACTGCAATTCCATAAATACCAACATTCAAATATTTCAAAACATGAAAAGACTGATTGGCTCCTAGGACAAAAACACACTGATGTTTATGGTAAATAAATACAGCTGTATATGATAATACAATTGAATTTCACACAAAATTAAAATCACATCAAGCCAAATTTAATAAGGCTATAAAAAGGGCAGCGTTTCTCTCTCAGGAGTGAGGTGCTCTGGAGGTGATGAATGGAGGATTGTAACACGGATGAGGAGAATGGATGCAGGGTGTCTTAACTGGGTTAGTGAGGAGAGCTACACTTCATCATTCTAGACATAATTGCTTTTTCTGTGGTGTTAACTTGAGGTGGCGGAGAAGAGATGTAGTGTGGCACTCAATGTCTGTCGTGTAGGTTTACCTTTAGTCAAGTTGGGGTCAAACCTAAAGGCAGGAGGCTGAGGGTTGTTCACACATATGGCCACCTTTAACTCAGCTTTACCAAAAAGGGTAAATGATGCAATGAGGCCTAGAAGGTCTTGAATGGCTAGTAAGTTGTCCTTTGTCACTTCATCATCACAGCTGAAAATTAAAAATCATACTGTTTTAAGATTGTGGGATTTCTTGCTTTTTTTTAAATATTTGATAACTTCATATTATGTTGAATGCATAATATATTATCTAGTTTGTATAGAATACAAGCCTACCCCAGATTTAGATATTTTAGTGCTCTTTTTTTACTTTACCAGATATTTAGGATAGGACAACGCAAACAGGGTTATTAAAGTTATTGTTAACGCAAATTTGAGTCTTGCTTCCCTTTTTGACTTTCAAAACTTTGTTTTTTTTTCAAAGAACATAAATGAATATATTTTGAAGAAATTGTTCTCTCTTTAAAATATCTTGGTTTGTGTTCTGTCGAAATAAGCCATACTTGATAAGCATGACCAGAGGGTGAGCAAATTTTGACAACATTTATATTTTTTGGTGAATTATCTTTTTATGGAAGCTGAACCTAAAGTGAAGTTAATTTATGTAGTCTAAAATAAATGTTAATATATATAACCTTAAATTGAAATAAAAACCAATCCATACAAAAAATAATTAAATAAAAAATATGAAAAAATAAATTCATGTTACAATTACAAAAAAATTAAATAAATTTGATATATTTAAATAAATAAAAATAGATTGCTTATAAAAATTAAATAACTACACAAACACAGATTGCAAAATATATCTGTGCATATATTGGCAATTAAAGAAAATTAAGAAAGTCTCCAAATAACATTTGTTTATATTCCCATAAACTATATAATAATCACTATAGTCCATCATAGCTATATAACTCAAGCAGAGACTCTTGCTGTGAGAAGTTGCATAAGCACAGTGTGTGAGAGACCTGGCATGATCACTAATGTGGTTGAATTCAATTTGCCATTCTTTAAATATTTAATTTTACCTCATTGAAAGATATTTGCAGGTCGAGCAGAGAATGAATAAAGAAAATGAAGTTAAGGAAGGGAACAGAAAGTACCTAAGACTTCATTATCAGAGGGTACTTAATAAGCAAATAGTTTCTGTGATGTGGTGGAAAGCTAAAAAAATAGGTGCACTTACCATGACAAGGCAACTTGTAGGATGTCATAAGCGTCATTACTCTCAAATTCTTCAAAAAGAGCAGGGTTCACTGCATAAGAGTCCTTCACAAAGCTGAAAACACTCACAACCACTTCAGCTAGAACTTGCCCAGGGACATTATCATGGATTTTTTGCATGTTCTGGATGCATATCTTCATGCAATTACTAGCTAAACAGAAAATAAAGAATATATTTAACAAAAGAGTGTTTTAAAACAACCTTCTACTGTATACTCTAAATATAAATTGAGAATAAGATTTGGAATAAGATTTTGTCCAATTAGAAAAGTAGTTCTCTAGCTTAAAACAATGTTATGCAATGGGGTCTGAAACATCTAACTGTATTAAATAAGTATGTTTTTACACTAGTGTTAATATCCATGTTCAAAAACATCTGAAACCAATCCACTTCCTAACTTATCTATCACACAAATGATGAATCAAACTGCAGTGTGTGTGTAAAGTTGTTGACCTTGAAGTGCAGGTACAGTGTTTTGAGCTTTTGCAGCAGACACTGCTCTGAGCACATGAGAAGCTTGCCGTCTCCACGAGAGGCTGCACTGATCCCACAAGAGGGACAGAGAGATGATAATGTTTGATAGCTCCTGCGTCTGCAACAAAGCCTCCACAAAACATACTCGCCTGCACAGGTGTAACATCGCCTGAGAAAAGTGTAAACACAGACCCTTGTGCTGTACTTATTTATAGAATAAAGGTAGTTTGAATGCAAAACATGTGAATGTATGTTTTACGATACAAACGGATATTGATATTACACTTATTAGGACCTACCTGAGTAAGCGTGTCCTGAAAAGAGCATTTGACATTCTCTTCAATGTCATCTGGAGAGGTACAATTCCCTTTTCTGGGAGGTAAAGCTACAAACAGGTACAGACACTTGCCTAAAGCAGTCGGTACACCCGTCTGGATCATAGCTTCAACCTCCTGTCAAAGATAAAACATAAGTGTAAAAATAAAAACAGATAACAAATCAAACCGATGCTTAAAATAAATGTCTAGCATGCTATTACATAAGACAAAAATATAATTAAAAAAATGAGCAACAGCCTTGCTTATTATAGAGAAATTATTTTCTAATAAAATGTTCAATGCCAAATTCCTACTCCAATTAAGTCTTGCACTGAGAATAAATTTAGATTTAATTTAGTAATATTAGAAACTCTGTTGAAAGATCGCTGCATAAATGAATAAAAGATTATAATAACTCTACAACTTACAGAGTCTCTGTTGGCTAAAAAACATATTGATTTTAGCAGAAGCCATCCTTTGTTGCAGCTGCCCTCTGACCTCTTGAAGAACTGCTCCAATTCAAACCTGGCTTCCTCTGTTTTAAACAAACCCACAAAACAGTTACATCTATATACTTTTCATGAGCAGATATTTAAAAGTTTCAGATCCTACAAACCCTCTCATGCAGGTTTTATTTTTCAAAATCTCATTACGTAATACCCTTCATATTGATATGCTAACCTATCCCAATCACTAGAGATAAACAAATAAAAGTGTATGGTTTATAAAAGTGAAGCTTCTTGCGACGCCACAAAGCTGCAAAATGAAGAAGCGAGCTGCTTCCCTTTAAATACCAACAGAATCTCTGTTTGCACTTTCTTTGACCCTAGAAGGCATTGCTAACACAAATGATACACAGGTAACACCAATAAACAACCTCTTTATAATTTATTAACAAACTGTGAATGTATGTATTACCTGCAGGCTTTTCTGACACTCTCTGTTGTATATGACAGACAAGAGCCTCTCCAACATGCAGTGCTAAACCTTGGAAGTCCAGATCACCAAGGGTGCAGTCACTCTCCGAGATCTAGCGAAGATCAAAAAAGTTATTTCTGCTTTAACAAGGTTTAAAAAGATTTAAATCATCTGACAATGTGAGCATTCAGCAGTTAGGTTTTTAGAGTAACATGTAAAAAGCACATTTCACTTTACTGTGATTGTATTTTACCCAACATTCCTTCCTTTAGTCCATGACTTTTTCAAGTGAATGTGGAGTGTTAATATTTACTCTGTAGTTTGTCAAATACCAGTAAGAATGCAGGAGTGACACGTGTATAAACCCACACACACACACACACACACACACACACACACACACACACACACACACACACACACACACACACACACACACACACACACACACACACACACACACACACACACACACACACACACACACACACACACACACACACACACACTAAGTGTGATCACATTTTAGTA